>CM032764.1:5178207-5671051 GCA_019155195.1 Avicennia marina
AATAAAAACAAACCCAGATATTTTACAGTAATTCTTATCAACAAATCAAACACAAGTGGGGAACCACAAGCCTAATGGCAGTAATTAGAGAAACTTCCAGGTTCATTCACCAACCAAACAATTTTGCAATATAAATATAATTATAAATTTGATGACTCTCAACATTGCAAAAACATGAAAACATTGCAGAAACATGCAATCTAAATTCCTAGGGGAACAATATATTCATTATTCTATACAGAAAAGCATTTTCAATTACATATATAACAACAATATTTAGTATCAGACTAGACAGAAAAATTAAAAAACGAGAAAAAAAACACAAACCAAAGAACCAAATAAAATGATAAACGACCACCACGAAAAACTCACTTGTTTGCCATTTATGATATGGGTTTCAGCGATAACTGTATCAACAACAGAGGGATCAGCATATGTGATGAAACCGAACCCCCGGGGCCGACCTGTATGACGATCTTTCATGATCACCGAGTCCGTTATCTCTCCATACTTGCCAAAGTACTTCACAAAAGTATCTTCAAAAATTTTCATTCGAGAATAAGGAAAAAGAAAAAACAAGGTATTACAAGAAATGTTATATTCAAATTAAAAAGCAAAAAAATCGATTAAAATAAAATTCAAACCTAAAGTTGTATCTTTCGCCAGACCCCCGATGAATATCTTCCTGTTTTAAACAAAAAGTCAAAAATATCAGTTTAATTGTAAGTATGCAGGAATAAACATAAATCAAAGAGAAGGTAGATAGAGATTGCGAAACGAACCCAGGGCTAGCGCCATCGCCGAAATCAGATCTCCTCGAACCCATTATAGGTTTAGAATTTTGCAGATCTGAGAGAGTAAGGGGCTAGGGTTTGGGGTTTTCGATGTTGAAGGAGAAGGATGAGAGACAGAAATTTTGCTTTATATCGGCGAGGCGGCGAATATATAAAGAAGGGAGAAAAAATAATAATAATAATAAAATCATATTTATCTTTGTGGTTTTAGTCATTTTTCGCATATGATCTTTGATATGATTGTATTTGTTTTACTTGCACATTTTAATCATTATTTTTTAAAAAATATTTATTTTTTTATTTTTATAAAATTCTAAAAATATATGTGAAATCACACATCTAAAAATCAAATTGAACGTATCCTACGTTTTTGTATTTTAAACATTTTCATTTTATATTATGTGGTAATTTTGTAAACTCACCTAAATTTTTGAAAATTTGTACATTCTTCTTCCAATAAGTTTTGTGGAGGAAATGTAATTCTAAAATCTCAATTATTCCATACAATTCTATATAGTCTCTGTCAAAATGTGCAAGAGATAAGCAAAGACGCTTCGAATAGAAAAGGAAAGGAAATCTCATCTAAGATTAAAACCAAACAACTAGATGACATGAGAGGTGACAACCTAAACAAACTTTGATGCGAACTATTGGATGGTTGCTTTGTGCCTTAGATGAATTGGAGCGCAATAAGATTTGATTTTTAAGGATACATTAAGTAATTAATTAACTGTAAATTTAGTTGGAGCAATTGACAACTTATCACGGAAGTTAACCAATGTAACAGTAACATATATGTACTGCACCTTGCAAAAGAATGGAATAATAACTGATCCTGTGATTCAATTCCCTTTCTAAATTGTAGAGCTTCAACTTTGTAGTTTTCTTGGCTGATTTTGGTGCTTTCTCTTCTCTTCACTTCCATACTTCTGCTACATGTCAACATGGTACCAGAGTCATAAAAAAGGATTTTATGTACATCTTCAGTTAAGATTCTTAATCAATCTTTCTTCACCTCTACATCAAATCTTTTTCCTTTCCCATGGATTCCTCCTCTTTAAGATCCATCGACTCTATCAACCGAAATAGCTCCAACGCTTCAATTGATTATCCAAATTCTACTTACTTCATTCATCCTAGTGACAATCACAACACAATCATAACTCAACTAAGTTCATAGGCTCTAACTTTGCAACTTGAAGTCATTTTTTTACTTTTGTCTTGTCAATTAGGAACAAAATAGGATTTATTGATAGAAGCATAAGAGGGTCACCCCTCGATGACGTCCTTCACCAAGCTTGGATAAAGTGCAATGATTTGATTGTGGCATGGCTCTTCAAATTTATGAATCCCATGCTAGCAGCAACTGTTTTCTATATGAAGTTTGCATCCTAAATATAGCAAACCTTAAACAGTTTTCACAACATGATGACAACAAAATGTGCAGGTTGCAAGGTGAGTTACACAATGTTATTAAAACCAGGTGTGTGGATGCTTATTTTATTGAATTGATGACCATTTTAAAAGAACTTGGACAATATAGGCCACCTTTATTACAAGTGTGGGGGATGCAATAAAGGTTGTTTTTGTAGATTTCATTGATATGCAAGAAAGAGATAGAGTATACAAGTTCCTCAATCATTTGAATGACATTTACTTAGCTAACTGATCTTAGTTGTTAAGGCAGAGACCATTTCCATCTCTTAATGAGGCTTACAAAATCGTTGTTGTTAAGAAGGCACAAAGGGCTATACACCATGATAGATCCACTAAGTAAGGCATCTGCCATGGTGTCTCAGTCTAATAAGAAGTGGAAGAAGTAGGATTTGGTGTGCCCATATTATGGAAAAAGGGGGTAATTCTAGGGATAAGTACTATATGATCATTGACTTTCCACCGAACTTTAAGTTTTCCAAGGATAAAAGAAAGGGAGTTCAGGGACCTCACACTTATCTAGGGGCCAATCAGGCTTCTACTTCTACATTCAATGGAGAAAATGCCATGGAGGAAATGGGAGATGATTTGAAGCTCACAAAGGAGTAGGTTAAGAAGTTTTATGGCTACTAGAGTCTCACAATATAGCTAAATCTAGTACTGGAGGTCAGCAAAATCAACATGAGCTAACCATGAACTAGAAACCTGATAACTCTCATCCTTCTTACTCCAATTTTGCAGGTATTCCTATGCCCTAGCTTCATGATAAGTATCCTTCTATTTTATTGTCATCCTTTATTGCTAGGACTAAGATTGCATGCAATGGACAATCACCTTTAGGATTAGCTTACTAGATCATTGATACCGGGGCCTCTGATCATATATATTGTTCCACTAATCTCTTCAAGTCCTATTTTCTAGTGTTTGATTTGTATGTTAACCTCCTGGATAAATATGAAGTTCCTGTAAAAAATATAAGGGTTGTAGTGATATCAAATTCCCTTATGATCAATAATTTCTTTCATTTACCATCCTTTAAGTTCAATTTGATTTCTGTCAACCAGCTTGCCAAGTCTCATTCATGCTCCTTTATGTTTGACTTCCTTGGTGTTTGATTCTAATTCATGTCACATTTAGGTCCACTCACCACAGATGACGATTGGACTTGCTAAAGAATCTCAAAACCTCTACATTCTGCAACAAAAGGGAAATTATGTTAATTTAGAATCCAACATTGCAATCAAGCCATAAAAGACATCACCTTAAGATAATTTTGATGCTTATCACTTTAGATTAGGTCACCTTTCTCACCAAATAGTTGAGACCTTTCACTTCACCCACCCTTATATCAATGTAAAGCCTCATAAGGTCAGTCAAACCTATCCTCAGCAAAATAGAAAAGGATTTCTTTCCCTATACATGAAAGAACTACCACCTAACCATTTAAAATTGTACATGTGGATGTATGGAGACCTTATTCCATTGCTGCAATAAATAGATACCATGTTTTCTTGACTATTGCAGATAACTTTACTCATTGTACTTAGAGATACCTTATGAGACATAAAAATGAAGTTATTTTCCTACTACCTTTCTTTTATAATCTGATCCATGTATAATTTGATAAGAAAATTTTGATTGTAAGAACAAATAATGCCCTAGAATTGCACTTTGTTTTCTTCTTCACTAAGCATGGCATAACACATCAATATTTTTGTGTAGAAACTCCACAACAAAATACTGTGGTTGAAAGAAAACATCAACATGGTATTGCCACTACCAGAGTATTCATTTTTCAAGCCTCCATACCCAAAAAGTTCTAGGGTGATACTGTTTTATGTGTAACCTACTTTATTAATAGACTTTCCATAAGAATTCTTGCCTACAAGTCATCCTTTGAAGCACTTTTCAACAAACCACCCAACTATCAACATCTTAAAGTCTTTGGTTGTCTAGCATTTGCTTCCCCTCTTAAAAGAAATAGATCCAAATTTGATTTAAGAACTAGGAGGTGCATCTTTATAGGGTATCCAAGTGGTATGAAAGCATACAAGTTATTTAACCTTAATTCTTAAGAAATATTCTACTCGAGGGATGTTGTGTTTCATGAGCATGTTTTCCCATTTGATAAACATTTTCATGAGCTGCTTAATATTCCTAACTTGTCATTTAAGTCACCTGTTGTACCTAGTGTTCCTGAACATTTGTTATTTGATCAGTATAATAGCTGGGTCCCGCTAGATATAATAGCTGGGTCCCGCTAGACATGGTTCACTTGATAAACTTATTGGTGATGGCCTTGAACATGCACATCACCTAACATGCACATTAATGCACTTGAACATCGACCTGCACAAGCTGATGCACTTGAACAGTAACTTCCCAAGCTCAACCACTTAAGGAGAACCATCTAACATTACTTAGAAGATCACTTTGAGCTAGTAGAATTCTTAAACACCTTGACATTTATCTGCATAACCTTAATAAGCCCACAGTAGCAAGCAATTGCTCCTATCCTATATCAAACTACCTTAGTTCAACTAAGCTCTCACAAATATATAAATGTTATCTAGCATCCTTGGACACCATACAAGAATCAAGCTCATATGCTGAAGTGACAAGCCAAACATACTGGAGGCAAGCCATGTTGGAAGAGCTATAAGCCTTCAAAAAAAACAAAAAAACACAACATGGGAATTTGTCGTGTTGCTAGAGGGACACCATGCAATTGGATGCAAGTAGATGTATAAAATGAAGCTTAAGCTAGAAGGAAAGGTTGAAAGGTATAAAGCAAGATTTGTTGCACAGGGGTATAGTCAATTAGAGGGATTTGATTACTAAGAAACCTTCAGTCATATAGTTAAACGAGCAACTTTTAGGTTGTTCATCTTCTTGGCTACAACTTATGGCTAGCATCTAACATTTAGACATTTGTAATGCATTTCTCAATGGTGATCATGAGGAAAAAGTATAAATGGAAATTCCACAAGGATATGTGGTGAAGGAAAAGTTGTAGAATAAGGGATAGAGGCTCGTGTGCAAGTTAAGAAAAGCCTTGTATGGTTTTAAGCAAGCCTTAAAGCAATGGAATTTGAAGCTTACTGAGGTATTATTTCGAGATGATTTTGTGCAATCAAGTTTAGATCACTTATTATTCATTAAAGGATCAGGACATGACAATAAAGTTTCCCCCTTAGTTTATGTGGATGATTTTGTTATTAGAAGTAGGAGCTTGGCTAAAGTGAAAAAAGTGCTTGAGTATTTGAATTTTAAGTTCAAACTAAGAGATCTTAGGATACCAAGGTACTTTATTGGTATAGAAATATCAAGGCCTAAAGAGGGACTGCATTCGTTCCAAAGAAAGTATGTTTTGGACTTGTTGGAGACATATGGATGAATGGGGGCAAAACCGGCTAACACACCCATGGATTGCAATCATAAGCTGACAAAGGAGGATCAAAACACTTTAAAGGATGGAACCTGCTCTAAAAAACTTGTAGGAAAGCTAATCTATCTGACATTTACAAGGCCAAAATATAATTTGTGTAATGCAAGTTCTTTCACAGTTTGTGAGGCAGCTTATAGAGTTTTAAGGTACTTCAAATACGCATCAAAAAAAGGGATCCTCATGAAGAAAGCAGGAAGTATCAAGCTAGAAGCCTACTTAGACAATGATTAGGGAGCATGCCCTAACACTAGAAGATCAGTCATAGGGCATTAAGTCACACTTGGTAGATCTTTGATAAGTTGGAGATCAAAGAAGTAAAGTATGATAGCTAGAAGCTCTACAAAGGCAGAGTATAGGGCCCTAGCTTCCTATATTCATGAGGTGTTCTGGATTTAAAACTTGTCGACAAAACTAAGGGTTGACTATCGTAAGCCCATTGTGGTTTATTGTGATAACTTGAGTATTATGCAAATAACTAAGAAACCCACCTACCATGAGAGAACTAAACACTTTGACTTAGACCTATACTTCATTAGAAAAAAGGTTCAATTAAGGGCAATTGAAGTTGGACACATTAGGGGAACTAAGCAGCCTGTAGACATTCTCACGAAAGGACTCAATGTGGCTCAGTTCAATAAGCTGCTTGTCAAGATGAGCATGGACAACATACACACTCATCTTGAGGGAGGTGTAAAAATACGTAAAAGATGAACCAAGAAGCATCAAATAGCAAAGCAAAGGAAATTGCATTAGAGATCAAAACTAGACAACTGGAAGAGAGGTGACAATCTAGGTAAACTCTGATGCAACCTTTGGATGGTTGCTTTGTGCCTTAGATGGTACACACACACACACACACACACTCACCCCTCATTGTGAAGACTATACCTGTATTCACCATGGTACTAGTTTACTTGAAATTTAATTTTGGTGTGGTGGCAACCCTCATCAACAAAAGGTCCATTAATGAGCTTGCTAAGCATCTTAGACAAGTGTTTGAGGCTTTACGTAAAGAACAACTATATGCTAATTCAAAGAAGTGTACTTTTGTGTGGACCATTGCGTGTTTCTTAGTTTTTCTATAACTACCTAGGGAATCCAAATTGATGAGAACTAAGAGAAAGCCATACGAGAATGGCTGGTTCCTACATGGGAAAAGTGTTTACCGTATGTGGAATTTGCATATAATAGGAGTGTACAATCAACCACACACATATCACCTTTTAAGCTAATTTATGATTTTAACTTGCTAACCCCTTCATATTTACTGTTATTACCATTTAATGTGCAAATTAGTACAGATGAGGAGTGCAAAGGAAAGTTTGTGAAGTAGTTGCTTAAGAGAGTGCGTCAAAATTTTGAAAGGAGGAATGGAAAACACACACAAAAAGTTAATAAAGGGCGTAAGCGTAAGAAAATCATTTTCAAGCCTAGAGATTGTGTTTGGGTTAAAATGTGTAAAGAAAGGTCTCTTGAACAAAGGAAATTAAAGCTTTTGCTAAAGGAGATGAATCATTCCAAGTGTTAGAGCAAATTAGTGGAAACACTTCCAAGTTGTAACTACTAAGTGAGCATGGTATAAGTCTGACGTTTAATGTGATTGATTTAGGACCTTCTAATGTAGAAGATGAATAAGAGTTGGAATTGAGGGTAGTTCTTCTCAAAAGAAGGGGGATAATGCATACATTAAAGCCAAGCCAGATTGATCAAGCATGACACGAGCTTTAAAACAAGATCTAGATTGATCTAAGGTCAAGACCAATTGATCCAACTAAACCTCGATTGATCTGAAAATGGTAGTTATCGATAGCCACCTAAGTTCAGAGCTTCTAGAATTATGATCACACCTAATGTGATTAATCGCACTAGTGGTGATTGATAGGCCTATGAATAGAAAACCTTCTAAAATTGTGATCTAGAGTGCCTAATCAACATCTAAATCGATTGCATGAACATCAAATTGATCTTATGAGTCTCTAGATTGATCTTGAAGTCACTCGAGGCCCAAGTTATCCTATGTTATCTTGGAATCTTTCCTTTTTCAATCATAAGTTATTTTGGACAATTTTTTTCTAACTTTTTAATGCTATTTAAGGTTCCTAAACACTTCATATAGGGACCTTTATTATCTTACATGAAACCTTTTTCACTTAATCATTTTTAAAATTTTCTTCTTTCCTAAATTTTGAGTGTTGCTCAAACTCTTGTGAAATTCCAAATTGCATTATTCCAAGTGTGCTTAGGTAATTCGTGACACATCAACTAACAAGACGTGTTAGTTTTGGTTGTCTTCCATCAAAGTTCATTGCAAATTGTTGTGTTTGGGTCGTTTCTACATGATTTATGCAAGCAGGTTTCACTAGATTCAAGCATATTCCAAATTCATATCTTTACGTTTTCGTGTATATGTCAATCACTGCTGATTCCACCAATGAGAGTGAGTATACTACAACATGTGATGATGTGAAAGAAGTTGTTTAGATTAATAGGGTTTTCATGGAGCATCAAGTGGTTTTAGGCATAGATTAACTGTTGCCACTTCATTGTGACAACAGTGTTATCGCATAAGCGAAGGAAATAAGGTCTCACCAAAAATCCAAACATATTGAGGGGTGCTATCACATTATTCGAGAGATTACAGGAATCATGCAAAGGATAATTTTAGCAGATAATGATGCTGGCCCACTCACCAAGCCGATGACAGAAGTGGAGCTAGATCGCCATTTTGAGAATATGTGTATTAAATATTGTAGTAGTTTGCATTAGGGTCATTGGCATTAAAGTGCAAGTGGATTATTGTTAGTGATATGCCCTCTAACACCAAACAATTTATGAGGAATATTGGTTATAAATGTTATTTCTCATTCATTAATAAAGTATTGATGATCATTTTATCAATATTTCAATAGTGTTTTCATGCACGTAATTTCTTTTTATAGTGTAATGTTGTGCTTGTGTTCATGTAATTGTGTTAAGGTATCTTATTCGTAAGGGGTTATGAATATGAGTACAAGATTCATTAGTACACAATCATTAAAATCTATTCATGAGTCACAAATTTTTTGAATGAGTATTAAAGAGTCAATACAACTTACACACCATGGATTTTTGTGGTGAGTGTCATATCACTTGGTATAAGATATTTATAACACATGTGAGAATAAGTCATTAGGGAATGATGTATTCAAACAATGACTCGATGAGAGAAGCAAAGAAAACACATAGAGTTCACTTTTTCTTGTCAATATCTTACTTTGAAATCACCTTAAGTGTGCATGGGATTTAGACTTGAGACAACATCAATGACTTGTGTGTTTTGCAGTTAGCATATCATTAGGATATAAAGGACCAACATCTGTGTTGATATGAGGTTGGGTCATGAAACTAATATGCTGTTGCAAAATGCATATGAAAGCATATATATAATTAATCAAGGATTTGTCTCCTTAAAAGTGAGTCAGGTATTTGTTCTATAAGACAAAAATTCTTGGCCAATGTAATGTATGATTAAAAAAAAATTTTAGAACATTAGTTTCATAAGTTAATATTGATCTGTCATATGATCTAACTAGTGAGTTTGACTAATTTTATGGTTCTTACTTGATCAGGACAAATTAAAAGAAAAGTTTCATACTACACTGTATTCACAATTAAGAGGATTAATTTGATCTATGCATTTCATTTTGGATGGGCTACAACATGGGCTACAGCTTAGTTGTCTTCCTCATCCTTCAAGTTATGCTTATTACCGGCTACGGATGAACCTCGTGAGTCTCACACATATGAAAACAACAATAGCTAGAAGGGATTTGTAAAGCGGTGGCAATGCATGTGGCTTGAGAAGTCTCATAGTGGAATTAATTTGATTACAATTGAATTGAATTAAATGGAATGATTTATTTCTTATTACATTTGTTAGGGATGAGATCATTAACTAGAAACAAGATGAACATTTAATTTAATTAATGGGGGTTAATTAAATAACATGATAAGACACAAAAGGAATTATTTGGCACCTTTTATGTTTGTCGATAATGGGATCATTAATTAGAAACATAACGAGCCTTTGATTCAATTAATGAGATTAATTAGATTGAAAGATATAATTCCAATGGACTTTAATTATTAATTAGATTAATTGTTAAAAATAGAATGTGATTAAATTAATTTTAAAGTTCATGTAAAAGCTCACAAAGTCTATTCCATGTGCCTTAGGTGGATTAGAAATTCAAACATATATAAAGAATTGTGTCTTGGAAATAAATAATTTGGAAGAGAGATGCTGCATTTCACAAAAGAGTTAATGAAGATTCGTTGGAAAAGCCTTGCCAATATCTTGTTTGTGTGAACAAAGTAGAGGTCAAGACATTATTGCAAGTCGAGGATCACAGCAAATGTATTAAATTTACACAATTTATGCAAAGAAAAGCAAATTGGGTTAGGAGTTTAATTCCACTTCATTGTCTCTGATGTTTTATACTTAAATTGAAAAATTTTGTATCCCAAACTTGGGGGATCCAAATAGAGTTTACTTGTTTTCTCGGATTTCATGTAAAATAGATAGATGATGGAATGTTTATTTTGAAAACTAAGTATGCAAAAACTCTAGTTGAAAGCTTTGGACAGGAAAAATCAAGACATGCTGCAATTTTGTTGCCAATATTAGCAAAACTCTATTGAGATGAAAGTGGAAAAAAGGTTGATGCTAGTCTTTATAGAAGCATGATTGGGAGTTCATTTTATTTAATAGCTAGTAGATTAAATATTTATTTTAGTATAGCTTTGTGTGCTAAATATCAAGTCGCACCTAAGGAAAGTCACCTAACTACTGTAAAATGAATCTTCTGATATGTGAATGGCACAGTTGAGTTAGGATTATAGTATTCAAATAATTCAAATGTGTCATTGATTCTTTAAAACATTGCTAATTAGGTTGGAAACATGAATGATAAGAAAAACACTATTAGTAGTTGTTTTCTTTTTGACAATAATTCTGTCTCATAATACAATAAGAAACAAAACTCTAAATAATAATGCAATAAATATGTCCAAGAATCATGTCTTGCACTCACGAATGAAACACATTCTAGACATCATTTTATTTACGAGTTAGTAGACAAAGAAGAGATTATTGTCAACTATGTTGCCACAAACAGATAATTGATAGACGTATTTACTAGGCGACTTGATGCTACTTAGTTTGAAAGTTTTAGATGGGAACGAGGCCTGATTGTAGTATACAAATCACTGAACCTTGTAGCAATAAAAAAGGGTGAAAAGGTGTCAAGACATACAGTAATTAAGGTACAATTTTCAACATTTCATCAAAAAGCCAATGTTTTTGGAATCAGTTCGGCCCGACCAATACAATCGGTTCAACCGAGAACCAGCCACATGCTCGAGGCCGATTTAATATAAAACCTGCCATTTGTTTGAACCAAGGCGACTCGACTGAAACCAGCTAACCCAAGTCACTAGGTTAGCATCGGGTTAGCCAGTTTCAGTCGGGTCATTGAAAAAAAATTAAAAATTGAAAACAAATTTACAAACAGATCTATCATATTAATTTTATTATTTGAATTATTTTTATGTTATTATGTGATTCATGGGTTTATGTATTAGAACTTGGATTTATGTCTTAAATTTTATATATTTGTTGTATTAAATATTTTATGTTATGTGAAACTTTTGTTTTACAATTTTTGTTAAATAATTTTGTGTAGAAAATACACAGGTTTGAATATATAAATATGTGTGTGTGTATACATATTTATGTATACTATAGTACGGGTCACCCGGTTTTGTAGAATCGAATAAACTGATCAAAACAATAACCTAGTGATCTGATAAATTTGTACCAGTCCGATTCTAAAAACAATGCCAAAAACTCTTCCTCTTTCCAATGAAATTGGTTTTCTTTATTTCTTGATAACTGCCATTTATAACAATGATTTCATTGCCCCTTTAAATGACATTATGACTCCAACTGTTAACTAATCTTCTGATTGCAAATTTTGTCACTATTGGGAACCTTGTGAAAACACTCAAATGGCTTGTGGCCATGGAAGAAAAACAAGAGTACCGATAAATACATCCTCCTTCACCATATGATTTGCTAAAGCTAGTTCTGAAATTTTGCAACCAATGGAAACTATAGAACTATGAGGGAAGCGGTTGAAGTCTAGCCTCTTGAAACTATTTACCCAGTGGATTTTGAGCTTGATGTTAGAGAAGTTTCTGAATCCCTGCAGAAGAACACAAGTAAAGGGTGAAAATTCTGCCCCTTTCTCTAAGTAAGAAGAGTCAAGCTAAAGAGCACAAGTGGATTGAGGGCGAGAAATTAAGACTTAAGATCCGGAAATTAGAACAAGTATTTTCCCCCTAATCTTGTGATTTTTGTGTGTGAACAAGTCCATGAGTGGCCAAATTCTTGGGGTTTTCTGATGAGTGAATGGTTTTAATCATGTGATTTTTTTTATAAATTAATTATCATTATTCAAATTTTTTTTTTTTTTTTTTTTGTTTTTGTTTTTGGATCTAAGTACTTTTTGAGTGTGAGCAACACTAGAATTTATTGTTAGATTTAGAAAAAATGGTGGAAGTGAAAATTTTGAATTAGAGTTTAGGCAAACAAGAACACCTAATTCAAAAAACCTAAAAAACACTAAAAGCGAAATATTGGTTATGTGCAGGTGCAATGTTGTTCATAGTACTTAAATTATTATTTTGAATTATGTAAGTTACTTTTGGGTGCATGCATGATTTACGCATTGAGTCTTCTTGGAGTTAGAGGTAGCATGATAACAAAAATTTAAACAAAATTTGACAATAAAATTAATTATCAGCAACGGATCCCAAAACGATTAATCTCTTCTACAAAATCTCCATAATGTAAGTTCGTCTAAAGTGAATCCGCTTAATTTTTAATCAAGTACTTTCTTGCATTCTCTATCTTTCTTCTGGTTGTCACAACAACTTCATTTTTTTTTTCATTCTATTTGTCCTTAATAGAGCTTGAATTAGATCATCTCAATACTCATATACTCCTTAGTGGACACTCCACTCTGTGTCTCGTTAGGCAACATATTTAATTGTTTTATAATATTAATTTTTAAATTATTAAAAGAACGTGAAATTTATAATTTATTATTTTTAACCAAATTATATAATTTATAAATAATTGTTAAGTTATTTTAATGTTGTTAATTTACAGTTAAATTATCAGTGGTACTAAATATAGAAACAAAATTGCGCAGCGTTACTTTTAGCTTAAAACATAATTTTGAAATCAAACCCAACTTCATGCCAAAGGAATAAAGCAGACATTTTTTAAAAAGAAGAAAAAAGACATACAATTTCAAATTGACCTCAATTTTAAGTAAGCTTCATCTACTCAATTTAATAGCCAATCTAGTTACATATTCCAGTAATTCTGCCCATTATTCTTATTATTATTATTATTATTGTTATTACACAGTCTATATGTGGATAAATTTATTTCATTATAAATAATAGATAGAAAAAATTTTAAACTAAAAGTATAAAAATAATTAAAATAAGAAAATAAATATTGTTAAAATGAATTTTAAAAAGAGAGAAAACTTAGATAAAATACAAATAAAAACATGTTAAAAGGAAATGGAGACAGAAAATGGCTGAGAAATAAAAAAGAAAAAAATTGAAGTAAAATAGTTGTGTACTCCCTCCCCTTTCCAGGCCCGTTGAAAGGAAAGCAAAAACCAACGTCTGCATTATCCGTTATCAAACAAGAGCTACAAGCAAATGGAACATGTAATTTTACGTGGTGTAACAACAAAAAGTTTTATTTTACTAATTATACTGCATAGATAAGAAAACGAAAAAAAAAAAAGAGGATCAAAATCAATTTTAAAAAAAGAGAAAAAATTGAGGAAAAAGTAAAAACAAAAATAGTAAGTTAAAAGGAAAAAAAAGAAGGTGCTAAAAAAAGAATATAAAATAAGTATAATAGTATAATAAAAAAGTCTTATTTTCATAATAATATAATATAGAATATTGTTGTAGTAATAGTAGCAGCATTAGTTGTTATCGTAGTTATTACCACTATTAATAATAGTACATGGAGTGATGATTTCCTTTTTCTAAAAAATAAAAGTTGAAGTTTGAAGAACATATGTTTCGAAAATAACAATTCTTTTAAAACTGTGTTCATCATATAATTTCAGAGAATGAGTAAAAAATATGTCACTTTCTCGTCAACCATATATGAACCTCACGGATATATTGAGTCACCAGCTAAGCTGAGCCTAGGAAAGCATTCCAACAAAAACAAAGCATATAGTAGTATAGCATAACACGTTTTGTTGCGATTTCCTTCAATCAAACCTATAGATGGCAAGTGTTGTAAAATGTCTATCAAGAAGAGTGAATTGTATTTTTCTTCATGTCTTATTCTCTAGTTCCCTATGTTAGTTGTTTTTCCTTACAGAATTCCATCCCTTTCTATTTTAGTTTTGCATTTTCATCTCCATTTACCCCAAGTTCCTTACAGAGTTGATTTGATTTTATATGCATATGGGAAAGTTGAAGCGTTAATGTGTTTTACTTGGAAGAAACAATTTTATAAGATGCTCTAGCAATGCATTCTACCATATTCTAATCACTGTTTCCAACCCCTATTTCATTAAATATACCAATTTCCACAATACTAATATTAAACAAGTGATTATGCATATTCTTTGCATGTAAAATCAAAATAAATTTATTTTTCAATAACATAAGATATTGAAATTGATTCAAATACTTTAACAGTCCAAATTCTTTATGACTGGTCATTGAAATATAAAAAACAATTAAGAAGCTAATGTGGACCTATAATTGCAAAATTTAGGTTACAAACTTAATCTAAATGAGTTCTTCATGGATTTGAATGTAGCTTGAATGAATCTCAATATATTTGGATTAAATCTAAATGCTTTCAAATGAGTATGTGATCTTTTGCCTACAATATTTTGTTAGTTCTTGTGGTTGATTTTCCAATAAACATGTACTCTTTTTCTTCTTCTATGATGATGAGATGTCAAATAGGATTGATATTTTGTGTAAGTTGAGAACCATAACTACACACACACACATACATATAAGCATGTCTACCTTAATAAGCCTATTAACTCTCATTATTTCTAATCAATCTATCATCAAAATAGAAATAATAAAATATCCCTACATATATAAAACATATACTTAATTAGAAAATTAAAGTCCAATGGCTTAAAACTTATTGGATCACTTTTGACTCAATTTTATTGACAAACTTTACTCAATTATTTCACACAAAAGAGTAAACAATTGGATTTTTTGCCAACAACCTTTGACTTAGGCTATATATGCACCTCATAATTGTGTTAAACTTTCGAGATCTCTTTCTGCATCTCAAACAATCTATTTCTTCAACTATATCCATGCAATCCGAATCATCAACTATATTAACATAGATTCAAAGGACAGTTGTTACATTAATAGTATATCCAATTAATGGTCACACATATTAACATAATTGAATAACATGAATCAAATATGGATGTAATAGCATGAAAGTTACATGCATATGTGATTTGTAGTATGCCGACATTCAACTAGTCCACTCTTTTACCTTAATGATATCATTTTAAAATATTAAATTTAGGGAACCAAATAACCATACATTTTTCAACTTAGTGTAAATTAGATATCCATAAACTTTATAATCAAAATTACTTTATCAATTATTTGCGAGCAAATTTGAAATCATATAGTCTATATCTATGTGCTCTAAAAACAATTATCCACTCCAAACTCTTTCTTTAACAACTAAGAATTTGATCCTTATATATTTTGACCTTGTTGAGCTTCTATTATTATTAAAATATTGTACCACTGACATATTGCTAGAAAGCAATTTTAGTAGTATGCTAATACCTTCCATAATTCACAACTCAATGACAAAGTTCCACCACCATATTTTAAGGTTAGATGCCTCAAAACATGTTAAATTTTGCTACCATTGTGGAAGAAGTTATGAGGGTGCTTAGCACTCTGAAGATATAGCTCTTTCAGTAAGCAAATAGATATAACTCGTGGTCTAGTGTTATTTTGGAATCTAGTGAAATAAGAATCATAACAACTTATGATTTTCAATTGATTCAATTTCATGTACCCTGGTATGTATTTGTTTATTCTTTTTAATTACCTTCTGGTCCATTTAGCTACTTTCTAATGATCCATTTTCTAGTTAATTAAATGTCGCCCTAGCGTCCCAACAATGAATGCGACAACCAAACGTGTGCGCACTTAAGGATACATTAGACTCTTTACTATTGAAGCATAAGAAACCTTTTGCATTTCCTTGACTTTTAGGACATTTTTTGAGTATTGACTTGCACTAAACATCTCTCCTTTAGTGATTGGAGTATCGAGTAGTTTACTATTTTGCATACCACTTCTTTTTAGAACATTATCTATATAGATTTTTTTTTGTAATAATTTGGGGATGTTCAGAGAAATCTCGTCATATCTGAACTTTTAAAACAAAATAAGCATAACAAAGATCTTTCATCTTGAAATTCCTTCTTAGAAATTTCTTGGTTTCGCCCAATAAACCTATATCACTGGTAGAAAGCAATGCATCATCTATATACAAAACAAGAAAAATAAATATACTCCCACTAAACTGGTGATATACACAATTATCTATCATGTTCATGTCAAAACCAAATGAGATAACAACTTGATGTTATTTGTAATACCACTAGCGAGACATGTGCTTGAGTCCATTGGTAGATTTCTTTAATTTACAACCATTTTCTTTGTATCATCTGATACATAGTGTTTTAGTTGGAGCATATAAAATTTTTCATCAATGTCACCATTGAGAAACACAGTCTTAACATCCATCAAATACAACATAAGATCAAAATAAGTCACTAATGCCATTATAATCCTAAAAAAGTTATTTGATGAAAGGGGAGATGAAGTCTCCTTATAATTGAAGCCCTCAACAATAAGATGTGCCTTATATTTTTCTACATTGCCTCCCAAATTTCTTTTGATTTTAAATATTTATTTTGCAACTAACGAGTTTCGCATCTTAAAGCGATGAGATGAAATTCAACATGCCATTGTCCTTTATGGACTTGTTTTTTCATTCGAGGGATTTAGTGTTTTCTATAACTTGATAGTTGATTGGATCATCTTCTAGGATTCTAATGTTAAACTCAAGTTACTGGAGAAATACAAGGTAAATCATTTTGCTTCAAACTTTTTCTCCTTCTAATGGATCTCATTAATTGCATTAGTTCTTTAGGCTATAGAGTTCTATCTACTTGACTTACAGGACTGTTTGTGATATTATTATTATCCAAAATTGTTAGATAAGTAATGTCTGGTATAATGTATTGGTCCAGATCATTGTCTATTGCAATATGAGCAATATCAATATATTTCTACTCAAAGACAATGTCATTTATCCTCTCTCACCAACATACTCAACATCCTCAAAAGAATTGGACATTACTTGTATCTAATATTAACCTTAAAATGGATTGTAAAACTTTTAAATCTTGAATCATTTAGCATATAGAAATATAACAATTGACATTCCTTGACCCTAGTTTATTTTCTGTGGCCTAAAAAGCCTAGCCTGATCTAAATTTCTCTAACTATGCAAATGTTTTGAACTAAGCAGATTAGGCATGGTGTTTTATGGATAATATAGCATTTTTCTAAGAATTTAACAAATGATCTTAGACATTATTCACACAATGTAAAATGTGCTCATTGAGGGACCATAAGTACCTTTGGCATTATAGCTTATTTTGAAACAAAAATTGGGTTGAAAAAGATATTAAAATTAAATGCAATAACATGCCTTTAGTTAAATCCAACTAGAGTACTTTATGTTTTGAAGCGATGTGAAGCATCTCTATAATGTATCCTTTTCTTTTATAACTGATTAAGATGAAATTTGTCTAAAGTATATTTGTTTCAACCTTTTTCTTTTTTAGCAAACCTCTTCTCAACATTTTGAATGAAACCATTTGATGTATCTTACTTTTCAAACATATTGCTCCAAAATGCTTTTGGAAAGGATCATCTCATGACCATTAAACTTACTTGATTTGGATTTTCTCACTTTTCATCTCCCTCTTTCCATTAGAAGTACTCTTATTAGTGAGAACTTCAAGCCAGTCAGCCCTTAGTGCAAGATCTAGGCCCATGACTCCAAGAACAATCATAACATTTTCTTGTCATGACTTGAAGTTAGTACTATTTATCATCATAATAGAATTTACGCTAAGGGAGATGTTTACACATAATCTTTGATGGCAATCTTTACTTGTAAGTTGTACTTTGACGTAGTAATGAAACTCTAGTAATAACATATGTTAGAACAATGTCTTTAAACTAATTTATTGTTTACACCTTATATCAATAATTATATGTGTTTAATACTCCAATGTATGTATGCACTTTAGCCAAATAGTTACATTTTTTTTGAGCCAATTAAATATTTGCATGAATTACACATACAAAACCTTTTCAACGTTACAAAACAAATTACTATTTTTAGGAAAGCCTTCTTTAGTATGATGTGCCTCTATGAATTTATCAGTAATATGTTATCCCAATAAATAGTAATATTATAATTCAAAATTTTTTAATTTAATCAAGAAAGTTTGCATTTCCACATTGTCTGATTTACCATTGTCATGGAAATTTCATAGTTTTTTGCTTCTTTTGAGTGAAAATTTTTTATTTAAAATTATAAATCATGAATTTTTAACCCTAAACCTCAACCTTTTATTTTCTTAACTTTAACCATCAATTAATGCAACTTAATCATGTAACAAGAATTAATTTCATGCCTAACTAACTAAAAATTTAGAAATAATTAAATTCATTATTAAGAAATCATAGAACTTGATTTTTTTTAAACAAAAATATATTTCATGTAATGCAAACATGTATTCATGAACTTAAAATGAATTGATTATATCTAGAATCATAATTATTCTAAATCAACCTAGACGAATTCAAGATTTATAATAACAATGTAAGAACAATCTAGATTCATCACAAAATTAATCACACAAGCCAATTGAATTCAAACATTCGCGAGAAACAAAGAATCATGATGTGTCTTCAATTAACACAATCTTATTTGTCAAACTTTAGAAAAAAAAATCTATATCCATAATCAAAGTATAGATTCTTGCCTTAGTAATTTTTACATGAATTAGTTCTAGTACCACTTGTTGAGATCAATTAAAATATTTTAACAATGCAAAATTTTCATATTTGATAATTGAGATATCAATAAGAAATATAAAAGATGACCTAAATTTATAATTGTTGAATTTGGATTGCAACTTTTGAATCTAAATGAGTACTGAATGGATTTCAATGTACTTTACGTGACTTTAAATGTGTTTAAATTGAAACTGAATGTACCCAAAATGAAGGTAGTACATTAGTTCTTTAGGTTTATCTTTCAAGTGTTAATGGAATGTATATTACGTGTGATTTGAGGATTATAACCACATATATATGAGTCAACCAAGACATTGACTTAAAATATGTCTATTTCACCCATCATCAAAGCTGAAATAACGAATAGTTGTCTCTACACATATGAAGTCAATAATTAATTAGATGTATTAAAGCTCTAAAGCTTAAAAAGTTATTAATTCACTATCATGGAGCTCAATTCATTGACAACTTTTACATACATTTATCACACATATATTCCCATAAACTGAATTTTACCCCAACATAAAATTTATAAATAATTTAATGATGGATACTATATAAATATATCAAATTCGTTTTGCGTAATTACAATAACAGTATAAAATCATATCAAGATAGTTATATTTAAATCCAATCTAAGAATTATAATAATTTTATTATTGTTATAACTTTTTAAAATACGGTGCATTCATATACATGTGAATCAGTGTGTGAGAAAACCTTAAAAAAATGGTGAGATATGAAAACCAACGAATAGAAAAATAAAATTGAATTATTGAAAACATATTATTTTCTTCAATTTATTTTATATTCGTTTATTAAGATTAAAAAAAAATAAAAGAACTCGAAATGACTAAAAGTAGTTAATAATGACGTATTTAGAAAAATATTAAATGCTTAGAAGGAAGTTACTATATAGATGACTATCACTTTTATATTTCATTTATTAATATAAACAATACCAAGGACAGAAAAATATAAAGAGATTGTATGTTTAACATATATACATAAGATTATATAATATGTAGACGATATGATGTCATAAGGTATTGATATTGTTTTTAGAACATAAATAATATCTTTAATTCTATTTATTAATATGAATGTATGGATATATGTAATGATTTGATTTTGTATAGAAAAAATAAGTAATTAGCAATTGGATTTTAAAATTTTATTCATATACAAAAAGGATAAAATTATTTATGAAAAGTTAATTTGTTCATAACATGTATTTTAATATATCTATTTGTTTGGAATGGAAGTTGTGGGAAAGTCCACAATATATTATAAATCGTGAGAGCCTTACATATGTTAAATCTCTTAGAACAATCTCCTTTGTTTAATCTGATAAATTTCTTAAACTCCCTTTAAAAAATTTATATTTGCACTATTTATTTTGAGTTACTTTTTATTACATACAATAGAAATATGAAAACATTATTTATTTTTTATTTTTTACTTTTTCCTAATAAGTATCACATATGAAGAACATGTTTTTAATGAAAAAATTTGGAAAGTCATACTCAAACAACGCCCGACGTTTGGATTCAATTTTCACACTGCCCTAATTATATCTTCCACAGACATTAACATATCACTTTTATTTCTTTCTCCTTTTTATTTTTTCATTATTCTTATATTTTCACGTCAATTTTTAATTCTCCCTGAATTGGATTTGTTCTCTGACAAATAGGGCAATTATTCTTGATTAAAATGGGGCAGTGCTAACAAAATGAATAAACACAGCCAAATCAGGCAGCCAAACGGCTGACAGTTGAGCTTGAGCGAGTACGAGAGGGGAATCTCATCCAACGTCATCACCGTATATTTATGATAGTCTGCTGGGTACGATTCCAGCTCCAGGAGGCAATAAATCCGTGCAAACTAGTCAATGCAGACCGCACGCTCGCGCACACGCACATAAATATGTATATCTGTGCGTGTGTTTTGTCTTATGCAAACGAGGGGAAGAGGGGCCAGATGCGGCCTTCAATCTCCCATTCTTGAATCCTTCCTCCACTCCTTTTTAGTGCTCTCCTTTTCCGCCTTTGCTTTGGTCAACTCTCTATTTCTCATCCCAACAGACAGACCCCAAAGAAAGCCAAGAAAAAGAAAACGATTTCTGAAACTTTTCTTGCTGAAAGATGAGCCCTTCTCTGATTCCCCCTGTTTCTTGCTAAAAACTGTTTTTAAATGCTAGGTGAGTCGCTCTGCTCTCTCTTTCTCTTGTGTATTGATGTATGCGTTGCGGAGCGTTGTTATTATTCTTATTCCTATTATTATTTGTCTTGATTATGCCGCATTGCAGTTGGAGGAAGAAGTTGATGGGTGCGCGCTTTATTTATTAAAAAGGTAGTCATCATTTCCCTTGAAAATTTGAAACCATAATCAGATTTAGTATACTGCTATTACGTGTTTTCCTGTAAGTTTGCTTTTACGCCTCAGTGTGAATCTTATTACTTTACCTGGTTTACAATTATTGAGAAGGGGAGAAGAGATTTTGTTATATTTAGTTGCTTATACTTTTCTCTCTGTTCTACAGATTTTTCGGAGACGATCAAGGAAGGTTTCGTTTTGTTGCCATGGGGAGTTGCTTCAGTGCCAGAGTCAAAGCTGATTGCTCATTCCGTACAGGTAATTATAATATTCCAATTCTACTTGTCTGCGTGATTCTTGGAGAAGTGCCTGTTTGTGTCGTGTGTATGTCTAACCATGAAGAATTCATCGGTGCCACTCAGTTATTTACACCATGAAATATTAGCAATCTGTCAAATTTGGTAAATTGATGGGTTTTTTAGTGTATGATTTTAGTTTCCTTTTGGGAAGGGAAACCCAGAAATTTGGTATTAATTTCACGGCATCTTTGTCAAGTTTGTTTTTGAATATTGATGATGTTGTCCCAACATGATTTAGATAGATGGTTACTTAAACATGGTACTGCCCTTCCTTTTATCAACTACTACACGGCTAAATTCTGATTAATTAACTAGCTTTTATCAAATTGACAAATCCAGGTCCAAATTCTCCATATGTTAGCTCGGATGGGAATGATATGATCTTTGATAGCAGCAAGACATCATCATCGGTTCCACCTACCCCTCGGACTGAGGGTGAGATCTTGCGGTCACCTAACTTGAAGAGCTTCAGTTTTTCTGATCTGAAGATGGCCACTCGTAACTTCCGACCAGATACTGTGCTGGGAGGAGGCGGATTTGGATCAGTCTTCAAAGGTTGGATAGATGAGAACTCATTTGCTGCTACAAAACCTGGGACAGGCTTGACTATTGCAGTGAAGAAACTTCACCAGGAAAGTTATCAGGGCCATAGGGAGTGGTTGGTAAGTTTATATGTTTTCATGACATGGGGCCTTTGTAAGTATTGCAAAGTTGGACATTGAATTCTTCAGATAATATAATTGAATGAAAAGAGTTTTTAGGCAGTAATTTCAAATGTACTTGCATTTATGGTCTTAACAGGCAGAACTGAACTATTTGGGCCAGTTTTCTCATCCTAATCTAGTTAGACTTATTGGCTACTGTTTGGAGGATGACCGTAGACTTTTGGTTTATGAATTCATGCCTCGGGGCTGCTTGGAGAACCATCTTTTTCGAAGTGAGTTTTTCTATCTTTGCCAATGCTAAGATGTAAATTGGAATCCCAGTATGTAATAAGAAATTCTGAAAATAAGCTGCTATCTTTATTGTCTCAGGGGGATCTTATTTCCAAGCCCTTTCTTGGAGTCTTCGACTTAAGGTTGCTCTTGGAGCTGCAAAGGGGCTTGCTTTTCTTCATAGTGCTAAGGCTAAAGTCATTTATAGGGACTTCAAAACTTCTAACATATTGCTTGACTCGGTAACTTCCTTATTTCACTGACAGAGTAGTTAGAAAGGGCACTGACTTTTGTAGTAACGTCAGAAAATTGTGAATATTTTGATTATTTTGTGACTACTATTTCTGCTATTTCTTTTAACTCTTTTTCAATTTGTAACTGGTAATTTGGCAGAACTACAATGCAAAACTTTCCGATTTTGGATTGGCCAAGGATGTACCAACTGGGGATAAAAGTCATGTGTCCACAAGGGTCATGGGCACTTATGGCTATGCAGCTCCAGAATATCTAGCCACTGGTATCATTATTGAATCACGCAATATTTTACCTTTTCTCTGTCCGGGCCCTACTAGCATCTTTTGGAATAATCTTTCAACTAGTGAATGGGCACTTTTCATATTGAAGTGGAAAAATTCTCCTTGCGCTATGATCATGTATTTGCCCACCCGACAAGAAGTCATTTTTCCCACTCAGTTGTTAAAATATGCTTTCATTGTGTTCTTAATGCTTGACACCTCAAAGTTGTTTAGTTGATTTTCATTTACTGTCTTGATGGAGTTGCTTCCATCTGATACAAGTTTTTTAATATCTTTGGAATCAGGTCATTTGACTACGAAGAGCGACGTGTATAGCTACGGAGTTGTGCTCCTTGAAATGCTGTCAGGCAGGAGAGCAATTGATAAGAATAGACCAAATGGTGAGCACAAGCTCATAGAATGGTCCAAGCCTTACTTGGCCAACAAACATAAAGTGTTCAAGATCATGGACAACCGCCTTCAGGGGCAGTACACAATAGATGTGGCCCAAAAGGTTGCTAATATTGCTTTACGATGCACATCCTTGGACCCAAGATTGAGGCCTAAGATGGTAGACGTAGTAAAAGAACTTGAGCAACTTCAAGATACGACTAGTGTGGATAACAGTCTTGGCAAAACCTGCAATGGATCCAGGCATCGTAGTCAAAGTACTGGTGATGCTGGCAGGAAAATTGCCAATGCTGCTTACCCGAGGCCTTCTGCTCCTCTAATTCATTCGAAATACGTACGAGGTGCCGTGCCGTGATCCATCTATCGGAAGATGGTATAGATCAGAGGGTTGGCTGATGATTTTAGGAAAGATATACATGATCCAGTCAGTACGGTTGTTTCTGCTAGTATATTCACACCAAGCTTTCTTGTAATATTTTTAAATTTAAGCCCGTGACGTGATGATCCTCAGAATGTTAATGTAGCTTCGTAGGGTTTGTGTGTTTTGCAGACCCTTGTATCCCATCGATCTTATTGTGTCTCTCACGAATATTTTTTGGGTATTTTGTGACGTGTACACTGAATAATCAGCATAGTTGTTGGATCATTTTCCTGAAGTGGAGTCGAGCACTCAAGTTGCTGATTTGCCAAAACAACAAGGTGGAGGATGGTGAATGGGAGGTACATCTGGTGGGCCGTGTGACTCATTATGGCGTTGGCGTATGATAGAGGGCTGCCAATGGCTGTCCTTTCCATTATATTATTCACTGTACCTCGTGCTCTCTGCTGAGAACCTTATCAACATCGTTGCCATATTAATAGTGGAAGGAGACATCTCTGGTTGCTTGGCGGTTTCAGTAATGCTTTGGAATGATAGCGTCCAGAATGGGATTAAAGATTGGTTTGCAGCTTGTTCGTAGCAGGACAAGAAACCTAGTGCGATTCTACGAGGACGTATATCGTTTTGTTTTTTAAAGGAGAAGAAGAGGAAGGAGGGGGGAACAACAAACGATTTTGGATGCTCGATCGAACTTTTCAGTTCTAAATATTTTAGGAGTTGTAATATTATGTAGATTGTTAGAGTGATAATTAGAATGGAAATATTCCAGATACATAGTAAAGTGTTAAAATTTGTGAGTAGTTACTTAAAACAAATAGCGAATTTACATTTGCTTATTTTTAACATTCTGATTAACTTATTTAATTTACAGTATATTAATTACCTAACTACCATTCATAATAATATCTTGCATATCCATAAATTAACTTAATTTAAATTCTCAAAGGATTATTTAAAATTATAGTCTAGAAATAAATGAACTTATTGGTGCAGTAGGGAACCGCAAAAGAGTTTTGGAATTGTTACACAAACAAATCCAAACATGAGCATAAGGAAATGAATATGAGAAAATTGTAGAAAATTCATGTAAAAATATGAAGGCTTTTTAACAATGGTCCTAAGAATCCTATCACTATGTTTGGAGTTCCACTTGTAATGTTTGGTATTACCTACATGGCCCATTAGTCATAATGTTCAACCAAACATTATGTGCATACCGAGCATTATGTGCGCAAGCTAGGAGCACCACTACCTAAGACTTGAGTGCAGGCCTACTTCATGTAGGCCCAAAGACTATTCAAAGATTTGAGGGAGAATTTGAATTTATTCCTTGATAAAGAGTTTGTTGGTTGTGGTTCCCCATCTTCAATGACCTCATTCCACAGATTTGGATCACCAACTCGAAAGAGGAAGTCAGATTTACAACGACCCTCGCCATTTTCTTCTAGGTAGGGACTGGTGCGGAGGGGTTATCAGTGGGCTCTTCACCTGCAGCACTCATTGTGTGGGTAAGTAGCAAGTGCAAATGATTGTACATCCTTACCGAAAGCCCAGCTGTTAGCATATAGTCTTGGGTTGTGCAATGGCCATTAAAGCTTAGCGGGTGTACGAACTACCCTATGAGGGGGATTTTGGTGGCTAGGTTAAGTTATCAGGCTCTTTCTACCATCCTTCCTTTCCACTGAACCCATTATTCATAATGTTTTCTTCTAGGTGCAAATTGGGCAGCATCAACTGTAGAGACCTTGAACTTACGGCAAGATGATAATACAGCCACTAGAGGAGATTTTACAAGATGTGGGAAGGATTTGTGCTCCAACGTGTGCGACAATTTCATCCTTGTGAGCAACTCCACCGCAGCCTAGGTAATTTTAACTTCATTGGTGAGGTTTTTCGGTTTGTACCTGCATATCTACTTCAAATCCTGGGAGCGCCCTATTCCTATGCTGGCTCCATAAATGGTAACACACAGATGGATGGATCACAGAACACCAAAGCAGGGGAAGATGGTGGTGGGAGATAGTAGAACTAGCCTTAGAGCTACGAGGAAATGCTCACATAATTGATGTTTGAGGAGTGGGAGTATGGGGGCTACATATTAGCTAACTTCTCTACCTTTGCATGGAAGAACATAGCTGCAGCCCTAAGCATGAAAGTCTCTCTACAGTACTACTACACAGAACATCAATGCAAGCTAAAAGGGAAGACCCTGAAGAATTTTTGGTTAGACTACCATGACATAATTTGTTGAGGGACAGAGTGAAGGTGGAATTCAATCACTAAGGCAATTGAGGCAGCTTACTCAAGGATTGAACAATACCTTGAGGTGCTCTTCCTACTATTTGAATGTAATGCCAATAGATGCTTAAGCTGTGTGTAATCTTGATGTAGTGATTTGTGTATGGTGTTTATTTTTACTGTACCATTTAATACTCTTGGCGTGCGTATCTCGCACTTTGCCGAGGGGGTAGTGGGTAGGCGATTTGTCTTGTACCATGTTGATGTTGTGGAATACTTTGTTGATACAATGTATGCTAAACAGGCTAACATGTTCTTTTATGGCATGCTGCAACACAAAGATCTAGTTCACATGGGATCCCTACACTACGACCTTCTAACGCAAATATGGAAATGGGACATAGCTACCAGAGGGCTCACATCATCGTCAGCGCAAGGTACAGGCAACGTACCCTATCCCCCAACATGGGAGTGTCAACACCTCTCGCGTCCATCCTCATGGGTCCTAAAGTTTAGTAGGTGCTCTAAACTCTATGGACATCTCTAACGGGGGCCAAACCCCCGTCAACATCATAGGCAACCTCTCAGTGTGGCAACAAAGGAAGAGTAGACGTAGCAACTACCATGTCAAGGGCACCATAGGTAGGTTGGACAGCTTAATAGATGCGTGGTTGATGAGGATAAGACCCCAAGTTAACGAGGATATGCTGTCATGCATGCAGTTGCTGTAGGAGACAAAAGGCATTGGACGATGACTTGTGGGACAAGGCATACCATGCCTTCACCAAGCATTTGTAATGCCACATCTTCTTCACCCTCCCTAGTGACTATGAGCGGGTTAACTAGATGAAGAAGTTACCGTTGAGGATAGAACACGCTCTATACCCACCTCTCCTTCCCCCTACTTGATGACATGCCTACTTGTTGTACTATATGTCTATATTATTTATGTTTCCACCACCCAGCACATTGAGCTGTAGAGATATTTATTTGGCTACCATTTTATTTGTAGTTAAGCCTATTGTTGTTATGTGCTTCTTTTTACGTGTAGTGCAAAAAATGTTCCACCTTTCTTCAATTCCTTTCTTTTATTAGTATTTATTTTGATTTCCACCATAAGATTTATTGTATGATGTATGTTTAGAGCTAGAAATGCCCTGAACACCCCATGTAGCATTCTTTTCCCCAATCTCCATATAACAGGGTCCCATATTATTTGATCTTGTATAGAGAGTCGATCACATCATGGATGGCATCCCAGGTTGCTACAACCCATTCAATGTAGGGAGTTCAAGTGTTGATCTCGAGGACATCAACAAGACAACGCTAAAGTGGGACAAGTCTTCATTCTACTCTCTTAGATCGAATGTTGACATGTTGAGCGATGACATTTTGGAAGATGAAAGGTAATATATCATCGAATGCCTATCGCCACACCTGTAGTGTGTAACCCCAATCCTATAGAACACTTCGGTGCTTCAGCGGCAAAACTGGTAGGGAGATCATGTTTGCCCATGTAAGGCATTTCTACTTCAATATCTGAATGAAGAAATCTTGTTTTGAATACCTCGTGTAGGTGTTAGTAGGCCGTAGACTCTTACTAATTAGTGACTCTCCCAGAGTCACTGGACACGAAGAAATTTTGATATTCATGCGGGTTGTGGGTATGCACAAGAGGCAACGAGACTTGAAAGAACATTTTCAACACAGTTTGGAAACCATTAGCAAGCATGTATGTCATGTGTGTGATACAGTGAACATGCTTGCACCTGAGCTCACTACTCACCCCAACTTTAAGTCCATTCTTAATGTTATCTCCGCCAACCTTGAGTTCTATCCCTACTTCAAGATGAGATTATCATTTCTATAATGCAGCATCCTTGACTACATTTTATCGCTTATGGTAGTTGGATTGGTGCCAGGGTGATATTAATGCGCTAGATAAGACACTTATCCCAATATAGACACATAGATAGTTTGCAAACCCATGGTGCTCGGGGAAGAACCACTCAACTCAGAATGTCATGGCCATATGTTACTTTGATTTCTTGTCCACATATGTCTATGCCAATTGGGAGGGTAGCACTAATGACTCCCATATTCCACTTCGTTCCATACAAAGTGATCCCTTATTCCCTTCCCCTCACCAAGTATGGATGTCTAGGGATTTTAGGTCACCTTGCCCATATTGCGATACATGTTGCACGAATATCAATAAGCCTTTATATGATAATGTAGGAAAGTATTATTTGATCAAAGTTGGATACACAAACTACATGAGCTTCCTAGCTCCATACCATGGAGAATGTTACACCTAGATGAGTTCAACAATACACCTTACACAGGGAGCTTTTCAACCACTAGCACACATGCCTGGGAAACAACATTGAGAGCTGTTTCATCCTGCAAAGGAAATGTTTCCTGCTTCTGGTATAGGCTATGCCGAGCTATATATTGCATGTGTAGAAGTCCTTAGTCATGGCATGCTATATCTTGCATAATTTCATTCATAAGTACAGTAGGGATGACACCATTTTCAATGTATTAAAGCATGAGATTGAGGAAAACTTCCACATGTTCTATCACAGGCGACATGCCATCCAAGTGGAGATTAAGAAGCAGGTTGCATTTCGAGATAAAATCGCACATGCAATGTGGGCAGACCAATATGGTTGGTGTTTGTTTAGATGCTCATGTGGTGGGTGATTTGTGCTACATTGCCCCGTATTGCCTTGTGTTTGTCACATTTCACCTATCAAGAGTGATTACCTCTAAGTGGTGGGTTGTATGTACTTCTCATTACTTACTTTGTATGCTACTTATGGAAAAATTGCCACGGTATGCCCATTGGCAGAAATATAGTGTATATATATTTTTTCCCTTTGAATTATGATTCATATATATATGTTAATGTTTCTTTGTGATTATATTATGTTGTACTATTGGTCGACACATCAAGACCCCCACAATAAGCCCCCTATACTCTGTCATGGGGATAGAATACTGAAGGATGGACAAGCTTGCCTCAATGAGGTCGATGTGTCCAAGCCCTATGTTGAGAGAAATATATTTCTTAATGAAGCCATAAGGTAAGCAATGCAATAGACTATGCCCCCTTAGACATGTCAAGTCGCCGTGTCGAATGTTCATTGTATGTCCCTCACAGGGTGACGTCTCACACTGCCCAAGAGACTTGCTAAGCCGCAACTACCTTGACATGTTGAGCCCCCACTTCGAGTCCCCTGTATTAATGTGAATGGATGACAGACAATTCACAACTATGTTGATATGACTTTCATGTAGCTATGGAAGTAACCAGAACAAAACAAATCAACATTCCCATGCACATTATTGCCATTAATTAAGCACCACATCAACTCATGGAAACAACATAGTCAACTCCTTCGATTGTCTCTCACCAATCGTAGTCTTCTAGAGAAATGGATGACAATCGACTGTAGTGGGTTCGACTCATTGAGCTCACACATCGAATTGCAAACATCATATCTATTAGGCTATATGACAAGCTATGTAATGGACATGATCACCATAGTTGCTTTGACACATTGGGCTCTCACTTTGAGACCCTTGTATGTTTAACAATGTGACACCTTTGCAAAGCGGTAGACTCGCCTTCCACAGTTGGGTTCAACACATTGAGTTCACCCATCGACACCTTTATATGCCCCTAACAATGTCACATCCTTATAGGGCGAACTCACCTGTCACTGCTAGGTTTGACATGTCAAGCTACCACACTAAGTTGAAACTATCTTAATGTGAGGTTATAAGGCATGCTATGCGATAAACAAGCCCACCGCACCTGTTCAAGATGTCAAGCTCTACCTATCATGACCCTCGTATGCCCATGATAGCGTCACACCCTCGTATGGTAGTAGACTCGCCTGCCATAGTTAAGTTTGACATGTCAAGCTCCATATTAAGTTGAAAGTATCTCAATGTGAAGCTACAAGGCATACTGTGTAATGGACACGCCTGCTGCGCCTACATAGACACATCGAGCTCTAATGTCATGACCTTTATACGACCATGACAGGATGACACATGTATATCTCATGTTTTAACAAATTTCTTATCGCCTCACATAGGAAAATGAAACATGTTCAGAATCAAGGGTCTATAAAATAGCAACCTTAGATGTACGTTTCAAAGTATGCATTGCAACTTCAACACAATATTATAGTTAAATATAATTCAAAATTTAGTTTTATGATTATAGAGGCCTAATTTAACCATAGAATACTAATGTAATTAATCCGTGGTTTTGTTAATTAGAATAAAAATTGGCAATTAAAAAAATTCTCATCATTGACTAAACAAAATTACCCTTACACTACTCTTTCAAAGACACGTAGTGGTCAATTATGATAATCAACATATGGATGCATTCATCAATTTACATAATATATTACCCTACTATATATGAAATATAGGCTTGTGACGGCATATAATTAATAAGTTATTAGAATAACTAATCATAAAAATGAAGTGGAAAATGTTTCATTTAAGCAATATCCAATTCACTCGTCCCTTCCCATGAGTGGGAAGAAATTAAAGGACTGAAATAAAAATGAAAGGACCCCACAATGTCATAAACAACTATCATCAAAAAAAAAATAGCATGCTTACACTTCACTTCAACTTCTTTACAAAAGGAAATTTTATAGAGGTTATTAACAACCTTTCACACCTATTGACCATTTTACATACTACTAAAATATCAGAAAGCAACAACCATGCATAAAAAATGTAGCAACTTCAATTAGTAATGTCCTGCATGGCTAGTTGCTGCCAAAACCAACTCTTGTACCCAATTGACTAAAGGTGAATGCAGAAGGGCGATTGCGTACCAAAGTGTTGGAGATGGGCATGCAAGCTTGGAATTCAATTCCATGGAATTAATATGAAGGTGCATATTTGTGTTGTGACACACATACAAACTATACTATCCTTCATAATAATTCACACATACCTAAATTGACTAGACGTTCAACCCAAATTAAGATAAATTGAAATTAACCAAATGGAACTAACCGAACATACCCTTTCACATTATTGCTAGTAATTAAGGAACTCATCAAAGGATGCATAAAATATTGTCCAACCATTCATTCAACCAATTTACTGTAAAGCTCTAATAGCAAGGAAATCATTCAACCTCACAAGTTATACAACCAAAAAATGACATGCAGTTAAAATAAGCAAGGGCCTACAAAAAGTAGGGTACTTCACAGGGTAGAAAAAAAAAAGGAAAACTACAATACAAGGGGAGGGAGCGCCACTGCATGATGTCCTCTAATACATGTAGGCGTCACTAGGTGCACGCTAAGGTAAGTAGGGTACCAGGACTCTTATAACAGAAGGCCTAATGCGGGTAGTATTATGCAAAATTGCTAAATCAAATAAAAACCATCAGGTAGCATGGCTATTAGGCATACTTGGATAGGCGAATCTTCATCTTCGAGAATAATGACTGTTTCTCGAGGGTAGAGGGAGGACATTCCTTGGACCATGAGGACCTATGACCAAATGAAGGATGTTAGTTAATGTAACATATTCACAATTATTATCATATGCGGTTGTTACATGTCCTCCTTTAAGGATGCCACCTCTTGGCGGAGAAGCTTGACCTTCATCCACATCTGCTTAAAACTATTGTCTATGCTTAGCTCACAAGCTAAAAACCATGCTAAATGGGATGTACTAGGCCCTATTACCTAGGTCCTTGTCACCTCAACATGATTAAACGAGGCCTACTACTATTGTGTCGCCCCATCTATGCTTAGAGTTTGCAGTATGGTGCTTCTTATTAGGGGTGACTCCACCAGTGAGCACACTAGTGCTAGCACATAGCCTAGTGATGATCAATTGATATGGCAACCCCATTTGCATACGGCAACACAACTCAAATTTCGTGAACCACCCACTCCCCAACATTGATGGCCAAGGCCTTTTTCAAAGTGTACAATAGCCATGCCTGCTCCCACGACGCCTTAGCAACGTGGTTCGTGGGCACCACTTGTGTGATGAGGAAGTGGTGTCACATCCTGCACCCTATCTTCAACTACGTGAAACACAGGAACATTGGCTCCCCCTTAACCAAGTGCCACTAATACTACTCCGCTCATATAACCCCCACCACCTCATCTAAATCTCGTTCTTCTAGCTTTAACAGCACCTCTTCCTAAAGAGGGTCATGTATTTGTAGGAACTCAATTACTACCAAGGGATGATTATTTTGATGGATGGTAGCAATGAGCCTAGCTCTTACCCTTAAAATGCCTCTATATGCTCATGCACTTCTTTCTCTCTAGTTTGAACCTCACTCTACAATGCAACATCTGTTCTAGATCTCGCCATAGTATTTTAATGACTTGATAGAAAGAATTATTTATTAAATGCAATTCGCTTGATTTAATGCTAGAATATTTTAATTTCTAAACAGTTCGTGGAATTATTTAAATAGATAGATTAAGTGATGAAAATTGAGCTTAATTCATTTAAATCTTACATAATAATGGTTAATATAAGTGTTTTAATAGCTATGTGTTAGGCTTGAGAATTTTTAGTTGATTTTAGCTTGAAGGAACGGAACAAACTTGGAAGGAACAGTAGTTGAGGAAGAAAGATTAAGCTATAACTTTGGAAAGATGCCACACTTTGATGGAATATTAAATTGATCTAAAACGTTGAAGAAAAGAATGAATTAGCTTTCCAATGGCATAAAAATAAGTTCAATCATATTTAATACAAGAATTACACATAAAAGAATGTACACTACTAGAGCAGTCTAAGCCAAGGACACGATCACTAAAAGTGGAGGTGCGATCGCAACAACGTGCACTGCTGCTATGATTTTTAAAAAACAGGACATGTAAAACTCGTGCCCAGGTTCATGGGTGCAACTAGAACATCTGCAACTACAACCAAAAGGCTCACAGTTGTGAGTAATAGCACAAGAACTGCTGATGTGTGAGTTTGAAGGGCTATTTTAACTTTTATCTATTTTTACGCAAACCATAGTCACTTTAACCTACTTATGCACATTCCCACATGAGTAGAAAGGGACTTAGACTATTTTTTCTATACAAAAACACTTAGAAAACATACGAACCAAAGATTGCAGAGATGGAAAAGAAGAAATTCACACAAAGTTGAAGGGGCGTTCATTTTTCTACGCAGCACACAACTTTTAGAGTAAGTTTTCTTGACTTTTTCTACTATTTCTAAGTTTTTTAGATGATGAACTCATTAGCAATGGTTGTTAATTTATTCTGTCATCTCTTATGTTTGTAATTGATGAAAAATGCTCTTTATGATTAATTGTCTTTGTTTTAGTTATCTACAATTGTTGAGTTGGATGGTAATTGTAGGACTTGATCAACTCTAAAATTAATTTGTGGTTGTTCAGGGAATAATGAGAATAAAACTTGCATGCTAGATGTGCAATTGCAAACATTAATACTGTAAGAATAACAAGAATAAAACTATAATATTAGACAGGTAACATATTATCAATCGTAGGCTTAATTAATTGACTCAATTTAACCTGGGAAAGCCCACCATAATCTTGAGTCTAAACTATAGGATAGTTCAAGAGAATGTCCTACATGGTTTAAGATTAGTAATTCATAACAAAACAATTAAATCAATAATTAATATAAACTGGCATACATTAGAAACTAACATAACACAAAAAACTAGGCTCTTCAATTACTGGTATTCCTTCAATTCGACTTTGTGCTTTTATTTTTCTAAGTGTTGACCTTTAATTTATTGATTTTATTCTTGCTACCTTTTGATGGCTTAACTAAAAGAATATTAATTCCATTGATAGAAATAAAACCCTTCCCTACGAATATGACACATGTACTGACATAGTACTGGTTTTTTTATAAATTTAAATTTTAGTGTGGTAACGACACGCATCAAATTTTGGTTCTATTGTTGGAGATGACAACCAAATGCTATCAAATACTCTAGGATACTGCTAGATTAAACCATTCCTATTTTCTATATATATATATATATATATATTTGCTTGTTTCTTTATTTCGTCCAGTTTTATTTCTCTTCCATTCTTTTGTTTCTTCATTTTTTTGGTCAATGTTGCACACCTATATTATTCATTGATTTCTATCAAAAATCTTGCGAGTGTGTAATGATCCTTTTTAACCCTCCATTTTGTGCACAGTGGCATAGTGGTATTTTTAATGGCTTTTCCTTACTTTGGATCCTCTATGATAGGTGTTCACTAACTAATGATGATTGAGATCAGTTGTAAGCTCAATATTATCCCTTAAGTTGCACCTTAGATAACGTCCAAAGACAAATTGATCACTTGAGGTGTTATGTTGACTCATCCTTTGTGCAAGTGTGCAGCTGGTATGGGGATGGTCCTATTGTTAAGGAAATTGTTAGCCATCCCAATGCATGGAATATGAGTACCAATGTTCAAGTCAATACAATCAATGTATAAGCACACATATCAAGGATTAGGGTACCATCCGAATCCTCTTAGGTGAATAATCAAGACATGATGAGCTTAATAATGAAACCTTCACCATAGTAACAATCAATAGAAGACATTGTTGTGAATTTCACAAAGTCAGCCCAAAATTCCATGACAAGGAGGGATATCATCATTAAAGAGCAATGAGCTAAGTTGGTGTGTTAGCAGGAGCAAACAGAGCAACTAATTTGAGTAAAATCTAGTTCAACTTGCAATTCGTTATTGAGCAACACTGAAGTACATCAAGAAGAGCATTAAAAAATAAGTGGAGGATGCATTATCAATGAAGAGGAAGAAGGCAAAGAAGCTGTGAAGCCAGTCATTAAGCCCATATGGGATCAAATTAATGGCTTCACACATAATCTAGAATCCCATGAAGAGCAGTTTAATACACCAAAACTTGAAGAAGACCAAGATTCAAATTCAAGCTATATGGAACCAATTGTTGAAGAAGACACCTTGAAAAGGGTTGATGTCTTTAGAGGGCCATGTCATTAATCAGAGCCTAAGCAAAAGAGGAACTAATCCCTATTAAGATAAGGCAAACAAGAAAGGGAAGATTTATATCCTTATGCATCCCTTTATTCGCCACTCTCAATTCCCCAACCTTAACAAATTATGTAAAAAGTAAAAAATTCTTTCAATTGAGTGTTACTTTGACTAACTTAATGTCTATTGACTCCTTTGTAAAAGTATTAGCTCAGAAGCCAAAATTCCTTATCTTTTTGGAGGAAGTATACAACAGGGATAAACATTTAGATGATAATGACCTTGAGTATCTCGTGGAAGCATATAGGTTATTGTAATACAAGTTTTGATAACCACAACTAAAGGCTGTAGGAGAACTTCAAGGGCATGTAGAAGCTATGCACAAGTTAGAGAATGTAACTGATTATGATACAGGGAGTTATTTTTTCCCTTATTGATTTAATTCCTCAATTTTCACAAATTTAGCACATGAATACAATGGTTCACTTATTTATGAAGACATCGATTCAAAAATAAATGGGGGTTATTGTCTTGTTGTAGGCATATAAGCTATGTAAAAGAAAAAGAAGCCTTCAGAAATATCTTCAGTGGCCATTGTAATGGATTGTTGGATCATCAACGTTGGGCTGGTGAATGGGATACAACCAATATTGATATTGGAGTTGTGCAAAATGATCCAAATTTATTTACGCGTGTCAGATTGAAGTTGCAAACATTGAGCTGCAGACAATAAACATAGCGCTTTTTGTGAGGAAACCCAAGCCATTTTACTCTCTTTCAATAAATTTTGTAATGTTTAAGTTGTTTTTGCTTTGTTTGACTATGCGGTTGCGTGGAAAAATTATTTTGATCCAAGTTGGTGAAGGATTGAGGAGGTCAAGGATTGAATGTGCATGAGACAACCAACAAATGATGGGAGATTTTGAATATGTTGCCAACCCCACCAAGTCATGTTTTTCCTTACTACTTGATTTTATTTTGTGATCATACTTCTAACATAAGCAACAATATAAGTGTGGGAGAGGACAACCATGGATGTTTGAAATGTTATGATGAATTGCATAAGGAGTTGCATGCATTGCATATGCTTAAAGTTCTAAAAAAATTTCATATATGTTAAGTGTTTCACATGATTAAATGATGGCATGATAGTTCATGAAATTAGTGGCCACTGGACTTAATTTTTGATAAAAAATTATGCAGAAATTTTTGTTGCATAGGGTTATAATTATTCTTAAGAATAACATTTCTTACCTAGTTTGTTAAGGATATAATTTCCAAAAATTATGCACAATACTCTTCACTTTTAATTGTTTGATCACTTGAAAAGTTCTATTGTGAGAAGAGGATAATCAGTTTAGAGACGTAAGTCTTTCCTTAAGTGTTGACCAATTCTCTAACGAATGGGTGAGTGGGATTAAGGAAAAGAGAACTTGAAAGAAAATCGGGAAAAAGAAAAAAGTGAGTATTTATGTAAAAATTTTCTACTCCACTAATTAAAGTGACTTAGTAATTGGGATTGTGCACCGACTCTTGTTTATTCTCCTGTAAAAATGTAGCCCAATTATGAAAATGCTAAGCATATTGAGTTAGTCGTCGGTTAACTATAGGTGTATAGTGACCTTTGTTTGACTTCATATAAAAAGGCTCCCAACTTCTCAAAAAAATTATGAAGCGCACAAAAGATTAAAAAGGATAGGTGTAGTAAAAAAAAAAAAAGGAAAAATATTTTAGTACCACACTAGAAGTCCTCATATTTTTTGTTATTAGTTAAACTTATTCGAATGAGAATGAGTAGATGCATAGGGTGAGTAGTCCTTGAATTGCAATATAATCATCATGAGGTTAGAGTGACTAAGGGTTGAAAAGTGGCACTCATACACAAGAATTTATATTGGAGATGTAATTGGTTTAAGAGTGTTAAGTTTTTGAATGATCTTTGAACTATGTGACACATATGTGTTTTGATTTCTGAAATTAAAATACGTGGCCAATTTTCATGATTTCCTAGTTTTATGCATCAATAGTTTGAAAGTGTTCTTAATGTAGAGTGAGAACTTGTTTGCTTGAGGAGAAGCAAACCTTTAAGTGTAGAGTGTAATAACTTGACAAAAGGAATTATTTATTAGATGAAATTTGTTTGATTCAATGCTAGAATATTTTAATTTCTAAACACTCTGTGGAATTATTTAAATAGATAGATTAATTGATAAAAATTGGGATTAATTTATTTCAATCTTACATAATTATGGTTGACATAGGTGTTTTAATTGTAATGTTTTAGGTTTGGGAATTTTTACATAATTTTAACTTGAAGGAAATGAACAAATTTAGAGGGAATAGCAATTGAGGAAGAAAGATTAAGCCATAACTTTGGAAAGATGCCATGCTTTTTATGAAGAATTAAATTGATCTGAAACTTTTCAAAATAGAAGAAAAATGCATTGGCTTTCTAATGACACAAAAATTAGGTATATTGAATATTAGACGATAAAGTTATATATAAAAAAACACACATTACCAGAATAGTCATGGCCAAGTGTACTATCGCAAAAATGAAAGCATGGTAGCAAGAAGGTGTGTCGTGACCACGATTTTTAGAAAGCATAATGTGTAAAACTTGTGCCAGAGTTTGTAGGAGTGACTAGGATATCCGCGAGCAAGACCAGAAGGCCCGCAGCTATTAGTAATAGCAAAAGAATTGTTGGTGTGAGATTTTGAAGGGTAATTTCAACTTTTATCAATTTTTACACAAATTCTAGCTACTTTAACCTTGTTATTCACATTCCTACATGGCTAGAAAAGAGCTTAGACTAGTTTTCAACACCAAAACATAAGAAAAACATATGAACCAAAGATTAAAGAGAGGGAAGAGAAGGAATTTACACCAAGTTGGAAAGGCATTCATTCTTCTATGCAACACTCAATTTTAGAGTAAGTTTTCTTGAATTTTTTCTATTGTTGCTGAGTTTTTAATGTGTTGCTAATTTATTCTCTGGTATGTTGTGTTTATAATTAGTGAAAGATGTATGCACAACTTTATGATTAATTATGCTTGCTATAATTATTTGCAAGTGTTGAGTTAGATAGTAATTCTAGGATTTGATCAACTCTGTAATTAATTTTTGGTTGTGTAAAATAATTGGAGTGAAACTTGCATGCTAGATATACGATTGCAAACAATAATTTTGTGAAAATAATAAGAGTAAAATCATAGGATTAGTGCAAATAACATATTGTTAATTATAAGATTTAATTACTTAACTTGATTTGGCCTAGGAAAACCTATTATAATCTTAATTTAAAATTATAAGAGAGTTCGAGGGAATATCCTATAAACTTTAATATTAGTAATTCATGATAAGACAATTAAACTGATAATTAATATAAACTAGCACACATTGGAAACAACACAACACAAGAGGCTACACTCTTCAATTACTGGTGTACCATTAATTCAACTTGTACTTTTTTTTTTCTAAGTCTTCACCTTTAATTTATGAATTCTATTCTCGCCACTTTTTTGCAGCGTAACTAACTAACAGAATTCTAATTACATTAATAGACATACAATCTATCGTTATCGATATAACACTACACATAATTTCATATTTACTTGGCATAGATGGAGCAATAAAAAATGCTTACTTTCATTTCATTTTTAGATCTGGTAGAGATACAAGATTTTAAAAAAAATAACGTCTCCCTTAATTTTTAATAAAATACTAAAAATATTTTTACTTAATATGTGCATTTTATATGCATAATTTTGGAACACTGTGTAACGATAAATTTTCAGTTTGACATAATAAGCTCATAGTTTAGAAAGATTGATTCGTTCCAAAACTTAAAATAAATAAAAGTGATTAAGCTTTGTTTTCCTAGTTAAATTTTCAAGTGTCGATTTGCATATTCATGACATAGCATGCTATGTTTTATATTTTATCATAACAATAATGGGGACAGGTTTAGATTTTTATCTATAATTAAAAATAATAAAATAACTTATTTATTTATGACGAATAAGATTAATTAGGATGCCATTTTTTAATATTTTAAATTAATTGGGTTTCTCAAAGTGAAATATTTCAAACATTAGCGGGGCCCACTCAAAATCAAGTGATGCATTTCCCTTCAACTATTATGACCGACAGGCGCGACAAATGGGTCTTCTTCGGCTGAAATACTACCTAATTAAAAATCGAATAGGGTCTTCTTCGTATTAACAATTGAAGGTTCCTCCATCTTTCTCTACCACCCAACGGGTTCAGTGTCACGAGCTGCCCTCCCTCCCTCTCTCTCTCTCTCTCACACACGCACACACATTCAGTGTCATCTCCGTGTAAGAAATCGACTCTCTCCTCTCCGTCTATGTAGTGTTGGTTTGGCCACGGAAAAAGTGATTTCCTCAAATCTCGTATTTCCTGGTTGAAAACCTCAATACTCTACTATATTTGACTTCTTGTTGTAATCAAATTGGTTGGTTTATTTTTCTTCTTTTGGGTTTCTGATTTCTTTTGCTTTTGGGTTCATTTCTTGGACGTGAGACCTAATATTTAGAATTTTTATATAAAGATGGTCCTTTGCAAGTGGATTTTCTTGATTTTTTTAAAATTTATGTTCGTTATAGTTACACTCAATTGTATGTGTATTTTTACAATTGTTATTTTGGGTGGCATTTCTAAATGCACGTATAGTTACGCCAATCTTCATCCAATCTCATCTCTACTGGTCATCATGCTAGAAATTAACTTTAATTTTCTAGCATTTTTATCAAAAATAAATTAATTTTATATTAAAATTTTTTTTTTCTAAGGTGCATATATATAAAGATTGAAATAATGTTTAGATACATAGAGTTGATAATGTATTTAGATAATATGTGTGTCTATATTAATATAATTGGTAAATTAAGTGGAGATAAATGAAATAGTTAGGTAATGATAAATTTAAACTTTTAGATCTTCTTAATTACCACGATCCATTCTTGATAGAAAATAATATAAATAGGAGAATCTTGCAAATCAGTTATAATTCAAGAGAAGAAAGAAAGAAAAATATAAAGTTGAGAGAGTTCAGAAGAGTGAGTTTATAAAGTGTTGATTGAATTAAGAAATATAAAATTCTTGAGTATTTTTCTTTCCACTTTCTTCTCTTCTAATCTTTGTTCTTTTAAGTTGTTTTGTAAGCCCACAACGCCACAAACTGGTATCAGAGTCTTGTTAGGATGGCCGTTGCTGGTGGAGTCCTTCTAATTCTAAAACTTACAAAAGAAAATTATAAAAAATGAAGCATCTAAATGAAGGCGTTCATTGGTGGACAAAATGTATAGTATGCAGTAGAAGAAGAATTTCATATACTAGAAGATTTGGCTACCGCAAATAAGGACGTGAAGAAGGCCTTGAAAAAGGCTAAAGTGAAATACTAAAGGGCACTTTCACTTATCTAACTCAATATAGATGATTCAATTTTTGAAAAATTACCTAAGCAACCATTTCTAAGATGATATGGAATATCCTTAGAAATGCCTTTAAAGGCATTGGTAAGGTGAAGATGGTTCGACTTCAAGTCCTTCGAGGTGAATTTGAGATTTTGCAAATGAAAGACTCTGAAGAGGCGTTTGAATACATTTCTTGAGTCACCATAGTTGCAAATCAACTTGAAAGAAATCGTGAAAAAAATGCCCAATAGTTGAGTTGTGGAGAAAATATTTCCGTCACTTGATTCAAAGTTAGATCATGTGGTTGTAGCAATTGAAGAATCTAATGACCTTGAGACTATGACTATTGATGAGCTTACTAGCAAGCTGCAAGTCCATGAAGAGAAAATCAAAAGGAGAAATAAAGAATCAATTAAGCAAGCCCTTCAAGTGAAAATGAGCATTGGAGAAAAGAAAGATAATGCTTATTAGAATTAAGGTGGACGTGATCATGGCCGAGGACGAGGTCGTGGACGGGGTCGAGCTCGAGGAAGAAGTAAAAGCCATCAAGATAAAAACAAACATTTTTAAGTCAAACAACTTCGATCATCAAAAGATTAAGGAAGAGGTGACTACAATCAAAGGCAAGACAAAAGGGGGGTACAATAGTACAATTGTTAAAAGTATGAATACTATTCATATGAATGTTGAGATGAGAAAAAAAAGAAAATTCCTTTTATATTGAAGAAATGAATGAAGTTGAAAACACAATCTTGCTGGCACACAATGGACAAAATGAAAAGTCAATATTCACCTAGTACCTTAATATAAGTGCAAGTAATCACATATGCGGTCATAGACACATGTTTGTTGAGATGGATGAATCTATAATGAAAAATGTTACCTTTGGTGATCTTTCAAAGGCTACTGTCAAAGGTAAAGGAAAAATTCTCATCAAACTGAAGAATGAAGACCACCAATTCATATCGAATGTGTACTATGTTCCAAGTATGAAAACTAACATACTTAGCTTAGGGCAATTGTGGGAGAAGGGATGTGATATCCATTTGAGGAATCAGAGTCTCTATCTGAAAGATGACGAAGGAAATCTTTTCGCTCATAAGCCAATGACTAAGAACCGAATGTTCTTAATGAATATCAACACTAATGTAGCGAAATTCTTGAAAGCTTGTTTTGAAGAAGAGTCATGGTTATAGCATATTAGGCTTTAACATCTCAACTTTGGAAGCTTAAAGGAGTTATCCGTGAAGAAGATGGTGAGAGGGCTTTCATCAATCAATCAATTTGATCAACTATGTGAAGGTTGTCTTGTTGGAAAACAATATCGAGAAAGCTTTTCAAAAAAATCAATGTCGAGAGCCAAGCACCCATTGTAATTGATCCACAGTGATATCTGTGGATCCACTGAGCCAACATCTTTGGAAAAAAAACAGGTATTTTCTACTATTTATTGATGATTATAGTAGAAAACGTGGGTTTATTTTTTGAAGCAGAAATCTGAAGCACTTTCAACATTTAAAAATTTCAAAGTCCTTGTAGAAAAACAAAGTGAATTTAAATCAAGTCAATGAGATCTGATCATGGAGGAGAGTTCACTTTAAAAGAATTCATAAAATTCTATGATGAGAATGGAATTCGACGACTCTTGATTATCCGATACTCACCATAACAAAATGGGATAGCTAAAAAAAGGGATAGCACTATTTTAAATATAACTCAAAGCATGTTGAAGAGTAAGAATTTGCCTAAAAAATTTTGGACAGAGGTAGTAGACTATGCTGTCTACTTATCAAAATGGTGTCCATTAAGAAGTGTGGAGAACAAGACACCACAAGAAGTATGGAGTGGATATAAATCAAGTGTATCTCATTTGAAGATGTCTGGAAGCATTGCTCATGTCCATGTCCCAGACAAACAAAGAAAGAAGATTGATGAAAGAAGTAAAATATACATCTTCATCAGCTATAACCAACATTCCAAATGGCGCAAGGTATATGATCCTATTAAAAAGAAAGTTATAGTTAGTCAAGACATGGTCATTGACAAGGAGAGTTCATGGGATTGGAGTTTGGAAGCCAAGAAGCAATTCACATTTTATCGAATAGAGGTGGAGAAAAATCAAACACAAGAAGAAATGAAGCCTACAACTTCATCACCATCAACTCCACAATCAAGTTCGCAGTTAGAATCAAGTTCAAGATATTCCACATCATTAGATGATGAAGATGTTATTGGACCACAAAGAACGAGGACTTGGGATGAAATCTATCAACTTAGCAAAAATCAGAACTTATTTTGTCTTTTTGCAGATTTTGAACTAGTTAAGAAGTATTAAAAGACAAAGAGTGGAGGAAGGCTATGGATGAAGAAATTGAAGCTATAAAAAAGAATGACACATGGGAGTTGATCACTTTGCTAGCAGGAAATAGGCCTGTCAGTGTAAAATGGGTTTACAAAATCTAGAAGAATGCAAAATGAGAAATAGAGAAATATAAGACAAGGTTGGTAGTAAAAGGATATAAGCAAGGAGTCGGAATCAATTATGATGAGGTATTTGCTCCAGCAGCCCAACTTGAAACTACAAGATGGTTGATTGCGTTGGCAGCTCAAATGAGGTGGAAGATTAACCAAATGGATGTAAAATCTACCTTTCTGAATGGATTTCTTGAAGAAGAGGTGTATATTGAACAACTTAAAGGCTATGTTGTTCGAAGGCATGAAAATAAAGTTCTTAAATTAAAAAAGACACTTTATGGTTTAAAGCAAGCACCAAGGACATGGAATAGCCGGATTGATCAATATCTTCAAAAGAATGGATTCAAGAAGTACCTTCATGAACATACTCTCTACGTCAGCATAAATAAGAATGGTGATATATTAATCATTTGTTTTTATATTGATAACTTGATATTTGCAGGTAGCAACTCCAAGATGATTAATAATTTTAAAAAGGCAATAACCAAGGAGTTTGAGATTACTAACATTGGATTGATGCCTCACTACCTTAGAATTGGGGTAAAACAACAAGATGATGGCATCTTTATCCCTCAAAAGAACTATGCCAAAGAAATATTAAAGAAATTCAAAATGAAAGATTGTAAGTCCATTAGCACTCCAGCAGAGTTGGCATGAAACTGTCAAAACATGTTAATGGTAATCGAGTAAATTCCACCTTATTCAAAAGTTTAATTAGAAACTTAAGGTACTTGACATGCACAAGGCCTCATATTCTTTATGCAGTTAGCCTTGTTAGTCGCTACATGAAGACTCCAACAAGTTACCACCTTTAAGCTACAAAGAGGATACTTTGATATATCAAAGGAACCATTGAATATGGTGTGTTATATCCTGCAACTATAGACATGAAGTTGAAGGAATACAGTAATAGTGATTGGGCTGGCGATCTCGACAATAGAAAGAGTATAAGTGGATTTACATTTTATTTTGGAGACATGATATACTTGTATGTCAAATAAACAATCAATAGTGACTTTATCAATGTGCGAAGTTGGGTATGTTGCGGCAACAGTAAGTGTTTGCCATTGTGGTTAAAAAGTTCACTTTAAGAACTTCACCTTGATGTGAAGGATGTGACTACAATATATGTTGACAACAAATCAACAATTGCTTTAGCCAAGAATCCTGTGTTCCATGATCGAAGTAAACACATTGACACATGTTTTCACTTCATAAGAGAATGCATTGTAAGGAAAGAAGTGCAAGTGAAATATGTGAAGACTAATGAGCAAGTTGCTAACATCTTTACTAAATCCTTAAAAAGAGAAGTCTTTAAAAAGTTGCGGCATCAACTTGGGATGAGAAAATCAAGCTTAAGGGAGTGCGTAGAAATTAAGCTTAATTTTCTAACATTTCTATTAAAAATAAATTAGTTTTATATTGAAAATTATTTTCCTTTGGGGTGTGTATGTACGAAAATTGAAATAATATATAGATACATAGAGTTGTGATGTATTTAGAAAATGTGTATGTCCATATTCATATGATTGGTAAGTTAGGTGGGGATAGGTGAAATAGTTAGGTGGTGATTAATTTGAACCGTTAGATCTTCTTAATCACCACCATCTATTCTTGATAGAAAATAGTATAAATAAGAGAGTCTTACAAGTCATTTGTAATTCAAGAGAACAAGGAAAGAAAAATATAGAGTAGAGAGAGTTGTAGAAGAATGAATTTATAAAATGTTGATTGAGTTGAAAAATATAAAATTTTTGAGTGTTCTCCTCTCCACTTTTTCCTCTTCTAATATTTGTTCTTTTAAATTGTTTTGTAAGTGACACAACACATCAAATATTATTTAGCTCTTTGTTAAATGTTGCATCAACTGATAGCAACATTGGGTATGAAAAATGGATTGCTCGTGCACTTGTTCTGCTTTTTTGGAGCTACGATGTAATTGTGTTGGTGGTGTGGTATATTTCTCGAGGTAATATGGCAATTCAGTGTGTTTACTATTTTTGCTTAATGAAGGTTTTCGAGGAACAAAGTTTTAGCACAATAAAGATGGGAGAGGAACAAGGCAAGGTTTAAGATTTGGGAACTGAGAATGTTGAACTAAATGAATCGTTTTCCACTTTGCAAAATGAGAATCATATACATCAACATGAGTGGTGTAATTTTGTTTCAACTTTAGCAAGGTCGAAATATTTGGATTCTATATTTATAAGAGTTTATCAATTTGATAATAATTACTTGTATATTCGTTTAATTTTTTTTATTTAGTTTTAGCTTTGAACTCCATTATATCATCTTCTTTGGGCTTTAAAAATGTACTTTTTGAAGTAATTTGCAGAGGCAGATTTTAGATGAAAGAATAATGAAACCAAACGACTGTATTAATCTTGCGAAACTAGACAACTGTATTAATCTTGCGATTAAGTTATGCACAATGTATTGAATATAGGTACTTGTGCTCAAGTACTTGTTTAAAACCTATCAATAATATAATGTAAATGACTAAATTATTCTTGAAAAACCTAGTAAGCTATTGTTCTTATTCATTGTAACTCGCATAAACTTCCCCTGTGAAATACCAAGAGTAATTGTGGCAAAGCTATTATTTTTGTTTTTAATTGAAAAGAAGGAACAACTTTTGTGCATGTTGGAAGGTAATAGTACCTACTACCTACTTAGAAGTTATAATTATTAGTTGTGATAGATTTAAAAGATGGAATTGCTCTTATGTATATTGAAAGGTGACAGTGTCTAATGAGATTAACTTCATTAAAGTGCTAAGACCATTGAAAAAGCAATTCACTAGTGCATCGATTAGGAATTCGTGAATGTATGTTGAAAACTTGATACTTGTTTTGGTATTTAAAGTTAATTTATATTGTGCTGAAAAATATTAAGTTTGTTAATTTACTTTTTTTTTTGTTTATGTTGCATTCCGGGTAATGGAGATGTAAATAATTGGACATTGTATTCGTTGATGTATTGACAAGTTGTTTACTTTACAAAGTTATAACATGGTTGGTTTTTAGTGGAGTGAGAATTATTTTGTTGTTGTTGGAGAGTTGGCTATCATTATTTTGTACAAAATTTTGCTTAAAATTAATATGTATTATAAATTATATTTGATTTTATTTATGTAAAAATGATGATATCGAGAGTTGAAAAGATTGTATTATAAATAGTTCGTGTGAAAAGTTGATACATTTTAAAATCATACTAAAAGTTGCAAAACTATTTCATCTATTTGCTATTAAATTTAATCTGTAATAAAGCCTATGAAAGGTTAATATTATGGCTCATTTACTATGAAAATCTAGTCATATTAAAAGCTAATAAGTGAGGTATTTGTGATATATTTGCTATGCCATTTTAGGCGTTTTGAATACCATAAAAATTGTAGGCAATTTTTGTTTTCATTTATACATCTAAAAAACACACATTGCAATCATTACATTTTTTAAATTTTATCTCTATCTCTTTCTTACTTTTACACATTTTTTCATAAAAATACACCTAAAAACATACACTCAAAAATCAAAACAAACATAACCCGTAGTATTTGTTATTTATTTGCTACAATGTAGACACTATAGTGAAAATTGTTGTATAGAAAAATTATTCACTACACAATTTGACGTAAGTTGTTACCACATCAAAATTTAATTTCTAATTATCAAGTACTATGGTGAGTATGGGTATCATATCCACAAAGAGAGGTTAAGTAGCTATCAATTTAATTAAGGTTTGTTAGTTAAACCATAAGAATGCAATAAAAATAAAAATAATTGAATAAAAGCAAATACTTAGAGAATAGTAACACAAAATTTAGGGGATGAGGTATCAGTAAGTGAAGCGTCTAGCTACTTACATTGTGTTGGTTCTTTATGTATGTCAGTTATGTTAATTATCAATACAACAATTGTTTAGTCACCTTGACTTTCCAACTAGTGTTAACTGTTAAGCCATTTTAGTTGATAAGGACAAAGATGATCCCTTATTAGCATTCAAATTCTCTTCACAAGCATAGTACTAGTAATATTTGTACAACTATTTTCATTAATAATCAAACTACAAATCTTACCATTTATTTGGCAATGTGTATATAAAAAAAAATATTTTCTTACTATTCTTCATGATTGTCCTCCTTCACTTTGACAGTTCATGTCCTCATCACTATGAAGTTGATCCCTCTAGCAGTAGATGCACATTACTTCTTCCTCCAATGACTCTCCTAAAGGTGGCATTTTTCCTCACTACCATTTTCCTCGTTCATAACAATCTCTCCCTTATCAATTGAAATTATAGCTCTCCTATTTGAACATTGAGTAGCAATATATCCTCTACCACGACACTTAAAACACGTATCTCTATTTCAACTAGTTGCTAACCTAGGATTGGGAGGCGGTGTTTCCTTTGGTGTTCCCCTTCATTATCATCTTAGCCTTGGAAGTATCAATTGCTTGAGCTCTATACTCCATTTTAGAAAAGGTCCTCGTAGCACTAGTAGACTTGCAATTTCCATCTCTTTGTAATAATTTTGCATACTTTTATTGCTTGGCATTAATGTCTATAATCTCTAGTACAAGTCTCTGCCGTTATAGCTTGATTCAAATTTCGTCCTCATAAATGCCATTAATTCTCTCAAAGCTCGAATAGGCCTCTCTATGACATGTCACCTACTAATGCACAACTGGTCCTCTAAATAATAAGGTAATTAGTAAATTTTACAAAGCTAGCTTTACCTTTTAAGCCTCTAAATATTAAATACTAATGATAATAAAATAACAATTGGATCCATTTCCACCACTCCAAATATTCATCTAGATTGTACTATCTTGGAATTATTGAATGGTAAACTTCACCCCTCTCAACACCTAATCAACTCCATCTCAAGGTCGCCCATGTAGTCTACTGGTGACCTCATCAAATGTGTAACCAGTAGTAATATGAACGTATTCACTAGCATTGTGTACATACTTCCTATATTTAGGTTGGCATACTGGTCTATCTCGTCTAAACGTAGATCTATCTCGGCCTCAATCTTTTCAAGGCACTGAATAACCCAATGTAGGAACTTGTGATACCTCTAGTTTCTTTAACATCCTATTGTTTAATGTATAATTCAGCTACTTCATGTCAAATGTATTATCACTGTCTTGCAATGTTGGACATCTATGAAAGATAATATACGGAAAGTATATGTGTATAAAAAATAATTCCCACCACCTAACAATCTTAAGCCTCATAAATATGCACTCAATCACTCAAGTCTTACCTTCACTCATATATCACACACAACACTTATGAAATAGTTTCATTGCTTAAATTCTCCGTGCCTTCTTCATGTGATTCTAGTGGAGTTTTTGTTAATTCAAATGAGTAAAACCTATGATGTGAAGGTGTGAACAAAATGTGGTAAGATGAGTGGGCCAATCGATCTCGGATGATTAGAATTGATCTATGCACAAAAATTGGGGACTTGATCAATCAAGGTGCAACGACAATTGATCTCAGCAAGGATGGCTATGACACGAGCGATTATTTATAGTTTGTGATCTTTCTCAATGGTGGTGCAAAATTTGTCTATTTTATTAATCGGGGTGGGGTCCAATCAATCTTTATTGACCAGGGCAATGGTCAAACTCAAGAATCGGTGTTCGGTTGCAACAATGATCAAATTCCAGAAAAAGTAGGAGTTTTCAATACGTCAACTCAAATCAATCCTTTCCAATTTCAAATTTTGTGATTCTTTTGTGCGCCTTATTTTTTCTTGTTTTGTTCCTTCATATCCTTCATTTTTTTTATTTATTTATTCTATTCTTTTGTAGGCGGCTTTTATACCTTTGCGCCTTTTCCAATTGTCCAATTTGATACACTCAAATCTTTCAAACTTTCAAGATTGAACAATACTCACTATGTTAGAAGATAAAATGACAACCCACTAATCCTTTTATTTTTATTTTTATTTTTACGGATTAAGGTGGAGAAAGATGAAGTAAATAGAAGGTGGAATAAGAACAACCAAAACACAAAAGGAAAAGAAGTTACAGATTTGTGCCAAAATTGGGTATCAAATTAAAAAAAGATAAGAGTTAATTCCAATGCTAACTAATGTGATTATGAAAGTGACTGGATAAAAGATGATTGGCACTAAATTTGAGCAAATGCTGGTGCGCAAACTGCGGAATAACATGACCAATGCAAGTAATACAAATTGACATGGCTATGTCACTGATATGTCACAAATCAATCCAAGGATGATTTGGAATGACATGATCTATGATCTAGGATTCGTAAGAATTTGAGAAAACTCATAAATTCTGAAAAACAAGGGAATTCAAATCTTTATTGATTAAAAAATTATGCATAATTTCATCCCAGTGTTTATTTAGTGCTAAAATAAATTAAATTTACAGAAAGTAAGCTAAAATTGATTTGGACGAAATTGGATTAGAATGGGCCCTAGAAAAAACCCGATATAAAATCTAATGCAGAATGCTTCAGTTAATCTATCAATCCTAGCGATCAATTGTGAAGTCGATTTAGGTGTCATTCGATCGATCATAGTCGATCCTGTAGAAAACAGCCTCTTAGCGTTTTTAATCGCTCACTGTAGCAATGGATCTTGATCCACCAAACATCTGCATTCTCTAATGTGGAGTGCTCCTCAGCAGTTATTGGTGATTGGATATCCATGGTCTGCAATCGTTCCTTCCGACTGTTAGATCGATCGGACTAGAATTCACTATCTTTGAATTGCATTAAGTTGATATAGGTTTCTTCCCCTGCCTCCAAAGCTTGTCCAAGAATGTCTTGGACTAGCCTCCTTTAATTTCCCAGCCCTTGTCCTAGTTATTGGTCCACATGATAATCTTGTATTAGTCCTCAGGTGGGCTTACGCTCGTGTCACATGTTGATACGGAGAAGTGGTTGTACGAGATAAAGACGTGGGAGAATTTCAACAGGAGTAAGTGACACTTCTTCAATCCTAAAAATATGGTTCATTAAATGATAATGGAGTTGAGGGAATGGAAGCATGAACCACAACCAAGAAGTATGTAAAAGAGTTTACTACTCTTGACACTCTAAATACCTGATATGTCGAAAGATAATCTTTTCTTCTGCGTCGTGTAAAGTCCCCAGTATTAGAAAATCTTGGACGATTTCTTGCTGAACCTCTTTTTGAGTATCAACACAGTACCAACTTCTTGACAGATAAAGAGAAGCTTGACTCCAGTAAAGCTGGCGTGGAGAGTTGAGACCTTAAGTGGACGTCTTATAAGGGAAAATCCTTGGAATTTCTTAAACCAATGGAGTATGAATAGACGAAACGATTTATGTCCTGAGGTGGATTTTTCAATTGCAAAGCAAAGCTTTTATCTGAAAGATTACTAGTATAAACTGAGACAAGATTTCATTTACAGACCACAAAATGAGACAAGCTTTCATTTACAGACCATGAAATGAAATTTCATTTTAAGTAATGGAGTGGAGCTTAGCATCATTGTGTGGTCGTTTGTTCACCTCGTGACTTTCTCACATAATTTGCTATTTCTTGAACACGCACGACCTAATGATCACAGAACAAGCGCGTGACAACTGCCAAGCCTCCGTCCGAAGCCGAACTGCACGCTCCCACGAGTCCACCCCAACTACACCGAACATCATCTAATTGGTTCAAATATAGAATAATTCAATAAAACAAATATAATTGTACTTGTTCCCCTAAAATGTAATTGATTAAATTTCATCAAGGAAAACAGGCAATGTTTGTTTTGGTTTTTGAATTTGTATTTTTAGATGTATATTTTTTTAAACTTGTGTAAAAATAAGAGATAGAAAAAGATAAAAATAATAAAAAATTTAATGCTTATGGTGTGGGTTTTTTAAGTATGAAAAATGAAAAAAAATACCTTCTTATTAATTTACCATTTTCAGATGAGATGTACCAATATGAAATCCCAAATAGACCTTAACAGAAAAAAAAAAAAAAATAAGCACCAAAATTAATTCCCTGGCAATAATCTCTTTTTTCTCTCTTTTTGCCGTATTTCTGTCTCTAGTTTGTATTTTATTTACTTTTGATAACCATGAAATACAAATTCTAATATGTGCATGAATCAAAACAAATAGCTTTCCGAGAGGGATTTTATTATTAAGCTTACAATTGTCATTTGATACAGTTCATGAACGAAATTCTAAAATTATTAGAAGAAATCACACGGACTGTACCTGCCATCCGTTCAAGAAGTCAACCGCAGACACAAAAACACATTCAAAATCAATTTATGCAATTGAATTATGTAGCAAATTACATGACGTGAGAAATTCAGTAGTGCATACATTAAATGGGAAGAGGAAAATAATGCGGACATAATCTCTTTTTGTGCCGGAACAAATATGGCTCAACATCGGTCATTTCCTGGCAAAGAGGCCTCCCAGCCCAAACCCACCATCTTTTTTCTTGAACTGTGGCACAGCCACCGAATTCTTCCGGCTGCTGGTGGCGGTGCCGCCGTTCTTCTCCTCCACCTTCTTCAAGATTGGATCCGTCTCAAAGAACTGATCGTCTTTTGTCAACCCCCCCAAGATGAAGTCCAGCAGTCCCTTCTCCTCACTACCTCCACCCGAGGTTTTCGTTCCCGTGGCAGCAGTTCTGGTCACTCTTCTTGAAGGGGTAACAATGGAAGAAAAGAACAAGTTCAAGGAAGCCATCTGGGTGTGATATACGCTGCTCCTGCTTTCTCTAGGGTTATTTCAATCTTCTTGTCTTCTGTACAAGCCCATGCAAGGAAGACAATGATATATGATTTGATATCTTTGGGAAAATATTGTGAAGACAATTATTTAGACGTGTTTCTACGACAGGGCCTCCACAAGTGCCTTATCTTCAGTTTTTCTATGTTACTTTGTGTGTGTGTATTTTCGTCTTGGTTTGCTTTTTCCAAAAAGAAGCTCATCTAAAGCACGTATGGCTTCAACTTGCACACGAGGTTTGATGCTACACCATATTAATTTTGCAAGTTTGCTAGTAAACTAAGCCACACGTTCGGATTGGTAATATCTTGGAATTGCAGTACAATGAGTTTCATTTGCTTGGTCAGATATGAAATTCGTCGTGCTATCTTTGTACTCGTTGCCGTCTTTGTGATTTATGATGAATGGTATAAGATATTACTAATATTTGCGTCGGGTTCGTTTGTAACATATTAAATAATATTATTAGGAAAGAATATTAATTTAATAAAATTATCACGAGTCAAAAAATATAAAATAATTCCTACAAAAAAAAATATCTGAAATAGGCAATGCATCAACAGGAAATTTGACCGTTGTATGAATTTTAAGTCTTTATTGAAAATCAAGCATCTTTGTACATTTTGGATTGGATAGGTAGATTTGTTTTGATAAAAATTATGAAGATATTCAAAATTTGAACAACAATCATAACAAAAAGTTAAGAAAATTTTCTAGAAACTTAATTTGAATATACTTTAACAAAATATTACATCTCACCACGTCTTATATTTATATATATCATGTTAAATCAAATTCTATTACGTGGTTAGATTAAAATAAGTTAAAAAAAAAACTAGAATTTCGAATTTTAGTTAAAATAATTTCCATGTAGTATTGATTAAATATTAACATAGCACACAATAGTTTTTTAGAGGATTAGAATTAATTATCATCAGTTGTATTTTGACCTCCACTTTCATGTTACAAATGCGTGTCAACTATCAATGTGATGTTGAAAATAACAACCCAGGACCATTTTTTCTCTTCTTTCACCACGTCTTAAAGTAAGTGAAGTGTGTGAAGGTATTGGCAGTTCATAATTGTCTCTTTTTTAAAAATTTTCCATGGTTTTTAAGACAATCCAGCTACGTTTGGCTATATGCTTCCTTCTAAGAAAAAAATGTTCTTTCGATAAATGAAAAAAAAGTGAGATAAAAGTTGGGATTGGATACGCCATCGTGTCCCATTTTCGTGTTCCATATCTCATTTATTCAAGAGACAGAGAAAAAAATCTCACTTTGGTGAGATTTGTGTGTTTTATTTTTGACTCACTCTCCCTTGTCCCTGTCTCACCCCTACACGGCTGTCACTATTTCCAACTCTCTCTCTCCCCCTCCAAGCCCACCCCCTTCTTCCTCCTTTCTTCTTTCACTGCTTGTAGATGAAAAGGGGCTAGCTGCTCCATTCCCATCCTACTGCACCATCTTCGGCCTTGGAATCACCATTTTTGCCCTCTCCAATGCTTAATTTATATCTTGATACCCATATTAAGTGGGTTTTGGATGGTTTACAATCTTCAATTTTCTTGGTGGTAGCCTCCCTTTCACTCTGGTAGCAAATTTCAGTGATGACGTTTGTCGTGACCTATTGTCCCATGGCTATTGTTGAATATTTGTGGGATGGGCAAGTTTCAAGAGCTGTGTTCATGAGTTCCGATGGATTTGGACACTGATGGTCTTCCTCAATGTCTCTTGGCCTCGGTGTGAGTATGTGGGGGTTGAGTGGTGCAGTTCCCTCCACCATTGCTTTTCCCACTATAGTGCTGGCGTCTCGCACGTACAGCGACATACTGCCTCTATTCTTGTTGTAACTGTGATATTTTGGTAAGTTTTTTTCGATTTTGTAGGTTTGGCTATGGTGTTGGGGAACTTTAATGGTGAAAATATTGAGGATCAAGGGCTTCGTATCTTGGTTAGGCAACTGGAGGTGGCTTGCAGCCATGGCCAACCACCGTCCCCACTGTGCGTCGGAACTTGCCACTGATCTGACCCCAAAAATGGTTGTATTGGTTATGTATGTGTTATACCTACATGTTCTGTTGTTTGGAAATTGTGGATTTCATTGTTACTGTAATGGAGATGAGTTGAGCAAAATGGACTGCTAGCTACCAGTTGTGGCGCATGTTGGTGGGGCTAGTTCAATGCAGTGTACAGGACTAATTCATTTGGCTACATTTATAATTGTCACAATTTATTATTATTGCATTCATTAAGTCTTTGCATTATTTTGGTTGTGTGGATGCATTTGCGTTAATTAAGTTGTTGGCTTAGAGTTAATTATGTTGTCTTGGTTTCTATTGCAACTACTAAAATAGTGACTATTTTGTATGTATGCAACTTGAATTCAGTGGATGGTGAATGGGGTGCAGGCTTTGAGGGAATGAGGGGCAATGTGTGTCAGCATGTATTGTCGAATTGGATGTGTACTGTAGCTTATTTGTATTTTAGTGTAAATGTGTTTAATAGTGTGTAGTGTAGCTTGCAAAATGAAGACCATGTCTGAAAAGTGTGCATGGCCAAACCATGTCTAAATTATAGTGATGCATTATTAGTAAGCTTGCATTTAATGTTGGTTATTATAAAGACAGCCTTTTCTTCTCCCATTAGTTCACATACACACTGCACACTTTGCAATAACCTCTTGAAGTTGTGACCTTGTTTTGCTTTGAAGTTGTGCTTTTTAACTTCTTCAAACAACTTGTGAAGGTATGTTTATATTATATGGTTGCCATGCTCATCCATTTAACCAAAGTAGTGGTTGCTTAGTTGGTGGACTTGATTTGTGAGGCTTACACATACATTGCCATTTATATTCAAGTCTTTTATTATTATGCATGGCGTTTTGAGAATTTGTTATTGTGTAGATGAGCTACAATTTTAGGATTGTGTATAATGTTTGTGTTAAGTTGATGTATTTGTGGAATAGTTTGAGTTAGGTATAATATTGAATGTGATTTTATTTAGCTGTGCCTAAATATTATTCATTTTTTGTTAATATTTGGATTTTGTCATATTAACTTCTGTCTCGTTGGACCATAAATAAGGGTAGTTAAGTTAAGATTAATTTAATTATAACCCAACTTATAAATGCTTCTTGTTAATTAAACAATAACAATCTTATTCGTAAGTTGCAACTTATAAGTACATCAGTGACTAAATTAGGCGAAATACATTAAGGTGTGTTAAGAAATCAAAATCATATAGGAGACATACAAAATTATGGCCATTGAAATAAGCTCCATATATTTAAGTATAAAATAAGACTATATGAGAAATTGCTCTTGTAAACATAAAATCAAAAATGACTGTGACATTAAATTTGGTTTTCTATAATCTCATAAAAATAAAATGAATTAAATGTTAAAAAAATTATATGATACTTAGAAAATTAATTAAAATAAGCCAATTAGAATTAATATAGCAACTGAAATTGTATAAAATTTCATCAGAAATTCAGTAGACTGTATGTTAAAAATAATTACAAATTATTGAAAATAATTTTTGAAAATAATCAGGAAATTACGTGACAGTTAAATACAAAATTGGAAATTATTGTATGTTGGAAGAAATACTGTTTCATGCAGAAGATTAAAAGTTGCATTATACATAACAAAAAATTTACTTTTATAATTGGTCGTTAATTTGTGATGAATTATGGAACTTTAACTAACAATATTTGGAAATTTAATTTCAGAAATAAATTAATTTATCAAATACGTAATTGAAATCAAGACTAAATATGCATCATACAATTTGAAGTTTAATTAAAATTTAAGTAAGAATTTGAAATAAATTACATTTACCAATTTGATTTAGAAATACTCTTATTTTGTAATATGAAATAAATTATGTTCATTAGATAAGTAAAAATGCATTACTAACGTAGAAAAGTAAATAAAAAATTATATAACTTGTTGTTCAGTAATAAGGTAATTAAATTAGGTAAACATAATGTGATAGCAAATAAATAAATTAATAATTCAATTAAAAATGAAAGAACAAATTGATTAAAAATTGTAAAGTTTTGTGCATTAAAAATTATAACAAAAGTAGAACACAAACTACTTGAAAGGTGGCTATCAAAATTAATTTATAAGCCATTTATAGATTAAATATAATATTGGGGAATTTCATATTTTGAATAATATTATGTAAATTAGGTAATTAGCCATACCATGTAAATTTACAAAAAACTGCAATTAATGGAGAAATTGATGTGAAATTATTTTGGAACATGGAGAGTATTGTATTTCAAAAGATTTTATATAAGCTAGATTAATTACAAAGAGTTATACACAATAAAAAATAGATTGTATAGTTAATTAAAAGAACGGATTAAAAAATTAAATTTAAAGAAGCGAAAAATTGTGCTTTGAAAATATTAAGTAAACTAGGTAATTATGGATCCATTATAAATTATAATCAAAATATTAAGCAAACCAGATAATTATGTATCCATTATAAATTATAATAAAAATATTTCATAATTAATGAGAAATGATTTGAGCATAAATAAATAAATGGAAAATATTTAGAAAATTAATATAAAAAAAATATTGCATGTTGTGGTTAGAAATCCCATCGATAACTGAAAACCATATAATTAAAATTAAGAAAATTAGCTACTTAGTGGGATAACTACAAAATTTGAAAAATAAGAAAAAAAATGAATAAATGATAAAGTAATAAATGAATTTTGGTAATGCATATTAGAAAGATAAGAAAAACAATTAACAAATGGTTGAAAAGAATTTATATACAGTAACAAAAATTTCATAACACTAGAAGATGAGCTACTGCAATCTCAGATGGAAAAGCGTTTATATATATTTGTAAGGATCAAAAGCATTTATATGTATTTGTAAAGATCAATTAATTAAAATTCATTGAATGCACAAAATTATAACTTGTGAGACTATTAAACTTTGCAAATGAACATAACAGTAGAGGCTTATGATGTTGGTTATAGGTGTCGTCATCCTAGCCATTTTATACAAACCCAACTAGTGGATCAGAGGATGCATATTAGCACACTTCAAATACTGATACATTTATTGATATTATATATGATGAGGTCCTTCAGGGTAATCTTAATAGGTGACGTTCACCCTAAAGTAGACATAAATAATGGTGAAGATGTGCTCTGTGTTGTCCTGGTACAAATTACATCACTAAACAATTACAAGGAAAATTTAATAAACTAAATAGAAAGTAGAAGAAATAATATTGGCCATTGAATGTCAAGATTGGATTCGGGCGGGATGAGTCCAGTGACATGGTAATAGGCAGTTCTGAGGTCTAGGCGACCTAGTTAGTGGTAATGTATTCATCTTTACTAAACTTGGCATAACTTTTTCTTGTTTAACCTAAGTAAATCATAACTTTGTAGGTAAACCCCAGTGATAGGAATCTATAGACTAAGGGATGCTCACAATGCCGTACCTTGACTGCCATATTTGTCCCCTACAGTGTAAGAAGCCGACACACGTGATCATCTGTGCTAGCTTGCTCTAAGGCGTAGCCATGAATAAGAGTTGGAGGAAGCTGAGACAGAGGACTTAGCCTTAGATGATGTGCCAATGGCGTTACAATGCCATTCACAAGCATCTAGTGGATGCATGTCCACTAGTGGTACACCATCCTCATTGAGGAGAAAGAAGCCTATATTAGCCCCAGTTGTCTTGGATTTGAGCTTGCGGGTGAGGGCAAACAACATGATTGCCAAACAGGCTAACCCCTACACTCCCACTACTGTTGAAAGATACATAAGTATGTTGGAGGACAAGAAAGATTTACAAGAAGAGATTTACTATAATGCCATACTAAAGTTCGAAGATCTCACTTATTGTAAATTCTTTCTAGCACTTCCACCGCATAAGAGGCAGGGGTATTTGGATGCACTGATGTATGTTAGAGTTGCAGTTGGTAGGGGGGACTTATTGTATTTCTGTATGTTTAAACTGTTAGAATTTTTATGTTGTCATGTATGAATGCATTAAGTTATAGCCTATAAATGTTTTTGTACTTGGTATTCTATATGGTGTTTTTATCTCTTCTATATTCATTACATTCTTTAACATTGATAGAGTTTTTGCCAACTTAGGCATATAAACATGTTACATGTTATAACTAGCGTATGAGCATCCGTAATATCTTTTGATGTAAATGTAGATATGGCTAGAGGAGGAGATGTAGGCCTATTTGATGACATAAAAAGAGATGTTGTCGATGATATTGTGGATGATGTAGGCGATGAAATCAACAGATCATCCAGATGCACGAGACAACAGTTCGATTGGAGCGTTTGTTTGCAAACATGTTTAAGTGACCATTTCAAGATTCAAATTTTTGAAGTTTAGACTGTGTTAATGAGTTACTCCTTAGGCATGATAACTAGTTTTATGATGCTTTGCGCATGACAAAGCCCACATTCCAATTATGTAAGAAGATCATGCAAACAGGCTATTTACTACAACACGATCATGTTTGCGTACTCCTTGAGGGGTTTGACGTTATCTTCATTAGGTGTATCACTGTGCATCGCCACTAGTGGGACACTGTTGAATGATTTAGCACTCCCTTGAGACGATCAGCGATCACATACACATGGTCTATAATGCCTTACGCACCATGGTAATAGAAAACATTAAGCCTCCAAACATGTTTATAGTCCTTAAACAAAATTTAAACAACTTTAATAGGTACCCTTATTTCAAGGTGAGTGCATTTTATCGAATTTATGATTTGATATATTAAATTCCTAGGTAAATATGACCATTAAAAATCACGTGCAAGATTGTATTAGATCCATTGAGAGTAGTATTGTGTCAATGTAGGGCCAATAACTGTGTCCTAAGCATATTAGAGCCCTAGGGCACAACTTAGCCAGAACATTATGGCAGCATGGTCTTTTAACTTCAAGTTTGCATTTATATTGTTTGGATGGGAGAGGAGTACAGTTGATGTTGGGATTCTACAGGATGTACTCTAAAGTTTGAAGTACAACTTCCCATGCCCATGACTAGGTTTTGCATAAAATAGATAATGATCTTTGTGCTTACTATTCACTTTTCTTACACTAGTGCATCTCCTATATTGGTAAGAAAATATTATGCTTTTGATGTTGGGTATGCAAATGCATTAGCATTTTTGGCCCCCTATAGGGAGGAACGCTACCACATTCTTGAATCGCAGTGTCCTAAATGAAATTTGCACACCATAAGGGAGCTTTTTAATAGACACCATTTATAAGTCAGGAACCACATTGAGCAATGTTTCAATGTTTTCAAGAAAAGGTTCCTAATTTTAAGAGGATTGATGCTGAATTATAGTGTAGATTCTCAGGTAGACTTTGTTATTGCAGCATGTGTCATTTACAACTTTATAATCTGTGAAATGACTGTTTTGTAAGTGAGGTTGCTGATCCTGACTAGGTGAATGAGGATCCTTTTGCCTTCACACAGTTAGTCCTACATTAATTGGATCCAATCTGGTATTTAAATCAATCCGAAAAGTGTACATGTTAGCGATTTCATACAAGATCAAATTGCACATGATATGTGGATAGCACATTGAGGCTGAACTGTTTCATGTTTTCAGTGTCTATTTGTTATTTCATTCTAATGGTTGTACTCCTAATCTAATTTGATAGAATTTTGAACCTTCCATATCATATGTAAACTGTAAAATGTGTTGAGCATTATTCGTATCCTTTGTGCTTATCTCTTATTTAACATGGAATATTAATGTTGCGAGTGGTGTTTCTCTAAATACTAACTGCAAACGTGTGCAGTGTCAAGCTTCTACGTAGACAGTACCTTTCATGCCCAGCTATGTCGAAGTGTTCCTCAGATGGGAAGGGGGTACTCAGTATAGTACTACTCGACATACGTTTTGACTAATATTACATACTCGGCATTTGTACCCTTTATGCATATCTCTTATTTAAAATGGAATATTAATGTTGTGAGTGGTGTTATCTAAATACTAACTACAAACGTGTGCAATGTCTAGCTTCCACATAGATAGTACCCTTCAGCATGCCCAGCTTTGTCCATGTGATCCCTAGATGAGGAGGGGGCACTCAGTATAGCACTACTCAGTATACGTTTTGACTGATCTTACTTACACACGATGTGTGATCACAAGATGTACCCCATGTGTAGGGAGTTGGATTGTCAGCTTACAGTAGAGTTTAGGTACAAGATCACTCATTTCTAAGTCATAGCCAAGCTGCGGAATCTACAAATTCGATATTCCATGTTTGTATATTACTTGTCTTTGCTTGGCATCATATATTACCTTTCCACGATACAGGTAACAGTAGGGGACAAGTTTTGGAAGGGTTAGTTGCTACCTAGATTACATACCTTTAAACTAACCCAATTAATTCACTACCTAATGATGTAGTTAAGGAGAACCTCATTATTAAGGAAAAAAACTATGAATTTAAGATGAAAAGAGTAAGTTGTACTACATTGAATGGAGAAAGGAAAATTTACTTGCATATAAATGGATATTTGATCAATGACCCACAGTCTTAAGGTTTGCAATTAAACATAATGTTTGGCTCATTATTTATGTGCATGCTAAAGCACAAACTCTACAATTTGGTTGAGCTCAATCCCTAGTCCAAGAAGTTATTGCTATGGATGTTACTTTCAGTTTAGTTTTGTTCCAACACTAGGCTCAACAAGTCCAATCAAAACTTATAGTGGTACCCTTATATAACCCTAATTAATAGTATTATAATTATTGGTTCAACTTGGAATAAGTATGATAGTGGTCTTTAATTGATCCCGTGGAAGACCATGTAGGTCTTAAGGAAGATCTACATAAGTGATAGGTATAAAGTACTTGGTGATCTTATTGAAGGCCTGCGAAAATTGTCACATGACCACATTTCTCTCAACTCATTCTATTCTAATTATTTTGGTTCCAAAATCATTTCACTGGTACACTATTGAAACATAGCATATCGTTAGTAACTTTTGCTGTATATCCATAGCTTTTTGATTTGTCCATGATGTATATCTTTTCTTTTCAACTTGATTTATGCATTCTTATGTCATTTATAGGTTATTTAAACAAAGTACATAAGATAATAGCATGATAACAAAAACACAAATTGAATCATTATGACGCGATCCAAGGATCCGTCGAATTTTATTTTAGTATTTATTAATTTTAGTTTTATCGGTTAATGGGCTTAATTAATAAATTGGATCATATGGGCTTTTTAGGTTAGAGTCTGATAGTTTTAGTATAAATAGTAGTTTGTTATTCAGTTGAAGGGATTTTTTCAGATAGAGAGTTTTCAATTAAATTCAAGTTTCTTCTCAATTCCCTGAAATTGAGTCTTTCAATTTCTCGTGAGTTTTCTATCCCAAATCGAGTCATTTTGAATTAGTTCGAGTGATTCGTAATGTATCAATTAGCAATCGGTGTGCTGATTGTGGCCGTTTCTTATCGGGTTCAATCTAATCCTACCACGTTGGGTCGGCGTTCTTCGGCCGGTTCGTGTCCCTGGGGTTATCAGATTCTGGTCCGGTTACACTGTTGTATCTGACGCGATCATTGATCACGTCAATTTGGTATCAGAGCTAGCTTGTGTCGAATTCTAATTCGATACACGATCTGGAGTATCAAAAAAAAAAATAATAAAAAAAAAGGAAATCGCCGCTGCCGCACCACCGCCATTGCCGCCGCAAATTTGCACCGTTCAACCGATTCACGGCAGCAATCAACCTCGCCGCCACTGCCGCTGCCGGAGAAAAAAAAAAAAGGCAAAATCCGTGTCGCCGCCGCCGCGCCACACTGAAGGAAATTGTAGCCGAATCCGCCGCCGTTTCAACCGATTCTTGGCCGCAATCGACCCTAGCATCGCCGCCGCCACAAGCCCACCGTCCTCCGCGCCGAAACGCAGCCGGAGGAGGCGTGAATCGACGGCAACAACCGACGCAACACCGTGCGATTCGCCGGAACAAAAAAAAAAAAAAAGCCTCGCTGTCCCGCCGATTTAGCCACCGTCGCCGCCGTCCAGGGGGTCGTCCACGCCTGGGCAGTCTCGCCTGCCGTTTTCTGCGGATGAACGCCGACGAAATCAGCGGTTTCATCGCCGCTGCCGCCGCTCGCGACCCAAAAAAAAAAAAACTCTATTGGACCGAAGATTTTCTAGGCCAAAAAAAAAAAAGTTTCTATTGGGCCGAGGTTACTTGGGCCAAAAAAAAAAAAGAAAATTCTGTTGGGCCGAGGTTGTTTGGGCCAAAAAAATTCCTGTTGGGCCGAGTGTCAAGTAGGCTGGAAGTAGGATCTGGGCCAGATTGCAACTGGGCTAGGCTTGAAAAAAAAAAAAATTCATTGGTTGCCGGGCTGGACCTTCTGACGTGGTAAGGCCGTATTTGGTTTCAGTAATTCTGCTTCTCTAAGGGCCAGTTTGGCTGTAGAATTTTTATTTCTGCTTAAGGGCTTGTTTGGTTACTGAATTTTTTTTTAAAAAAAAAAAAGAAGAGAAAGAAAAGAAAAGAAGAGGCCAAAACAAAAAAAAAGGGGAGCAGAAAAAAAAAGGAGAGGATTTTATTTATTTATCTATTTATTTATTTTGGGGATGTGTTAGGCCCGCATTTCAATTTTAATTACGTTAAATGGTCAGTCAATATTCAGACTAAGGTAATGGCCCTGACGAGACTAATTTCTTATTCAAATATCTCTCTGATGAACTGAGGAAGCTCACCAGAAGCGTGAAGGGTATGCAAGATAGGATGACCGATATGCAAGACCAGTTAGGGCACGTAGAAGAGTCCCAAGCTGCAACCCTAAAAAGAGACAGTTTACTATCCAGACCGACTGGACGCAGAGGCAGTCCCGTGCCAGGTCGAGCTCAGGCTAGGGACAGACATGGGCATCATGTCAGGTCAGTAAGATAAGATCGACGAGGCTACGAGAAGACAAGAAATAAATATACACTATCAAGGCATTATAATATCAGAGATTATGGATCGAATGTGGATGAGTACAACAAGCCATCCCAAGTATCAGATTCTCATATTGGAAATTAAATTCGGGTGTGTCTTAACTGCTTTCAGCGTGGGCATAGCATGAGTGAATGTCAAAACGAGGAAGTTAATACCCATATCGGCATTAGCAAAGTTTTAGGAGAGAAAAAAGGCCCATCCATCGAGATGTCATCTTTGACTCAAGTGAAGATTGCAGAGAAGATGCCATCGGATGAAGTACAACATGAAGATAATGGCAGTGATAACACACATCTAGAAACTGAAGAGAAAGGTGAACGGAAAGAAGTAACGGAGTCAGTAGAAATTGAAAGGGATAAAGTTGAGATAGAAGAAGCCATAGAAATTAAAGTGGAAGTTGAGGACAACCACAAGCATGAAGAACAAGCCAATGATTGGGAGATTAAACTTCTACAGAGTCACGTGTACATTGATCCATTCGATTATCTAGCAAATCCTGTATCCAATTGTACTGTACAAGAGTTGAAGATAGTTTTATCTGCAGAGATTACACATGCATATCCGAATAAGTCGTCAGTGCCATTTTATATTCCTTTATATGGTTTGTTGCCGATATTTCTATGTTGGACTCATAGGAAGATAAAGCTGAAATTTCAGCAAAGCGATGAAGAGTTAAAGAACTTTCAGAGATTCGTGTTTGATCCAAGAGGACACAAATTCGAATTGAGGACAATTCGCCTTCAAGAGGAGGGCTATGATGCGATCCAAGGATCCGTCGAATTTTATTTTAGTATTTATTAATTTTAGTTTTATTGGTTAATGGGCTTAATTAATAAATTGGGCCATATGGGCTTTTTAGATTAGAGTCTGATAGTTTTAGTATAAATAGTAGTTTGTTATTTAGTTGAAGGGATTTTTTCAGATAGAGAGTTTTCAATTAAATTCAGGTTTCTTCTCAATTCCCTGAAATTGAGTCTTTCAATTTCTCGTGAGTTTTCTATCCCCAAATCGAGTCATTCCGAATTGGTTCGAGTGATTCGTAACGTATCAATCAACAATCGGTGTGCTGATTGTGGTCGTTTCATTATCGGGTTCAATCCAATCCTACCACGTTGGGTCGGCGTTCTTCAGCCGGTTCGCGTCGCTGGGGTTATCGGATTCGGGTCCGGTTACACTGTTGTATCCGATGCGATCATTGATTACGTCAATTTGGTATCAGAGCTAGCTTGTGTCGAATTCTAATTCGATACACAATCCGGAGTATCAAAAAAATAAAAAAAAAAAAAGGAAATCACCGCCGCCGCGCCGCCGCTGTTGCCGCCGCAAATTTGCACCATTCAACCGATTCACGGCAGCAATCAACCCCGCCGCCACTGCCGCCGCCGGAGAAAAAAAAAAAAAAAAGGTAAAATCCGCGTCGTCACCGCCGCGCCGCACCGAAGGAAATTGCAGCCGAATTCGCCGCCGTTTCAACCGATTCTTGGCCGCAATCGACCCTGGCATCACCGCCGCCGCAAGCCCACCGTCCTCCGCGCCGAATCGCAGTCGGAGGAGGCGCAAATCGACGGCAGCAACCGCCGCGACACCGCGTGGATCGCCAGAACAAAAATAACAAATAAAAAATCCGCGCCGTCCCGCCGATTTAGCCACCATCGCCGCCGTCCAGGGGGTCGTCCACGCCTGGGCAGTCTCGCCGGCCGTTTTCCGCAGACGAACTCCGGCAAAATCAGTGGTTTCGTCACCACCGCCGTTAACGATGTAACCAGACCCGAATCCGATAACCCCAAGGACGCGAACCGGCCGAAGAACGCCGACCCAACGTGGTAGGATTGGATCGAACCCGATAAGAAACGGCCACAATCAGCACATCGATTGCTGATTGATACGTTACGAATCACTCAAACCAATTCGGAATGACTCGATTTGGGGATAGAAAACTCACGAGAAATTGAAAGACTCAATTTCAGAGAATTGAGAAGAAACCTGAATTTAATTGAAAACTCTCTATCTGAAAAAATCCCTTCAACTGAATAACAAACTAATACTAAAACTATCAGACTCTAACCTAAAAAGTCCATATGGCCCAATTTATTAATTAAGCCCATTAACAAATAAAACTAAAATTAATAAATACTAAAATAAAATTCGAAGGATCCTTGGATCGTGTCACATTACATTTTTTAAATTTTATTTCTTTCTCTTTTATTTTTACGCAATTTTCAAGACAAAAATACCTAAAAATATATTTAAAATTTGAAAATAAACATAACCAATTATTCTAGAGGTAATCTATTAAAAGCTTGTTAGTATTTTCAGTATTAATTGTAGAACTAATTTATTGAAAAATGGTTACCTTTTGAAGAATGACACACACACTCTCTCTCTCTCTCTCTATTTCTTTTTTTTTTGGCTGAAGAGCAGTTTACAATAAAAATAATGTCTTGTTACATAACCATGTAGGATTAGTCTGATACAAAATTTTGTGAAATAGAGCATAAAATAATGAACTAGGCTAGAATTTTTCACCTTTTTGATGTATCATCATTTGGTTTTCTTGTCATGGTATTTCTTTGCTCCTTTTTGTTGGTATATGAATAACTATAATGCAAACAAAGCATAAATACAGTTGCAAATCTATATAAAAAAATATATATGTTTTTCTCTAGCTTAAGGATGATAGTGGTATCACAAGAAAAATTTATATAATTATCCTAATAATGTAGCTTGTGTTTATCTTGATGTTGCCATTTGTAACTTTTATTTAGTGTTGGCTTCTATAGTAAATTTCTTAAGAATGCCTATTTTTTGTGGTGTGTATTAGATGGGAAAAGAATAGGGAAGATAAATTCATAGATAAAATTACCATAAAGATAGGAAAGTAACTAATCCACGTATGGATCTTCTTGATTTGAGAGAAGTGTTACGTACAGTTGTTGCATGATCATTTAGTGGGTTTCTAATTTTAGCATCTAGACATGCTTTTAAATAACATTTCTTAAAGTAACCAGCAGTAAAAGGGGTTATATTCAACCTATTCAAGTGTTGCACTTGATTTCTCTAAGGGGTGCACTTGTTGAATGTCCTCATTGTTGATCTGCAGAAAGATAATTGCTTCATATTGTCGTAGAATTAACTTTGCACCTCTTGCCATTATGGATTTAAGCATTATATGCATGTTACATGTTTCATCTACTAATATTAATTCAATTGGTTTCTACAAATACTTTGTCGATAAAAATTGATTTCTATGAAGAAAGAATATGAAAGTTTACTTGTTGAATCAAAGTAAACATTTGAGATGCAAAAATAAAACAATTAAATGAAAGAACTTTCTTTAAATGTAATGAAAAAAATTAGATTGCCTTGCTAAAATAACAAATCGGTTGCAACGCCCTTCTGAAAGAAGCAAGTTGGAGTTATCTGTCTTGATAGAAATTGTAATTTTAATTGAGGTACTAAATGATATAAGAATAGAATTCTAAATAATTTAGAAAAGAGTATTTTACTTGATTAGGATTCTGTATTAGAATTTGGAATGGTAGTTTAAACAATTAGGATTCTAAAAAATTTATTTGCAGATTTTTAATTAATAATAAAACATTAAAGGTAACAATTGTTTATACTTGTTTATATATTATATATTTTTAAAATAAGATATATAAAGTTAAAAGTTTCGAAAGCAATTACATGATCTTATAAAGTAAATATAACCAAACACCCTCTAATCCTATACCATTCAAGTAGACAAAAATGCTTGTGTCATGTTTGTTTTTTCAATCAAAAAACACATATTACAACCATCACGTACCTTAAATTTTATTTCTTTTTTATTAATTTTACACAATTACCGATAAAAACGCCTAAAAATAAGGAAATATGACCCTGATTTTCTTCTTATGCTAAGGAACCAACGCGTTTGGAAAAAACGATGTTGACTCCAAGTTCAAATTTCACCACCCAAGGCAGAAAAAATGTACGCCCCTTTAACACATTTCAATTCCATTTTCTTGTCACACATCGCAGCTCCGAAAATTTTTGAGGTAAACATATAAGCATCTCCACATCTCTGCAGGCATTGCTCTCTCAGATGACGATTTCTTCAAAAGCTGAGTTTCCACCAGAACAAAATACGACTCATTTGTACTCCCAACTCAAAAACCACAAAAACTGTAATTTGATTTGTTAAAAAATAGCATATTTCTAAGTGGAAAAAAGGGGCGCACCTAAACATGCAGAATGCAAAAGAAAGATTGCTCACAATTCAAGCAGGTATGAAACTAGGCATTCTGTTTGGAGCTCGCCGGAGGAAGGCGAAAATAATTTACCGGAGAACAATATCACGTCCTCACCAGACCTGGCGTCCAGTTTCTCCAATCTAGCTTTCCTATTGATCTGTTCCTCAAGACTATTTCTCTAAAATCAAATCCCTTTCTACGGTTTTTGTGTTCAGTTTTGCCTGATTCAGCTTCTATAATTTCTTCTTTTACATTTTCAGCTTGTACAACACCTTCAGGCACACAATCATTCACAGACACTGCTTCATCAATGATGCTTCCGAGCATCTCAATTACCTCACTCATTTTTGGGCGTGATCTAGGATGCTTCATGAGGCATTTGTTGGCCAGAGATGCAAGTTTCTGAGCTGACTTCATGCAGTTTTGTCCTTTGAGTCTCGGGTCCAAAATCAGGTGGAATTTTTTGGGATCTGATACGTAAGGTCTCACCCACTCCAAGAGTTTCTGCTCACCACGGGGCAAATTTCTTTCTAGCACTCGTCTTCCTGTAATGAGTTCATAGAGAACTACCCCAAAGCTCCATACATCACTTTTAGCAGTTAGCCTGCCAGTGTGAACATATTCTGGGGCTGCATAACCGACCGTACCAACAACCTGAGGAAATAATCGAAAAGCAGAAAAGAAAGAGGTAAGACATAGTGCGTGAACCCAAGAACCAAAGAATAGACGGATTAATGCTAATTTGCATTGATCAATAAGGAAAATATCAAGAGAAGATATACTCACCGCCGTAGACACATGACCTAGCCCAGCTGCAGGGCCATGCCGAGCCAGTCCAAAGTCGGAGAGTTTTGCATTGAAGCCTTCATCCAAGAGGATATTTGAAGTTTTGAAGTCTCTAAATATTAACTGAGAAAAATGCGAGGCAGATCAAAACTAAATATATAGAGTTTGAGATCAAGACAAGTATGAGGAGTTTATCCAATGTCAAGGTACATTTTTTTTCTTTGTACTGAAACCAGATCCAACTGCGACCATTATTTCACCTCGAATATTTGATGCTTCCTATCGGCAAAGTGACATTCTGATAGATGCTTAAGATACTTTGATGAGAATAAGATATGTCCATGCGAATAAAGATGAGATTGATCTGATGCCAGTATATGGTTTGACCAAATAAACATTATAGATCCACACGAGCAGCCAATTCAATGACAGTTTGGTAATGGGACAAAATGAATGCTCAGATATTACACCTATATGTTTTGGAATTTGGGGGAATAATTCGTTATCGTATTTCTTTCATTACTAAAGTCCCAATTTATAGTAGAGAATCATATCAAAAATAAAAGATTATATGACATGAACATACACCTATAAACTATGAAACCAAATATTCTCAAGCCTATCACAAGAAAGACAATAATATCAAATATTATTAAATATTTTTCCAAATATTCTCTAGCACTTCCCTCAAGATGAACAGGGAATAACTTTCAAAATGTTCAACTTTGACTATATTCAGCAGATGCAAACAACGCAATTACGCTTCGACACTAACTGAGAAGTCACATTTCACATAATACTTGATAAGTATGATCAAACACTATCTATGACACATTAATGGAGAAGTCATGCTTCACACGTTATGATAGTTGATGGAAAGTCATTTTTAGTTGATCATGTTACCACCACTTTCTTTATTTGCAAGATTACAAGACATGAGCTTCATTTACACACGTCATTAGTGATGGCAGGCACTTGAATTTGAAAATAAGATCTTTCACGATACCTATATAGGTATCACAAATTTGGAAAGATACAATCTTACTATCCACATGGATAACACTAATATAAATACCTATGACAATAAAACGTTAGCCACATAAAAGTCACTAATACTGAACCTCATGGATACATAACACACTTTGTAAACCCTTAATTCAACAGCACTTGGAGTTTACACACATAAGGGCCTAAAAACAAACATGAAAGTAACCCATATTAAGCAAGCCTACAAAACTTAAATATAAACCAAGTCAGTCCCCAAACAAAGGCCAAACAAGAAGAAAAAGAACACTAGGCTGAAACTAAGTCCAAATTAGAAACCCATGCGTAATTAGACCAAACCCAAACAAAATAACAACCCCACAAACATTAGGCCCATGTATTATAGTCCAAACCATAATCCGCAAAACATAGGGTTTCTGTCCTCTTCCAGCTGAACATGTCAACACTGCAAAGTGAAGTTGAACATAGTCAGCAAAACTTGTGTAAGGGAGCAGCAAAAAGGGCGTGCAGCTCACGACGGTGCACAGTGCTGGTTGTAGGAAGACGCCACTCTCGGTAGCGCGGCGCAAAGAAGCCGACGACAATGAGACTATTGGTTTTAGCCAAACATGAAGACAGCACAATAGAGGTGCTAAGAGGAGCACTCACTTACAACAGCACTTGAGGGTTCGTGGCATGGGGGGCTACATTGGATCTTTAGGTGACGGTTGGTGGCGACTTAGGTCTTACTTCTGGGGGAAAACAAAGATGAAGATGCAGCCACAACTGGAAGGCCACATTTGGTTGCTCTCTCTTATGCTCGTGTTTGGGTGATAGATTTTTGGAGTTTTCTAATTTTCGATTTTTTTCTGGGGGGGGGGGGGGTGAAAATACACTGGATTTTTTTTGAACTTCAATTTTTTTTTTTGAAATAGGGGCTACCACAGCGTGCCACTAGGTTGCAACTAGAATAGGGTTTTAGGCAAGAACCCGCTTTGATACCATGTTAGAATTTTGAGAATAATTTGTTGTTGTATCTCTTTCATTACTAGAGTCTCAATTTATAGTAGGAACAATTACAATCATACCAAAAATTAAAGATTATATCACATAAAACATAAACCTATAAACTATGAAACTAAACATTCTCAAACCTATAATAGGAAAGGCAAAAATATTAAATATTGCTAAACATTTTTCAGAATATTTTCTAATAGACAATAGCAGCCAATTTTTTTAGTGTAATTTCTTAAAATGCATGCGAAACATATTTATTGTGAACTTCCCTCCCTCTTTTCTTGAGCAGATGGGTGCAGAGAGCCCAAAAAGGTCATGGATAAACTGAAATTGACAGGGGATACAGATAAGAAAGCAAAACAAGATCACCTGAAATTCCATTTCTTCATGGAGGTATGCCAGACCACGAGCTGCATCTTGGGCAATCTTTAATCTCACTGTCCACAAGAGAGGAGGTGCTGATCGGGATAATAAATGGTCCTCCAAGCTTTTATTACACAGAAGCTCGTAAACCAACAACCGCTGAATCCCCCTCTCATCATCATCGGCACAATATCCAATTAACTTGACAAGATTTGGGTGCTTTACTACACCCAGAAGATTAACTTCGTTTATCCATTCCTTGTGCCCCTGCTAACTAGAATACACAGATTGGAACCCATAACATAACCTTGTAAATGAACATGGTTCAATCTCAATTGTTCAAAAAATTTTTTTAAAAAAAAAATCAATAGAAAGCACGCCTAATAATTCAAATATGCAAAGCCAAATGCATGCTGACTGTCCAAACTCTAGAGTGGGGGCTAATGGAAATAACGAGTCCTTTACTGATTGATCTATTGGTGGCATACACAAATTTGAATAGACAGCGGCACATTCTGAAGCAAATAGGTGTTTCGAATTATAGTTTAACGAAGCTAAGCTGGATTTCTTCCCCTCAGCTCAGTAACACAGAAAAGGCAACTTTTACCAACGCCAGGACAAAGAAATATATATTAAATGAGAAAAAAACACCAATCTATTTAACACACAATCCTATTGGAACACAGGGACGACATAAGAACCTTTCAACGCCATCCGCAGCAAGGAACGTTACTATCCATGAAATGCAAGCCAAAAAAGTCAAAAAAGAAATACAGAGATGTTAAGGTTGTGATTGGACAACATATATCTCTGTCACTCTCTATAAGAAAAAGTTCATTGTCACCTGTGAATAAAAAACCTCTCCAACAAATTTTGCCCTAAAAATTTTCTTCTGAATAATCTCAAACTACTTGGACATTCATTACTGATATTTTTATTCATATATCATCAATACTAAAAAATGTACATATCTTTCAATATTCCCAAAACTCATCCAGCCATACACAAATTTCAACTATACATCCCAAGAAAAAAAAAAAAAAACTTTTCCCAGAATGAAATGAATAACATAGACACCCCAATATCTCGACAATTCTAGTTTGAAAGCAAATCCAAAAAACTCACAAGCACAGAAAGCAAAAAAAAAAAAAAAAAAAGGAAGCAAAATAACTGGAAATTGAATGAAAGAGTTATTTTGGTCATTTTGAGGAACGTATATAACATATACAAACAAAGAATGTTAAAGACATGCCTGGGATCCATTACGGTTCAACTGCTTGATTGCAACATCCATCTCGGACTCCAAATCCGATCCGGAATCTGCAATCTTGACCCGACCTCGATAGACGAACCCGAACCCGCCTTCCCCGATCATGAGACTCCGACTGAACCCCCGGGTAGCCGATTTCAACTCAGAAAACGCGAACACGCGCAGATCGTTGGCCCGCCCCTGAGACAAGAAATCTTCAAACAACCTCGACGAGTCGGCCCAGTCCCTGCGCGAGTCCGTGTCGAACTCGGAGCGCCGCGAATCCAAGTTGGTGGACGCCAAGCTCAAGGAACGGGCCCACGAGACCTTGCGCGAGACTCCGTCATCTTTCTCTTCCCCAGGGCGGCGGTCCCCGTTGGTGAAGTGAAAGCACCTCATTTCCTTGGTCTCCTTTATTTCTCTTCGGGTTTCAAGAACATAAATCCCGAGTTTGAAGCTCTCTGTGTTGTTCTGGTTCGTGTGGGTGTGGCATGAGGCAGGGGAATGGAAGAGTCAAAACACATGCGAAGGAACAGAACATGGAAATTTGACTGTAACAAGTATTACTAATCAAGTATTTGACAAATATATAATATATGTGTGTGTATATATTTATATAAACTTCTGCTGGCCATGTCTGTCTTATTTTAAAGTTGGGTGGTATAAGTTAGATTCTGAATTTATTTATCGAATAAAGGGGGGTGGAGTTTTGGAGAGGGAGGTGAGCAGTTTGGTGCTGGGTTCGGGCATCGTGATGATGAAGACAGAGAGCCAAAGGGAAAAATGGAAAAAGGGGGACACAAGTCGCGAGAAGAGCACAGGGTAATGAATTTTCACTGCAACTGTCAGATGAAGAGGAGACCCTGGGTCCAGCACCCTCCAATGCTGACCTGACGAGCAGTGATTGGTCAAGGAGTGTGCACCTATACGCTCACGAAGCGTGTGTGGGTGTGGGTGTGTACACAAGGCTTGGCCTTGGTTTGAGACTTCTCTTTTCCAGTTTTTTTAACTCATCCATGCGACCAACTCCCACACCCATATTCTGAAGGGGTTGAACTTAAGATTGCATTCCTAAAATTACTTCCTTTCAAAAAATTAAGCTTTAAATCAAAGTCCCAAAAATTACTTCCTTTCAAAAAATTAAGCTTTAAATCAAAATCATTGGGACATTCCTTTGAGGAGAAAAGATATCTTTTTTAACAGTAAGATTTTAATTTTACAATTTAATCTATTTATATAATATGTTTCTTGTGTAATTTTTTATATTTTTATAAGTAGAAAATGTGGTTAAAATTTAAAACTATAGTGTAATGATATTGTATGTATGCTTTGATTTTTATAACAAAAAATTACAAAAAATATTTGCATTATTTAGAACTAATTGTGGAGAAATATTAATGAATCATCAAAATGCTCAATTCGAGTTAAATTAGACTCAAAAATGTTTTCATATTATATCGAACTTGAATTTGAATTTTAAAAAATTTTCAAACTCAATATCGTTGCTTAATTCAAATTTAAACTTAACTTCGACACACACACACACATATATAATTGAATTGAGTTGAATTCAATTAGTCACTGAATTCAAATTGCAGCTTAGATTGTTATCACTAAAAATGCACAATATCAAGTTACAATGCTTCAACGAGCATGGGCATTGTCACACCAAGAAAACAATAGAATGGATCCAGAACGAGCAAGTGACATGAAAACAATAAATAAATAAGCAAAAGAACAAGCCAAGCAATAGCCAATCTGAGACTACAACAAAAAAAACCATTATGGAAGTGATGACCTATAAAATTAATCTCTTTGGCATTCCCTATATTTAATTTATCCCTTAATTTTAGTATTCATTCAATTCAATTATCATTCAAGTTTTTTTAATTTCTATTGTTTTTTTCAAGTATCGAATGAAAATCCACATAAATTAATTATGAATTTTTTCTTGATCTCATGCATCGATCACTCGACATGTGATTGATAGTGATGTTGATCTGAGGCCTCAATTCAATCAATCCATGCACCTTGGATCATTTTTCTAGAAGTTAAATCTTATCAATTTGCTTCTCCCTTGGATCAATCACAATCGGATTGATACAAAGTCTATGTGATCGATTTGACCTCATTCAAGATTGATGCCAGTGCTATCTGAAAGCTATTTCGTTCTTGTTTTGTCTTAAATTGATCTATAGATACTCTTTAGGCTCCTTAAGCCATTCCATACGTCCTGGATCCTCTTGAGATTCCTTCACGAGCGCTGCCATAGCCTCTTTAAGCTTCCTAGATAATCTTGGATAAGCTTGTTTTGCTTGGATGCTCACTTTATTTCCCTCCTCTTGAGCTTAGCTTCATGCTCATCCCTACATCAATTAGATTCAAATTAGTAACATTAAAAGTGGTGCTTGTCCCATACTCACATAGCAATTATAACTTATAGGCATTGTCATTAATCTTCTCTAGAATTTGGAATGGACCATTTCCTCAACCTTTCTTTGCATATGAGTACCCAAACCTAATCTCTAAACTCAACACAACTTTCTTGTACTCTTGTTTGCTTATTGTATGCACTTCTCATTTCTCCTTTCACTACTTTGCTAGACCTTCTTATAAAGCTACCTTACAAATCTCACCTTCCTTATACCCTCTACATTCATTTGTTCACTATGCAGTAATACTAATAAATTTAATAATGTTAGAGGATGAAAACCATATACAGTTTCAAATGGTGACGTGAATTATAGAATGTGTACTCCTATTATAGATAATCTTAACATATGTTAAACACTCTTATCAAATTTTAAAATTTCTCTTAATCAATGCACACAACAATGCAATCATGGTCCTAGTAACAACCTTTGTTTATCAATCTTTTTGTGAGCGACTACTAGTAGAGAATAACAACTTAGTGTCTAATTAATCCCATAAAGTCTACAAAAAAATAGTTCAAGTTTTTTACATCTCTATCAGAAATTATAGTCCTAGGCATGCCATGCAATCTCACTTCTTTGAAAATCAAATTAGCCACACATGATGTACATCAATTTTACGGCACACAATGAAGTAGGTTATTTTAAAAAATTGGTCAACTACTATAAAAATACTATCTTTACCCATCTTAATCCTAGGTAATCCAAACGCAAAATCTATAGAAATATCCATCCATGGCATATTTGGAATAGGTAAAGGAGTATAAAGTCTGTGTGGTTGCTCCTTAGATTTGACCTCCTTACATTTAACGCATCTCTCAATCACCCTCTCTACATCTCTTTGTAAAATGTGGCCAATAAAAATGATTTTACAGAATTAGAAATAATCTTAGTGGCACTATAGTGTCTCATTAGGCTTTCATCATATGCTTCCCTAACAAGTAATTAACGTAAAGAGTACTGAGGAATGCAAAATTTATTAACACAAAATAAATGCCCATCATGCTGAAAATACATGCCATGAGCCCCCTTACTAGTCAATTCAAATACTGCACTAAACTCCTCATCTTTGGCGTACAATTTTTTTTATGTTCTCAAACTCTAACAATCTAACATTTAAAGTAGTAAGAACTATGTAATAGTGTGACAAAATGTCTGTGACCATGTTATCTATCCATTTCTTATATTAGTCACATATGCGAATGTATCAACAAAGGATGCCCGCATCACGTGTCGCTCACTCAATTTACCTAGACGTGAAGTGCTTTAGCGACTCATGGTCCGTGTGAATCATAAATTCTTTTAGATGTAGGTAATGTTGACATGTCTCCAACAACCTCACTAATGAATATAGTTGCTCATTGAGTGTAGGATAATTTAAGGTTGCCTCATTCAATTTCTTAATAAAGTAAGATATGGGCCTTTTTTCTTGTGTTAGTATAACCCTAACTCCTACACTAGAATCATTATATTCAAGCTCATATGTATTAAAAAAATTAGGAAAAGCAAGAATAGGAGCATTAGTAAGATTATTCTTTAAGGTGTCAAATGCTCATTGTTGTGCTTCTCCTCATTGAAACTTCTCATTCTTCTTGATAAAAATTGTAAGTGGTGCTGCACTATAAAAACTTGCAAAATTATGAAAGCTTCTTACCTCCAAAACTAAAGAGGGTGTGAGCCACTCTCAAATGGCCTTCACCTTGTTCTTGTCTGCTTGAATTCTTTGTACACTTACAACACAACCTAGAAATATGTAATGATCAACATAAAATATGTAGTTTTTTGAATTAGCATACAATTTTTCCTTATGCAAACCCTCAAACACACATCTCAAGTGCTTAGTATGCTCATTTATATACTTACTCTATACACTAAAATATCATCAAATTATACAACTATGAATTTCCATATGAATGCACGCAAAATTCATCAACCTCTTGAAAGTTCTAGGTGCATTCATAAGTCCAAACAGCAAAACCAATTATACATATAATCCAAAATTTGTTTTAAAAGTCATTTTCCACTCATCTCCTTCTTTCATGCAAATTTGTTGACAACCATTTTTAAGATCAACTTGTGAAAATATAGTGGAACCATACAATTCATCTAACTTGTCATCTAACCTAGGGATGAGATTTGATACTTTACTGTAATAGCATTTATAACTCTACAATTGATTTGCATTCTCCATGTTCCATCTTTCTTTGGCCCTAACAGCGTAGGAACTGCACATGAGCTCTTGCTTTCCTGAATCTATTCTTTGTTGATCAACCCTTCAACTTACCTTAGGATTTCCTTTGTCTATTTATGATTGGTATGATATGTTAGTTTGTTTAGAATGACTGCATCCAACATAAAGTTTATATGTGCTTGATCCCTTGAACGGATGGTAATCTACTTGGTAGCTCCTTGAACAACACATTATTATAATCCTACAAAATTGACAACCAAATCTCAGGGAGAGATGATGTGACATCTCTAGATAGAAAATAGGTTTCTTTATACATGAGTAATGTCACTCCTATCAGTTCTTATCATTACCCTTACGTGTCTCATAGTAGTTAACATATATTCATTTTTCTCCTTTTCTTTCACTTCCTTGCCACTCTTATATCTCTTTCACTCTCCTTTTTCTTTTCTTCTTTTCTATTTCTACCTGATATTGCTACTACAAGTGCTTTTGGTCTTCGTGAATTTGTTTTGGTGTGAGTAGTACCAATGTAATCTTCTTGTTGTGATGATAAAACATGTACCTATTAGTCTTGCCATCAAATACTACTTTTTTTTTATAGTGCCATTGTAATGTGGCTAGCTTGCATGGGAACAGCAACACATAAAGCGTCATCATTATACTTGCCTATCTCAAATGCAACAAACACTTGTTTTGTTACCTTGATTTTTGTGCTGTTGTTTAACCACTACAATTTGTACAACTTGGCATGATCTCTGAAAGGTAAAGATAAACACTCAGCCAACATTGTGATAGCAACACTTGAACAACTTTCACCATCAATTATAAGGTTATAGATCATACTTGTAATTTGGTACCTTGTGTGGAAAACGTTTTCCCTTTACTCTTCTTCTTTTGCTTGGGCTTCCCTAGTATGCATGAATACCAAATTAATGCCTCGAGCTCCATCACATACTTCATTATTATCTGAAGATACCTTTTCTAATGGTAGCATTTCATCTTTGCTACTACCTTCCTCATTTGTAATTTATCTGTCAACATCACGACTTTTCTATTTGAGCATTGTGTAGCAATGTGCTTATTACCTTAGTCTTTGAAGCATATGGTATTACAATCATATATAGTAGAAGAACTAGAACTAGAAGGAGTTTGTACCTTCGGTTCGGTGCTACTTTAGGTTTGGGATTTCCATATGATAATGCCTTGTCTTCTCTCCCAAGGAATGTTCTAGAAGTGGTACTTGATTATACTTAATTTTAGCCCCTTGCTTTTACGTTGCTTTTCCACTTTGATGACTTTCTCCACGAAATTTTCCAATTTGATGTAATGGTGCAATTCAAGCACATCTACTCTATCTCGATTTAACTTAACCATGAACCTCTCCATGGCTGCCTCTTTATTCTTGTGAACATTAGCCTCCATTAATGTCATTTCCATATCCTTCTAGTAATTTTCCACATTCCTACGCCCTTAAGTCAAAGTCTATAATTTTCGGTGCAAGTCCCTATGGTAATGGCTAGGAGTAAATTTCTTCCTTATCGTCACCTTCAATTTCTCCCATGTATGGATGGGATGCTCATTGATTCTCCTTCTACAAGTAAACAATTGATCCCACCATATTATAGCATAATCTATTAACTCAACAACTGAAAGTTTTACCTTTTAAGCTTTTGAATAATGGTGGCAATCAAACACCAACTCCACTCACCTTTCTTATTCTAGGAATGCATTAAGGTCTAACCATCGTTGGAAAGTTGGAATGGTGAGCTTCATGTCTTTTAGGATCTTCTCTTCTTCATGCCTACATCTAGGCAGTCTCCTAAAGCTGCCATAATCCTCAAATTCATCAGGGAAGTTAGAATTATCATCATTAGCATACCTTTACATTTACCTAACGTGTAGGTTTATCTCTCCTAGGCAAAGACTCCTCCTAACTCCACTTACTGCTGCGTACTAATCTACTTGTGTAGTAGCATGGGATGCCTCCAAGTTCTTTAACTGCTATCTCATATTGGCCAAGGTATCTGCCAATTGCTTCATGTTGAAGGTATAATCACCAACACTTTATTCTCCTAGCATTCTGAAAAGTGTAGTATATAGAGCAAGGTAGGAAATGTGCAGTGTGTGCAAGTGACATCTTATCTCATAAGATGTAATTCACTTGTTTCTTACCTCTCGCTCATGTATTACTAAAAAACATACTCAAATAATGGACTTACTAGCTCAATTTTTGTGCCTACCTCATGTTACAATTATTCCTTGAATCTCAAATGATGTATCCTTCAAAAGCACCTCAAAAGGGAAATTTTGAGGTATAGAACAGATTTGGACATAAAAAAAGATCAATCCAACAATGAAAAATAGGCTGGTACTTCGACCTGAAAGCAAGGAGATTGATCTAAAGTCGAAAAAGACCTATGCAATTGATCTTGATTAATAGGATCTATCTCTAGTTGAATAAGAAGGTAATATTGACCAGTACAGAGCATAATCAATTGTGACTATGCGCATTAGCGCATTAGGATTGTTCTAATGTGATTAGGAATTGCAATTGATCTGACGTAATGTAAGATTGATCGCAACTATGTTTTCTAGCAAAATTTTGAATTTTCTACTAAAATTCAGCATAAACTTCAAATCTTTAAAATTTTTCCACTCCCAAACTCAATCAAAATTTCCATGATCACTTTTTTTTTTGGTTATTAACAACTTCCACTTTTTGCCTTTTCAACAATTTAACTACCTGAAAAACAAAGCAATAGAATAATTTTAACAAAATGAATGACAATTGCTGGAAACACTAGGTTAAGACAAATATAACTTTTTTTAAAAAAATTTATGAAGAAGGATGGAGAAGGAGAATATAGGAAGAACACAGGAAAATATATGAAAAAAATGAAAGTGGTACTTGGAATAGTGATTGTATTAGAATCTAAGACAACCTACCTTGATGCCAACTGACTCATGCATGGAAGGGTGTAAATGGATAGATGGCATAAGCTTGAACTCAACGATGTCTAGCTTGCATGAATTATGTAGAAATGACCCAAAATATAATAAACTCAAAGAACTCACATAGAAGATGGCCACAAGTTACACTCTAAGTTAGTTGATAAGTCATGATTCTTCCAAGGAAATCTTGGAATGACTTAATTTGAGTGTTGGGTTTCAAAAGGAATTGAGGATGCTCAAATTTTTAGGAAAAGAAGAGTAATTGTATTTTTATTCACAAAGTGCCAAAAGTTGTTCAAAAATAATATAAGGACCCATTTTATAGTGTTAGGGTCTAGTGAAAGTATTAAAAAATTGTCCAAAACTAACTAGAAAAAGTCTAAAAAAAATAAGGTTAAAAATTCTAACTAAACAAGAAAAACTTTAGCTTTATTCTGTCATCACAATTGATTTGGTATCCTAGCGATTGATCTCGTGATGTTAAGATCGATTGCAATATTGATCTCAATTCTCAATCATGTTTCTAGAGGGTTAGGAAGTTTCTACCATTAAAATTGCATTGCATGTGATCAATTGCCCTATGTGTGATTGATAGCGATGTCAATCCAATGCTCTGTGTGATTGATCCATGCACGCTAGATTGTATTTATAGAACCCTTGTTACACCCTGTCGATCTACTTCTCCCTCGGATTGATTTGAAGTTCATGGGATCAACCTGGCCTCCATCAAAATCGATCTTGGTGTTATCCAAAAGTTATTCCCATCCTTATTTTGTACTAAGTTGATCTATAGATGTTGCTTAAGCTCCTTCAATCGTTCCACATGTTTGAAATCCTTTTAAAATTCCTTCACAAGCTCTGTCATAGTTTCTTTGAGCTTTTTGGCCTTAGAATACATGAAGGGTGGGTTTTTTATTTCTCTACGAGAAATTTGGGTGGTTTTGCCATCCCAAATTGTATTTGTTCAAGTGTGGGTTACTTGGGGTTACTTTGTGGCCCCCTAGATTGTTCACCAAGTTCACTTACTCCAACTAGGTTTGGCTACTACTCAAATTACTTGCAGGACATTCATGTTTAGGGTTTGGACCTATACATATGTCACACACCAACATCATAGAAACAAGAGAAATGAAAGCATTCACAGTAATATCTATCTTTTTAGATTAAAGCTCCACTTTTTCAGAAAGTGTGGTCAATGCATCAACACATGTATCCCAGCAATCTTCTTACAGTAGATCTTTCTAATAGCCATTGATAAACGTTTGAGGCCATCTCCTCGATAAGATCCTAAGCCTTCTTTGCTAGCTTGTTCATAAATGTACCTCTAGCTGTAGCGTCCGATACAATCCTCAACTACCGACTTATATCGCTATATAATGTCTACACATGTATCCACGAAGGGTACTCATGTTATGGAACTCATGTTATGGACACTTACTCAACAACTCTTTGAATTGCTCCCACGTTTTTGAAACTGTCTCATACTCAAACTACTTAAATGTGCCTTTTGCTAACTACAATTGAATAGTCATGGAAAAAGGAAAATATTTTGATAGAATCTTGTTTACCATGTCCTCCCAAGTAAAAATGTTCCCAAGTGGCAATTCTTGAAGTTATTGTCTCGCATTGTCTTAAAGGGAGAAGGGAAATAATCTTAACTTGACTGTATCCGTGGATAACTCATTAAACTTCATAGCATCACATAATTCTGTAGAACGCATCCGGTGGGTGTTCGTGTCCTCATATGGACTCCTCCAAATTGATTTAATTGAACTATCTAGGCTCCTCAAATTTGTTTGTGTTCATTGCTAGTCTAACTATTCTAGTGAAGTTTTGATTCATCATCGACCAAATATAATTAGGGATAGCTCACTGATTTGGTGGTGGAAGGTGCTTTGGAGGTAGTGGCGACAGTTGCCTTTCATTTCTGTCTCCTCATGTTGTCTCCTTTGTAAAGCGCATCTATGTCAAAATGGTTTTTCATATCAGGAACCAACTTTTCAAATCTAAGTTTTTACTATGGTACATGTAACCTTCCTACACAAAAAGTTTCCAATTAGATAACCAAAAATAGGAAGAAGAAAACCAGCTATAGAAATAAAAGAAAATAGTGGCCTAATCTTGCACACACTAAGAGTATTTAATAGCAATAGTTAAGCAACAAACAAAATACTAGTAGTATAGAGCTCCAGTTCATTGTGTTGTATTGATTCTCAATATATAATGAAATAAGAAAATTAGTTTAATTGTCTTGTTATGAATTGTTGATGCTACTGTCTGTAAAATATCCTCTCAGGTTGTCATAAGCTTTTGTTCCTAATCAAGTGTGTCTCTACAACTTAATTAAATTGAGAATTTTAGCCATGATATAAAATGTGTACCCACACTAGTCATGTGGTCTTGTTCTCATTATACCCACAAGATTAATATTTGAATTGAAGATCCACCATGCATGTTCTACTCTTGTTATTCCCTACATAATCATAGATTAATAAACGGGTTGTTTAATTCAAATGATCAATGGCAATTGCTCAGAATATCATGCATCCGTTTATAGTCAAGCACAAACACAAGGTTTTAGAAAATTCATTTAGCAATACATAAAATATTTAAGAAAAAGTATACCTAAATCTATCACCTTCTGAAAATTCAAAAACTATAGAAAAGAAAATAAATTCTTAGTCTTGAGTAATGGTTTGCATGTAAGTTATGCAATCACTTCAACTAGTGTAGATTCCTCCTCTCTTGCCTTGCATTAAGTCCTCCTTTATGTATACCTAATGCTAGGGTTATAAGGGAAACAAATTAGACAAAATTGTTCCTTGTAAATTCATGTATAGACTGTGCCTCGCTCCTTATCTTGTGGACGTGCTTTGTCCTTTCACAATCATTGACCAATACTTCACTCTCACGAACCAAGGAGCCAAACTTACATAGAATTTGCTACCAACTCTTGCAGTCATGAACATCTATCTCATAGTTATAACTCCTTGTCGTGCAATCATGCTATCAACCATGGTAGAATGCTGTTGTTTGTTGCTTTTTCCTTTGTGGCTACAATCTTCTCCCTTGCAGTTGTAGCTTCTTCTTTCATGGCTACAACCTTTAATAGCAAACATTTTCTACTCTCTATTGCTATTTTTCTTGTGGATGCAGAACCTTTGTCCATTATTACAACTTCTTTCTTTACAACTGCAAAACCTAGAAATTTGAAAGAAAAATTTGCTAAGTGAGATACCATCTAATTTCAACCATATATCAACCAAAATGCATCCAAACGTCTCAAAGTTAACATACCAAACTCGTGCACACAACATGTGAACAAATTAAGCTCCCAACAACAAAAAAATGCTAGCAAAATTAAGGATATTGGAGTTGAAAACTGCTATGAAATCTCAGGTTATTACAAAGGTTGGCCTAATAAAGTACTTTTTTAAATATATTAATATAAAGACTAAAGCATTAGAGTTTCTATAAGAGATCCTCACAAAGAAAACGAGACTTAAGGAGGAGTGTTATGCCTTCTTAATTCTTGTGCTTCATTAGTACAATTGAAAAGTTAACTACCAGATTTTGCCATACTTCGGATGCTAGAATATAATTTAAAATTTTAAAAAACATGCATAAAACGTAGCAAAATAAAATAATTCCCAAGGTGGCAAAATTTCTCTATATAACATGTGCAAAACATACATATAAGATGGATTGAATTTTACCTTTCATCAAATTTCACCTATGTGTTATTGAGGCCACAAACCATTAGCCGTGATCTCTAAATTATGCACAAGAATAAGAGATGGGCATGATCTCCACACATCCATCACACGCTTTTTGTGAATTTCAAAGAAATCTATAGGGAAAGTAAGAAATGTAAGCTAGAATTATTTTTCTCCCTTGTCTTTTGAGGTGGATAGCCAACTACTTTCATCTAGGTTTGGAATTAATTTGCACCTTTATTTATTTTAAGACACAATATCTGACTCGTGGCAGAAAGGAATCTTTCCATAAGTTTAACTCAAGGGACATGGAATTGGCCTTAAAAGGCTTTTACATACACTTTTAAATTAAGTTAAGTCCAAGCTATCTTTAATTATTAATTACATTAATAATTAAAGCTCTGTTACATCTCAGTCATGTAATTTAATTAATCATATTAATTAAATTAAAGTCTATTATGTTTCTAATTAACAATCTCATTATTAAAAAATATAACAAAAAATAAATAGTTTTTCTTGGCCCAATTTCATTGTGGCCAATTAAATTTTATTCTTAGACATACCAAGTTATGATTAAATTGCTTATGACAAAATTACCATCTTAGTCTTCTCTTGTAACTACGTATGTAATTCTTGATTTTCATCTTTAATTGGAAACAAGCAAAACTTGTGGGATATAAATAACACATAATGTGTGGCCTATATTATATCTCAACTAATAAGGAGTAATATGATCACATAAATCTTTCTTATGGTGAATTCCAAGCGGTGTAGGTCTTTTATTTTATTTTGTCCTAATTGAGCAAGAGTTATGAATATAGTTAAATTCACAAATTCAGTCTAATGACCAAATCAATATTTCTCATGAGATCAATGTCTATCAAAAACTCCTACATGATCATGTATTATATTGGCTAAAGCTTTCTATCTAATAGGATATCAATTGCACAAAACCAACACCTAGTTTACTTATAAAGAGACAAATCTCTTGTTTATTGCACATATACCTCTATACCTACAACCAACTCCACTTTAGGCTCATAACGTTTTAATGTAGATTTAGTTCTTAATGATCTAATGATGCATTGACCATGATAGGCAAAAGATATCCATTTTGTCTCGATTTAAGGCTTACTCACACTTAACTTGATCAAGAACTAAGACATTGATAGCAAAAAATAAACTTCATATATATACTTCGTTTTTTAAATCTGTATTCAAATACATTATTTTCTAATAATATATTTTTACACTTGTATTTTCAATATCTCATACCAAATGGCGGGGTACTCAACATGCAAACACAAGATGTATGAGTCTTATCAATGCTTTAATGCCTATTTTAGAGAATTCATGATTTGTGAATATGTTTACATGATTGTGTATTAATAAGCATATTGTCCATATCTACAACTTTATGCATCAAACTTCTTAATGAAATCATTTAGACATATGCAATACTTTAAACTAAACAAAAAATTATGTGCATGAAAAATTGATAGATTTTGATAAAACAATATGTTAATTTTTATTAACAACCACGAACATTTACTACTATTGTCCTTTCTATTAAAAAATTACTAGCATTAGAGGGTATATCATTAACATCAACCCCCTTTAATCTAGCCACGCTGATCTGTCTATTTTTATGGCCCTTCCATTGTAGAGCTTCCTATTGGGAATGCGAAGCAGCACTTGAGAAATCAAATGCAATACTTAAAAAAAGGAATTTCAAGCTTTAAGGAGAATAGAAGTTTCCTATTGTGAACAGCTTGAATTTTAGCAAAGCTGTATTTGGTTCATATGATTCATATGTTGTCAAAATTTACTCTGTGGCAATTAATTTTGTTGATGTAAAGTGATCTCTAGTGTTGAAAAATGATTTTCTAATGCATTCCTAAGGAAGAGAATCTATCTATAATAAGAACTCATATCAATTTTTATAACAATAAAGTATTTGTAAGCATGCAATTTGAGGATAGCCAAGAACTTTTCCTTCTTACTATCTGAATTTCATTGTGAGAGGAAACCTATTTTTCTCTTAGTTTCTTTTCATAGCCTTTGGTATAATATTTTTGTGCAGTTTTGCTTGGATTTTGTTTGCATGTGGGTGCGAGTATAGTTAAATAAATTTGTGTTTAAGATATTCCATCAATGATAAAAAAAACAATGGAATTCATGGTATCATTTAAATACTTGTAAAATTCTTTATTGGTGATATAATATATGGAGAAATTTCTCACTTTTTGACACAAAGTGCCTTTGATTCTTTTTTGCTAGGAACTTATTGAGGAACTTCCTCATTAAAGACATTGTTGCACTTAGAAATAAATATAGAGCCTGAGCACGAATTATTTACTCCACTAATTCGAGTTAGTAACTGTGTATGTGCATAAAAAGTATTCATACTCATACAGTGGTATATTAAGAGTATACAAAATAGCTTGAGCATGTTGAGGAATTGCATAATTAGGCATATCCATCACCAATAATTAGTCTCACAGAAGAAAGCTTACAATTGTTTAAGAAAACTTTTATGACCTCTGCTATATGAAAAGTCTAAGGGGGTGACAGGCACTAAACTGAAAAATGAAGGAAAGTTAAAAAAAAACTGATGAATGCTACTCATTATTGCTAAGTTCCATATTTTGTTCACCCTTTACTTTGTGCCGTGCCAACTCTCCCAAGTCATGTGGATCTTTATACTGATTCTTATTCAATTAAGTTCTTACAATTTTTTCATAATGTTACGAACGTTTAATTCCTATGATTGATCATTTTTAAACCATTATGAAGTCATCTTAAGGCTCATATGTTGAGGAAAAGTAGATACCTACATGCACGCTGGGATTCTTCTTCATTGTGAATTTGAATTGCTTTGTTACTTTGTGATGATGAGCTTTGAAACTTGTCGAGATGAAGACCCTTGACTAACTTGGAACTATATTATTTATTGATTGTTTATTAGTGTTTGTTTTATTTCATTATTTTAGCTAGGGACTACCAGAATTTTATGAATGGGGGTGTGATGACTTTTATTTATAGGATCGTCTTTACCTTGGTTTTATTGCATATTTTCTAGTTTTTTTAGTATTTCATATAATTTTTACTTTAGTGATATTACTTCATTTTTCTAATTGTATGCACTTTCTATAGTTTTTAATTAGATTTTATTGCATTATATAAGTAGTGTTTTCTTAAACTTCAACGAGAAAGTCTGATAGGATTGATTATTATTTAGGAGGGAAAATCTTTAAATAATGCAATGAATAAGGTTACTTGTAAAAATTGTGATCAAAGATGATGTCGAAATTGTGTGGTAACAAAAGAACATTAGACATTGAATATAAATACCATTTGAATATGGCATCGTATCAAACTCTAATTTTTTAGGCTCGTAGAGCATCTAAGTTTTTTTTTCAGAAAACATCGTCAGAAAACCATTTCAACTAATAGTCATTTTAAAGATGTCTCAAAATTATATGTCCCAATGTCATTCCAATGATGGTTATGCCAAATCAATTCCAAAAAATGCTTGTCAAATCCATGTCGAAAAAAAGCCCTGAGACTACCCCTCACAAGGACCATCCCAATGCGAATCAAAAACCATTCCAGAAAAAAATTGTTCCAAATTAAAGTGTTAAACCCGTCTTAAAACCGTCCCCAGACTTACCTATATATATTGCTCATTGGAACGACTTTATAAAACCAAACAGTTCCAAAAATAGGGATAGTATATTATGTCTCTCCCAAATTTCTATGATGACTTTTTAGAATCGTGTGGGATGGTTTTTGTTGAGCCAATCCAAAATTATTGGAACAGGGCTATTTCAAATGCCTTGAATGTCATCTCAAAGGGTCACTCCAATTTGTTGAAATTCTTGTAATGGAGGTAGAATGATTAAAATAACTATGTGTGTGTATATAATTCGTAGCAAATTTAAAAATATGCATAACCTACTTTGGAATTGTATGTATATTTGATGAAACTTTATGTTGATTTTTTGTTGTAACAAAAGCCATGTTGTTACCCAACTTTGAAAGTACAAGCTATATATATATTACAGTAAATTTATACAAGTGCTTTTATTATCTCTATATTATTATCATGGACATATCATTAATGGTTAACCATAAGAATTTACGACAGAATTCTTTTGTAGTCACTTTGAAAAGTGTCAAACCATAACCAATTATCTTTACTATTAAACTTATAAAATTTTTTATTGCTTGGAAATATAATTCTTCTTACTAATATATATATGTATGTATGTATGTATGTATTTAATTCGTAAAATTTTTGATATTGCTAATTTATTCGTTATCACTAAAATTATTTTCTTATAGCCTCCTTATGGCTGTGAATTTATATATATATTAATTTAATTTTATTCAGTATAAAAATTTGAATAAACACACTAAATTGAGGCTGAAAAATTCACATAAGCAATTTTTCTTGTATTTGGTAAATAAATACACTAAATGAAAAAACTTTTCCTTGTGTTTAGCCTCCTTCTCGTATTTTCTATCCGGTGTGTGACACTCTTTTTTTGGGCAATTGATGAATTATAATCTATTTTCCTTTATTTTGTTTAACTAATGGCCGAGCCGGTCATGTACTTCGTCATACTGCCTTATTTATTCATAATTTTTAAATAAAACCCGATGTCAAACATAAGCCTTTGGCAAGTATGGAGTATGGTTTAGCATATTGTATTCAGCTGACCACTCTTTTCATACCATGCCATCAAACTCACGCCCCTTAATTAATGGCCTGTCTCTCTCCAATTTTATACATTTCTGTCGACTTGTTCAAAAGGTAATAGCTCAATTGATGTTAACAATTCGACATTGCGCAATACGACATATGAGTGTTGTGACCACGCAAAAATGATTATTCATTGAAGAAAAAGGTAATAGCTCAGATGTCTGGAAAAGTCCCATGGGCTATAAGTAGTGTTTTAAAAATTAGGCCAATCATCAAATTAGAAAATTAATCATTTTAAGAGTTACCAATTCAATTGATGGTTTAATTGTAATCATATCAGTGATGTTATATTTATATTATAAATATTAATTAAATTAAAAAAATTACATAAAATAGCAAATACTAAAAGAAACACTTGAATTTAATTTTAAGAATTTTTTATTAAATACATTGTTCTGATACGATAATATACCACAAAATGAAAAATGAATACTAATTCAATAAATAAAAATGTACAATTATACATCAAATTATTTACCGTTGAAATATTTACTCAAAAGATAGTAGAATTTTAATAAGGTTCTATATATTCAATATATATCTAAGACAAAAAACTTTTAGACATTTTAAAAGCAATTTGTTTGATTCATGAAAATTTTTGTATGAAAAAGTACAAATTAAAAATATATTGCAATAAAGAAAGCAAAAATTGAATTAAGATTAAAATTTTTGATTTAGAAATATATTTATTTATCAATTTAAATTATTTGCTTCTAATTTCATGAACTGTGATTGATTTGCATGGTTTAGTATTCAAATGTGATTTTACCCATCTCCCTCAATTTTGGCAATTCTAATTTTTAAATTCTATGTGAACTCTTCGACCACTTGGCGGCTTGACCGATTCAGCTATCTTATTCAGGTCGGATTTTAAAATATTGACTATGAGTTCTTTGCTTCCTTATTTTAAAGACACTTGCACGTCTGTGTTGATGTTGAACTTTTATATTCATAACGTAATTCTCAATATGCATTTATTTATTAAAAAATTATTGAAATTGATTAAAACAAATTAAATCAAGTAGTAATTGGTTTATTATAAAGCGACGTTTTGAGGTATGTGTGTTTTATTTAAACTTTACAAATCTGATGGAAGGGATGCACCCTCGATAGTCCCAAACTTAGCTCTCCTAGCTAAGACAATCAGCCAATTTATTAATATCCCTGCCAAAAAAACAAAAAAATAAAAGACACAATATGTTTCATCCCTTTGTTTTAAGTGCCTTTGGGACAAACTTCCGCAAGATATCTTAGGCAATTACACCATATGTTTCATCTGTTTGTTTTAAGTGTCTGGGGGACAAATGCTTTGTTGATATTAAATCATGTAGTTCAATTTCGTGTACATATGGAATGATCATAAGATATCATTTTATATAACTGTATTGATCAATTATTAGATTGTGTATGCATAGTGATTTTATTTTAAATAGTAGTTAAATTTTAAATATTTTGATTACTTACTGAGAGTAATTATTTTAGAGCATTTATATTTGACTTGTACTTGTAGTATCTGTGAACTTATTGGGTAACATAAGGCCATGTTTTTGCACCAAATGGGTGCTTAGTGATTTTTTTTTAAATTGAAGTAATAGTTAAATTTTACATATTTTGATTGCTTGGTGAGAGTAATTATATTAGAGCATTTATGTTTGACTTGTTAAATAGAACTTATAAACTTAGTGATTTACGTAGTGATTTTATGTTAAATAGAACTTATAAATTTTGCATTTCATTGTATTTAATTTTTTTCCGTGCATTTTATTATTTTATAAAAAATTCCATTTTAATTTATTTTAAAAATATCAATGAATATTTATAAATCATTTTTGAGTAATTAATAAAATTATATATTATTGATATATATTATGGTCACTAGTTATGTATAAGAAGAAAACATAATTAGATGATTTATATTAAAATTATTTTAATAACTTAATTTCAAAATTTAAAAAGTATTGATACCACCATTGTTCTCAAACAAAACATAAGAAAAACTGATAAAAATGATAATAACAATAACAAAAGAAATGTCACACTCGAGAACTTATGACCATGATACGACAGTACCTAAGAACCAACTTAACTAATATTAAAGTTAAATGTATAACAGAGCAATATTAAACCAAAGATATCCTTTCAAATAACCAAAGTAATTTCAACATTCAATGTTACTTGGGGCGAAAATAAGCAAAGCCAATCTATTACATCTATGAATAGTCTCAACATCAGAAACATCAAATCCAAATCCTAGTTTATCATCCACAACCTTGTGTCTACCATCCCTAAGTCTGATCATGTCCACTAGCATCCCCTACAAATATATTGCTAAAATGGTTAGTGATAACTCGTCCAATAAATGAAAACAATTGCCTATATTCACTAAGGGATGTAAGTAATAACAATTGAAAATAGACTTTGCATGAAATAAATTTTTTAAAGGGGAAATTCACTGCCCTTCCCCACATTTAGGCTAAATACATAGATCTTCCTTCACGTTTGGACAATTATACTGACATCCCCTATGGTACTTTTTCAGCTTACAGATGTATCCTTCTGGTAAGCGGATCAACAAAAAATGATAACGTCAGCATTAAAATATCAATTTTACCCTAATTGACTTTTAGGCTTGTTGACTAAATTTTTATAGACTAAATTGCCCTTGTGCATTGGCCATGCACATAGGTATGTAATTGTAATGCAAATATAATTTCAAGGGAAGTTTGTATAATAATATTTGCAAATTGCGAAAACATACGTCTTAAATTTATGTTATGAGATTTTGTTTAATTTTACAATTTTTCCTATAAATTCTGACTTCACTGTGATGGTCTCAACATTTTTAATTTTTAAATTCAGACATATTTTATGATTTTGAATTTATATTGCATGCTACTAAAATACAATGTCACAATTTAATACAAAGTCATCAAACCCATACAATCACCATGCCACAATACCACATGCTATAACATAATACAAAAAAGTATGCCAACCACTTTTTCAATAGAAAGTGAACAAATCCATACAATCATCATTGCCATAACGCCACACGTCATAACACAATACAAAAGTGTATGCCAACCACTTGTTCAATATAAAGTGAACAAATCTATGCAATCACCATGCTATAACATACTGTGCCATAACACAATACAAAAATGTAGTTCTTGTATATGTAGATAGGGACTCTACTTCACAATGCAACTAAAGAGCGAGAAAAGAAGAAAGCAATTAATTAGAGTGTCATCAAAATGCAATCTAACATCACCATGAAAATACACTAAGTGCAACACCAAAATGCACTTAGCATATCCTAGTAGCACCAAACTTATTGTACAACACCTCTTTCATATAAGCAATTCACAGTACAGCACCAAATTTCATGCCCTTGTTCCATTAAGACATCCTGCAACTCACATAAATTGCCCTTCAATACAAAGTCATCAAAATGCAACATCTATCAAAACATCACATGCCATAACATAATACAAAAACATGAAACACAACCAGCCACTGTTCAACCCTTTCATTCCTTAAAATGCAATCCAACATCAGCATACACATATATACATGCAAATCTAAAATAATTTAATTCAATCTATTAGACAAGTACTCCAAAACAAGTGTTGCACCAAACTTGCTTCACAGCACAAGTACTCCAAAACAAGTGTTGCACCAAACTTGCTTCACAGCACAAGTACTGCACCAAACTTGCTGCCCAACACAACTCAGCAACAAATAAGTATAGCAGTCCAACAGTTCAAGACCAAACATGTAGTCAAACATACAACCAGCTCTCTCACTAGCATGTTTCACAGATTCAACTGCAAACGAACATCATGAAAATACACTAACTTGAAGTCAGTAGTTCAATAGCAAAAAAGTGTTAGTTCTAGTTATCCCTGGGATCCGTAGTAGCAGCACCTCCTTCATTAGTAGCACCAACATGCACCAAATCAGCTGCACTAGCATTGCCATCAACCCTTACAACATTCTGATCATTAGTGCTGCCAATGATAGCATCAACAAGTGTGTCAATGCCATCAAAGAATTTTTCATCTTCTTCCATATCCATATCTAAACCTAGACTTGCCACATGCCATAGCAATATATTCATTGCAACAATCATCTACTATAGTCAAACAATGAATAACTTACTGAGGACACTTAAATATACCTGCATCATCATCATTTTGAGGAGATTCACCTCTCAAGGTAGGTGCAACATCCCTGTTCTACTGACTAGGATCCTTTGTACCTTATCTCACTCTATGAGCTCTTTCTCTTTTGAGTCCCCTTAGCACTTGTGCTAATGGGACATTCCCATCATCATCCTGCAACCAATATTATGAAAGCTTAATAAGCATCAAAATCCTACTACACATTTAGAGGGAAAGGAATAATATGAAATAAATTACCATGTCATGCCCCTAGTCAGAATTCTTTGCTTTTCTTTGTTATTTCACTAGGCCTCTTTGACAAGTCCTTTGATTATGCCCAATTCCATGATATATACTACATTTTAACATGCTAGACCTCTTATGGAAATGTGAACTCTCCCTAACTTCCTTTCTTTTGTTCCATTTTGGTCGCCCAGGCAGCCTTTTCATTGGTGGAAGCAAGAGACTACAAGATGTAGCCAAACTTCCATCCCAAAAAGAAGGGTCGGGTATAGAGTGGACAGGACTGCTATAAGCCCTCAAATATATAGCCTTTGAGAAACCAGTGTATGTGTATAACTCAATATTCTCCCTTTTATAAGCAATGCCTAAGGCCGCATGCTTACATGGAATGCTTGTGACCTGCCAAACCTTTCGATTACATGTCTAAGTACTTAAATCAACAATGTAATGCCTCCTTTTTTCATTAACCTCAAATTCCGTATTAGTAGTAGCCATCATCATACAAGAGGTAGCCTCTTTTTTAACAGCATTCAACTGCTTTATTACATTTTCAGTCACCAAGTAGTCCCAAGTCAACCCCTTTTCATACCTCGTTTGCACCATAGTTATCAACTTGGCCCTCAAAGCCATCAAGAAGTGCCAGAATCAGCTTTGACCTTAAATCCCCAACCCAACTATTAAAAGATTCGGATATATTGTTTGTCACATGATCATTTTTTATGGTATAGTCAAATGCATGCCTCGCCCAAATGCACATTGGAATATTCATCAACAAATTATGCCTATAGTTTAATGTCTATTATCTTGTCCATAGCATAGTTGAAATCGTGCATGTGGTATGACCTTGCAGCTATCCAAAAATACCTTTTCAGCAAAGCATTAGGGAAAGATTGCCTGAAATTGGCAAAAATGTGCCTACAACACTTTCTATTGAAGGCATGCAAAACCATCTCATTGATGGTCTCAACTAAACCCTGAAATTATATACAATAGGAATTACATATAGTGCATTTGAATATAAAAACATGAATGATAAAAAACACATAGAGGAGTACTTTTTGCTTATCTGACATAAAGGTTTAGCGTTTGTCTGATGTGAGACCTCCAAGAAATTGTTCTAAACAAGAAAAGAAAAAACCCCAACTGTCCTTCGACTCCATCTCAACAACTGACCAAGCCAATGGAAAAATGAAACTGTTACCATCCAGCCCCATTGCTGCTAGTAGCACGCCACCATATAGTCCTTTCAAGTGGCATCCGTCAAATCTTATGAATGGATTGCAGCTACTCAAATAACCGTCTTTCAAAGGACCCAAACCAATGAAGATCCTTTTGAAAGATGGGGAAGAAGGAATGTTGTTATTGTTGGCAGCCTCATTTTCACCATCTTGGAGCTGGTATTGAAGTTTTACGATTGTATTAGGGTTTCTCTCTTGTAAAATTTCCCTATATTGAGGAAGAAGGGAATACGATTTTTTATGGTTCCTTCAATGACATGTTTTGCCCTCAGTTTTGCTCTATACAGTTGCATATATGGTGGATTAACCCCATACTTGGACATCTCCTATCTCAACCCTTTCACATTCATCTCTAGATTATCCCTCATTACCTTAACTAACTTACTAGATATCCATCTTGCATCAGCTTCCCTTGTCTTATCCACTCGAATGCAATTGTGTTGATCAACTATTGTTTTGATCTTAAATGCAGTATTTCCAGGTATTGGTGAGGCATGAATCTTCTAAGGACATCCAGGAGCTGCGCGACTAGCTGTAACCCATGATTTCTCATTCTTTTTTATTACAATGTTAAACTCATCTCTAACCATGTATTCTTTCGATGCATTTCTAAACTCATCGACATCCCTAAACTCCATCCCCACTTTGAGTGTAATCCATTCAAGTGGATTGTCAGGGGTTGTAAATCCTTCTCCGTGATCTTCTAAGGAAATATCAAGAAACTCTGAGCTTCTAGGCTCACATTAGTCATCAGATTGGTAGCTCTCTAGTAATGAGTCATTTTTTTCTTGCCAATCAAATTTGGAATCATTGTAGCCCACATTTGTAGCATTCCTACCAAGTGCTTCATCATCATGTTGTTCTATATTTCCCTGGTCACCAACAACAGCAGCCTCATGATCAAGTGCTTCACCATCATCAGAACCATCAGCTTCATCACTGCTTCCATCATTTTCATCAACCTCTTCTTCCCCACCTACTAAGTTTTTATTCCTCGTTAGCCACATGTCTACTATAACAACATGTAATTCTATCTCACACCTCAGTTGTACATCCTCATCAGTTATAATAGGCATATTGTCATCCATACTAGGGATGTTACAGCTGAAATGCATTTGCTTTGAATGAATATTTGGAACATGGCTCAAAGCAAGGGCACCAACGTCAATCATGAGGTGTGTATATTAGTAGCCATTTAGTTGGATATTTTTCTACACAGACATTTCTCCCTCATGATGTACAATAAGGGTGAAGCTAGATGATGCACCTACAAAAAGAAATGAAAATGAACATTAAAACTACTAAGACTATTAAACCAAACACATAGCAACATATACACCAAAAGAATGCACAAATATCCTCCTGCATCATCATCACAAATATCAGCATGAACGTAACCAAAAGCTAACGAAAACAACTATTTTATCATCGGAAACATCAGCATGAACATAACCAAAAGAACATCGGCATGAACATAACTAAAAAAAATATCAGCATGAACATCACCAAGCCAACATATACACCACAAGAATGTGGGTATGCCTAACTTATGGCCTATATCGTAGCTCAATTAAAATGGAGTGAAGTGGATCACAATGAATCCTTCTAATCATCAATACCATGTAGTATGGACCTTTTTTCTTGCTTTGTTCCAACCAAGTGAAAGCTATGGATTTAGTCAAACTTACAAACTCAATTATATGATGAATTGACATTACCTCATGAGACTAATGTTTCTATTAGAAATTCCTTTCTGATCAAACACTACCTTAACCAAGGATTTTTATTTTATGGAACATCACTTGTATAGTACAAATACCTTACTTACAAAAAGACAAATACCTTACTTACAAAAAGACAAATTCCTTACTGAACACCTATATACGTCTATATGTATTCGAGCAATGGCACATTCGGTTCATAATCCAATGCCATACCAAGATAGAAATTGCCCCTTGATCCACTAATGACACGTTGACCAAAATACATACAAGACAACCATGCCATCTCCCATTTAAGGTCTACAAACACTCTGCATGATCACAACATAAGGGATTGATAACTAAAAGTGATCTCTATGCATGTGCTTCGTTTTGAGTTGTTGTCTGAATGCTAAAGCTCCAGTGGCACATCCACACACAAGTATGCTCAGTATTTCAAATTGAATGGCATGACACTCGTCATATAAATTCAAGGAGTATAAGTCATACCAACTCTTTAATGCCCTTTAGAGTGCTTGTAACTCATGGATTGGTTTTAATAATTAGTATTAAAATAGCCTGATGTCTATATTCATAACTCCTTATAAATAAGGTCTTTTAATATAATTACATAAGTGCATACAACATTTATACCATTTAAAATTTATATGCACGAAAATTTGTCTTAATATTGAAATTTATAAATCAATATTTTATTAATTAATGTGAAAGTGTACATATACAACCATAAAGCCTTTAATATCCCTTATTAACTAATAGTATTAGAGGGCATATCAACAACAATGTTGCAATTGCAGAGGGTTGTCTCACAATTACAAGCTTTTGTCTGGCGACTGTAAGCTCAATGGCGAGCCTTGCATTTCATCGTACGCATGCAAGATAGTTAGGGGTGTCCATGAGGCCTCCTACGACAAAACACCATCACCATCTATCAAAGCCTCTTGTTGTGGATTCTTCTCAATTTTTTCAAGTCCAACTAGCATTAAAAACAACATTCCTACTAACAATAGTTTTGTCACTAATACAACTAATAAGTTTTTTCTCATTACAATGAACAATAAAAAGACACTGGGTAATTTTTCATCTAGTTTGTGCCCCTTTTTTTTGCTAAACATAGGCAATGCAACCAGGGATTATGAGGTGATTCACGGATGGCTTCCTTTCTTTTAATACTTCATACAGGGTTTAGTCTTGAACGGGTTTATCAATTGCCCATCATTTAGCAAATTATGTGCCAAATTAGGAACAAATTGAACATCATAGGGTAGTTTAGTTTTACTTTAGCAAGTTTGGATGGCCACAGTCTCTTTACGTTCCACATGCGTCTCTTGGTCATCCCTTAACTTTACTTTCTTCCCTTGATTTTCTTCAAGGTGTTTGAAGAGATCCTTCTTTTTGGTTATGTGATTTGAGCATCTAATATCTACAAACCACACCTCATCCTTTGCTTCATTTGGATTTGAGTAGGCCATAAATAACTTACCTTCTTCACTTGTCTCCTCCACGTAATTGGCTTGTTTATTCTTATGCCAACAATTGGCTTTAACTTGTCCGAACATTTTAAAATTAAAATGTTGGACATTTTTGTTCAATTTTTTATCCAAACCTTTACATTTTCACAGAAGTTAACTTTACGACATTGACTTCCTTTGCCATTGCCACATCTCGCAACTTTGTCATTGTTTTTAGCTCCTTTATGTTTTACTTGAAAGACCTTTTCCTCCACTTTTTCTCCCATTTTATTGATTTTTACTTCATGGAATTGAAAGGATCCCACCAACTTATTAAAGGTATATATTGCCAAGTCCTTTGATTCTTAGATTGTTACCCCCAACATGATCAAATTTTGGAGAAAGATTTCACAATACCTTTGATAGGACGGTGCATTCGAAGACTTTCTTGCCATAGATTGCATTTAGTTGACCACGCCCTTAACTTTTCTCAAGAACTTTTACAGGCTTTCTCCACTTTTCATGTAAGGTTTTGAAATTCACAATTAAGGGTTTGTAAAGGCACCTGCCATCTTCAAGAAGATAGATTTATGGACGGCTTGTTGAATACAAAACAACCCCTTGTTGTCTTTTCTCTCTTAGTCTTAGCTTATCATCCCTTTCTTTGTACTCGTTCTCCAACAAGTCTAATAACTCTTAAAACATAAATAGTGTTGATCTTGATACTTCAAAATTTATATGTATCTCCTTTGAACACTGGCAATGATGGTTAGGAAATGCTCATGGAGTTGCCATAACTACACCCCCAATTAGGATCAAGTTGCTCTACACACCACAATGTTGGAATTTGAAAGAAAAAAGATGAAAAAGAGTGCTGGAAATAAGCTAAGGAAGAGAGAAATTGAGGGCAAATGTAACACACTTTTATTGAATGAATTGCACACAACCATGGCTATTACAAGAAAAGGGAGAGAGGGGCTGCCACGTTTCTTGCTCTTAATTCAGCCATCAATCACTACTATTTATATTGCTCCGAAGTATATAGAGCATAGTATTTACATAACCTTCATGCAACTATAATTAAGGAAAACCATAACTAGGAAAGAAATCAACACTATATGGAATAATTGCCCTCCAAAATCGAAGCTTTATGGTTGGTCTTCATCCTTCAAGATCTCTAATCTTCATGGTGTGTTCTTGCTTTCCAAGGTTCCACCTTTAAGGAAATAATTCCTCCCATAGCATTTGAATCAATTCTTCAACATGTCAAAAATTTATGAAATTTGATAATAATAAATACCAATTTAGAAATTCAAATTTCAAGAAAATTTATATTTTCAAAAATATAAAATATAAAATTTTATTATAACATGAAAGTTAAAATTTTTAAGCTATATGCTTTTTTGAAAATAGAAAGTATTTTATATTTTTTTAAACGAAATTAAGGATAAAATTGAATTTTTGTGTAAATTTTTTTTGATGACTTTATTTATAGGATCATCTTTACCTTGTTTTTATTGCATATTTTCTAGTTTTTTTAGTATTTCATATAATTTTTGCTTTAGTGTTATTACTTCTTCATTTTTCTAATTGTATGCACTTTCTATAGTTTTTAATTAGATTTTATTGCATTATATAAGTAGTGTTTTCTTAAACTTCAATGAGAAATTCTGATAGGATTGATTATTAATTTGGAGGGAAAATCTTTAAATAATGCAATGAATAAGGTTACTTGTAAAAATTGTGCTAGATGAAAGGAGGATCAAGGATGATGTCGAAATTGTGTGGTAACAAAAGAACATTAGAGATTGAATATAAATACCATTTGAATATGGCATAGTATCAAACTCAATTTTTTTAGGCACGTAGAGCATTTAATTTTTTTTTCAGAAAACATCGTCCGAAAACCATTTCAACTAATAGTCATTCCAAATATATCTTAAAATTATCTGTCTCAATGTCATCCCAATGATGGCTATGCCAAATCAATTCCAAAAAATGCCTGTCAAATCCATGTCGAAAAAAAGCCCCGAGACTACCCCTCGTAAGGACCATCCCAATGCCAATCAAAAACCATTCCAGAAAATAACTATTCCAAATTAAAGAGTTAAACTCATCCTAAAATCGTCCCCAGACATGTATGTATATATATATATATATATATATATATTGCTCATTGGAACGACTTTATAAAATCAAACAGTTCCAAAACTATGGATAGAATATTACGTCTCTCCCAAATTTTTAGGATGACTTTTTAGAATCGTTTGGAATGGTTTTTGTTTAGCCAATCCAAAATTATTGGAACAGGGCTTTTTCGAATGCCTTGAAAGTCATCTCAAATGGTCACTCCAATTTGTTTAAATTCTTGTAATGGAGGTAGAATGATTAAAATAACTATGTGTGTGTATATAATTCGTAGCAAATTTAAAAATATGCATAACCTACTTTGGAATTGTATGTATATTTGATGAAAATTTATGTTGATTTTTTGTAGTAACAAAAGCCATGTTGTTACTCAACTTTGAAAATACAAGCAATATGTATATTATAGTAAATTTATACAAGTGCTTTTATTATCTCTATGTTATTATCATGGACATATCATTAATGGTTAACGAAAAGAATTTACGACAGAATTCTTTTGTGGTCATTTTTAAAAGTGTCAAACCATAACCAATTATCTTTACTATTAAACTTATAAAATTTTTTATTGCTGGGAAATATAATTCTTCTTACTAATATATATATGTATGTATGAATGTATGTATTTAATTCGTAAAATTTTTGATATTGCTAATTTATTTGTTATCACTGAAATTATATTCTTATAGCCTCTTTATGGCTGTGAATTTATATATACATATATATATATATATTAATTTAATTTTATTCAGTATAAAAATTTGAATAAACACACTAAATTGAGGCTGAAAAAATTCAAATAAGCAAATTTTCTTGTATTTGGTAATAAATGCACTAAATGAAAAAATTTTCCTTGTATTTAGCCTCCTTCTCGTATTTTAATTTATGCTGTGTATCTAGTCGATTAAGAAGCAATATACTCCAAGCTTTGAAACTCACTCATATTTTTCTTTGATGGTCACGAATATTCAGTGTTGACTCTAAATATACCCAAACAAAAAACGGAGAAGAAAAAAATTAACATTGTGATAGAATGGGCTATCAGTTTTTAGAAAATAATTGTTGGAAAGACGGTAAGAAAATTTGAGTTCGAAGAGTGATAGAATGGGCTATCACTTTATTTCTACTATTTCATAATTTTTCAATAAAACCCGACGTCAAACATAAGCCTTTGGCAAGTATGAACTATGGTTTAGCATATTTGTATTCAGCTAATCACTCTTTTCTTACCATGCTATCAATTGATGTTAACAATTTGACATTGCGCAATACTACATGTGACTGTTGTGACCACGCAAAAGTGATTATTCATTGAAGAAAAAGGTAATCGCTCAAATGTTTGGAAATGTCCCATGGGCTATAAGTAGTGTTTTAAAAATTAGGCCAATCATCAAATTAGAAAATTAATCATTTTAAGAGTTACCGATTCAATTGATGGTTTAATTGTAATCAAATCAGTGATGATATATTTATATTATAAATTAAAAAAATTACATAAAATAGCAAATACTAAAAGAAACACTAGAATTTAATTTTAAGAAATTTTATTACTATTAATAGTTAAATATATTGTCCGATATCATAATATACCACAAAATGAAAAATGAATACTAATTCAATAAATAAAAATGTACAACTATACATTAAATTATATACCATTGAAATATTTACTCAAAAGATAGTAGAATTTTAATGAGGTTCTATATATTCAATATATATCTAAGACAAAAACTTTTAGACACTTGCACGTCTATGTTGATGTTGAACTTTTATATTCATAACGTAATTCTCAATATGCATTTATTTATTAAAAAATTATTGAAATTGATTAAAACAAATTAAATCAAGTAGTAATTGGTTTATTATAAAGCGACGTTTTGAGGGATGTGTGTTTTATTTAAACTTTACAAATCTGATGGAAGGGATGCACCCTCGATAGTCCCAAACTTAGCTCTCCTAGTTAAGACAATCAGCCAATTTATTAATATCCCTGCCAAAAAAACAAAAATAAAAAAATAAAAGAAATAGTTAATTTTTTTCCATGCATTTTATTATTTTATAAAAAATTCCATTTTAATTTATTTTAAAAAATATGAATGAATATTTATAAATCATTTTTGAGTAATTAATAAAATTATATATTATTGATATATATTATGGTCACTAGCTATGTATAAGAAGAAAACATAATTAGATGATTTATATTAAAATTACTTTAAAAACTCAATTTCAAAATTTAAAAAGTATTGCTACCACCATTGTTCTCAACCAAAACATAAGAAAAACTGATAATAATGATAATAACAATAACAACAACAATAACAAAAGAAATGTCACACTCCAGAACTTGTGATCATGACATGGTAGTACCCGAGAACTAACATAACTAATATTAAAGCCAAACGTATAATAGAGCAATATCAAACCAAAGATATCCATTCAAATTACCAAAGTAATTTCAACATTCAATGTTACTTGGGCAGAAATAAAAAAAGCCAATCTATTACATCCATGAATAGTCTCAACATCAGAAAAATCAAATTTGAATCCTAGTCTACCATCCATGACCTTGTGTCTACCATTCCTAAATATGGTCATGTATACTAGCATCCTCTACAAATATATTGCTAAAATGGTGAGCAATAACTTATCCAATAAATGAAAACAACTGCCTATATTCATTAAGAGATGTAAGCAGTAGCAATTGAAAATAGACTTTGCATGAAATAAATTTTTTAAAGGGGAAATTACACCGCCCTGCCTCACGTTTGGACTAAATACATAATCTCTATTCACGTTTGGACAATTACACTGACATTTCTTGTGGTACATTTTTTGCTTACAGATGTATCCTTCTAGTAAGCGGATTAACCAAAGATGATGACGTCAGTACTAAAATATCAAATTTACCCCTGATTAACTTTTAAGTTTGTTGACCAAATTTTTCTAGACTAAATTACCCTTGTGCGTTGGCCATGCACATAGGTATGAAATTGTAATGCAAATATAATTTCAAGGGAGGTTTGCGTAATAATATTTACAAATTGCAAAAACATGCATCTTAAATTTATGTTATGAGATTTTGTTCAATTTTACAATTTTTCCTGGAAATTCTGACTTCACTGTGATGGCCTCAACATTTTTAATTTTTAAATTCAGACGTATTTTATGATTTTGTATTTATATTGTATGCTACCAAAATACAATGCCATAATTTAATACAAAGTCATCAAACCCATACAATCACCATGCCACAATACCACATGCTATAACATAATACAAAAAAGTACGTCAACCACTTTTTCAATACAAAGTGAACAAATTCATACAATCATCATTGTCATAACGCCACATGCCATAACACAATACAAAAGTGTATGCCAACCACTTGTTCAATTCAAAGTGAACAAATCTATGCAATCACCATGCTATAACACAGAGTGCCATAACACAATACAAAAATGTAGTCCTTGTATATGTAGATAAGGACTCTACTTCACAATGCAACTAAAGAGAGAGAAAAGAAGAAAGCAATTAATAAGAGTGTCATCAAAATTCAACCTAACATTAGCATGAAAATACACTAAGTGCAACACCAAAATGCACTTAGCATATCCTAGTAGCACCAAACTTATTGTACAACACTTCTTTCATATAAAAAATTCACAATAAAGCACCAAATTTCATGCCCTTGTTCCATTAAGACATCCTGCAACTCACATAAATTGCCCTTCAATACAAAGTCATCAAAATGCAACATCTATCAAAACATCACATGCCATAACATAATACAAAAACATGAAACACAACCAGTCACTATTCAACCCTTTCATTCCTTAAAATGCAATCCAACATCAGTATACACATATATACATGCAAATCTATAATAATTTAATTCAATCTGTCTGACAAGTACTCCAAAACAAGTGTTGCACCAAACTTGCTGCATAGCACAAGTATTGCACCAAACTTGCTGCACAACACAACTCAGCAAGAAATAAGTATAGTAGTCCAACAGTTCAAAACCAAACATCTAGTTAGACATACAACCAATTCTCCCACTAGCATGTTTCACAAATTCATCTGTAAACCACCATCATGAAAATACACTAACTTGAAGTCAGTAGTTCAATAGCAAAAAGGTGTTAGTTCTAGTTATCCTTAGAATCTGTAGTAGCAGCACCTCCTTCATTAGTAGCACCAGCATGCACCAAATTAGCTGCACTAGCATTGCCATCGACCCTCACATCATCTTGATCATTAGTGCTGCCAATGATAGCATGAACAAGTGTGTCAATGCCATCAAAGAATTTTTTATCTTCTTCCATATCCATATCTAAACCTAGACTTGCCACATGCCATAGCAATATATTCATAGCAACAATCATCTATCGTGGTCAAACAATGAATAACTTACTGAGGACACTTAAATATACCTGCATCATCATCATTTTGAGGAGATTCACCTCTCAAGGTAGGTGCAACATCACTGTTCTACTGACTAGGATCCCTTGTACCTTGTCTCACTCTGTGAGCTCTTCCTCTTTTAAGTCCCCTTAGCACTTGTGCTAATGGGACATCCCCATCATCAACTTGCAACCAATACTAAGAAAGTTTAATAAGCATTAAAATCCTACTACTCAATTAAAGGGAAAGGAATAATATGAAATAAATTACCATGTCACGCCCTTAGCCAGGATTCTTTGCTTTTCTTTGTTGTTTCACTGGGCCTCTTTGACAAGTCCTATTGTTATGCCCAATTCCATGACATATATTACATTTTAAGAAGCTAGACCTCTTATGGACATGTGAACTCTCCCCAACTTCCTTTCTTTTGTTCCTTTTTGGCCGCCCAGGCAACCTTCTCAGGGGTGGAGGCAAGAGATTAGAGGATGTAGCCAAACTTCTATCCTAAAAAGAAGGGTCGGTTACAGAGTGGATAGGACTGCTATAAGCCCTCAAATATGCAGCCTTTGAAAAACAAGTGTATGTGTATAACTCAATGTTCTCCCTCTTATAAGCAATGCCTAAGGCTACATGCTTGCATGGAATGCCTGTGACCTGTCAAACCTTGCGATCACATGTCCAAGTACTTAAATCAATAATGTAATGCCAACTTTTTTCATTAACCTCAAATTCCTTATCAGTAGTAGCCATCATCATACAAGAGGTAGCCTCTTCTTTAACAGCATTCCACTTCTTCATTACATTTTCAGTCACCAAGTAGTCCCAAGTCAACCCTTTTTCATACCTCGTTTGCACCATAGTCAACAACCTGGCCCTCAAGCCATCAAGAAGTAACAAAATCGGCTTTGACCTTAAATCCCCAACCCAATTATTAAAAGACTCAGATACGTTGTTTGTCACATGATCATTTTTTATGGTATGGTCAAATGCATGCCTCGCCCACATACAAACTAGAATATTCATCAACCAATTATGCCTGTAGTTTAATGTTTATTATCTTATCCATAGCAAAATTGAAATCGTGCACATGATATGACCTTGTAGCTATCCAAAAATATCTTTTCAGCAAAGCATCGGGGAAAGATTGCCTGAAATTGGCAAAAATGTGCCTACAACACTTTCTATTGGAGGCATGCAACACCATCTCATTGATGGTCTCAACCAAACCCTGAAATCATATACAATAGGAATTACATATAGTGCATTTGAATATAAAAACATGAATAATAAAAAACACATAGAGGGGGTACTTTTTGCCAATCTGACATAAAGGTTTAGGGCTTGTCTGATGTGAAACCTCTAAGAAATTGTTGTAAACAAGAAAAGAAAAACCCCAACTGTCCTTAGACTCCATCTCAACAACTAATCAAGCCAATGGAAAAATGCAATTTGTTACCACCCAGCCCCATTGCTGCTAGTAGCACACCACTGTATGGTCCTTTCAAGTGGCATCTATCAAATCCTATGAATGGATTGTAGCCACTCAAATAACCGTCTTTCAAAGGACCCAAACTAATGAAGATCCTTTTGAAAGATGGGGAAGAAGGAATGTTGTTACTGTTGGTAGCCTCATTTTCACCATCTTGGAGCTGGTACTAAAGTTTTACAATTGTATTAGGGTTCCTCTCTTGTAAAATTTCCCTATATTAAGGAAGAAGGGAATACAACCTTTTATGGTTCCCTCTATGACATGTTTTGCCCTCATTTTTGCCCTATACAACTGCATATATGGTGGATTAACCTCATACTTGGACATCTCCTACCTCAACCCTTTTACATTCATCTCTGGATTATTCCTCATTACCTCAACTAACTCACTAGACATCCATCTTGCATCAACTTCCCTTGTCTTATTCACTCAAATGCAATTGTGTTGATCAACTATTGTTTTGATCTTAAATGCAGTATTTCCAAGTGTTGGTGAGGCATGGATCTTCTAAGGACATCTAGGAGTTGCACAACAAACTGTAACCCATGATTTCTCATTCTTTTTTCTTATAATGTTAAACCCATCTTTAACCATGTATTCTTTCAGTACACTTTTGAACTCATCAACATCACTAAACACCATCCCCACTTTGAGTGTAATCCTTTCAAGTGGATTGTCAAGGATTGTAAATCCTTCTCCGTGATCTTCAAAGGGAATATCAAGAAACTCTGAGCTTCTAGGCTCATATTGGTCATCAGATTGGTAGATCTTTAGCAATGAGTCATTTTTTTCTTGCCAATCAAATTTGGCATTACTGTAGCCCACATTTGTAACATTCTTGCCAAGTGCTTCATCATCATGTTGTTGAATATTTCCTTGGTCACCAACAACAGCAGCCTCATCATCCTCATCATTAAGTGCTTCTCTATCATCAGAACCATCAGCTTCATCACTACTTCCATCATTTTCATCAACCTCTTCTTCCCCACCTACTAAGTTCTTATTCCTCGTTAGCCACACGTCTGCTATAACAACGTGTAATTCTATCTCACACCTAGCTTGGCACAGCCTGAACATTAGCTGTACATCCTCATCAGTTATAATAGGCATCTTGTCCTCCATAATAGGGATGTTACAGTTGAAATGCATTTGCTTTGAATGAATACCTGGAACATGGCTCAAAGCAAGGGCACCAATGTCAATCATGAGGTGTGTATAATGTAGCCGTTTGGTTGGATATTTTTCTACACAAACATTTCTCCCTCATAATGTATAATAAGTTTGAAGCTAGATGATACACCTACAAAATGAAACAAAAGTGAACATTAAAAGTACGAATACTGTTAAACAAAACACATAGCAACATATACACCAAAAGAATGCACAAATATCCTCCTACATCGTCATCACAAATATCAGCATGAACATAACCAAAAGCTAACTAAAACAACTATTTTATCACCGCAAACATCAACATGAACATAACCAAAAGAACATCAGCATGAACATAACTAAAAAAAATATCAGCGTGAACATCACCAAGCCAACATATACACCACAAGAATGCACAAATATCCTTATGTGGAATTGTTTGCTATTTTATTGCTACAAACATCAACATGAACATAACTAAAAGCTAACTAAAATTAAACTAACAAAGACACTAACACAAAAACAAAGATGTATACATGACAACGCTTCCACTCACTTACCTAGTAGAAAACAAACATGTACACACCCGCAGTCACAAAGTTTAAACTTTTTTGTGCTTATACAAATAGCCTGTAATTTAATCCATTTTTTACCTATATATTAGCAGACCAGGGATGCCAATCTAAACTACTTTGCTACAAGTACAAGTGAATAATTGAATGGCTTCATAGACTACTTGGACTTGATCTAAATACAAAGTAAAAATTGTACAATAACATATTGTCTTTTGCCTAAATGGATAGAATTTTGACTTACACGCAGAAAAAAGGATTCAACCGAGAAGTATTGAGAATCAAACATCCACTAAATCAGAAAATATAAGAAACAAAGCCACACATTCACAGAAAATTAAAAACCCACAAAAGCAAAACTTTAGAGTTTCAATCAAATTTTCGGGATTTTCATAAATGAACAAATACCAACAAAAATCCCTCAATTCTCCTTCATATCATCACAATGATTAGTGAAATTTCAACTAAACAAAACATTCACAAAAAAATTGAACAATCACTGAAAATCATAAAAACCCTAACGGCATTCGAACTTGTGGCTTAATCAAATTACAATCAAGTAATAATCTTCAAATGTAACATCAAAAACAAAAGATTTGTCTCAATTTACTGTATGACGGTTTTCATACCTTTTCGTGGCATTTTCCAACCGGCGGAGACTGCTTTAGTTGGAGAAATTGGTCCTCACTTCTAACCAGTGCGGAGGACTGAGGGAAAGCCAATGAACGATAGGTGAATGAATGGTAGAGAGTGGTGAGATGAATAGCATGCAAGTGAGGGGAGGTGGGGGGAGTTTAACGCGTTTGGGGAAGTCAGACCATTGGAGCTTATATAGAACTCGGGCGGGGCATAATCGTCTTTTCATAATTTTAGTATTATCTTTTATTTTTAAACTATACTTTTGTCCATTTTAGCGGGGGGCATTTTGATCTTTTCCTTGATTTTTGCCAAAGTTTGACCAATGTGGTCAATTAAAGGAATGTCAACGTAATTGTCCAAACGTGAAGGGAGGTCCGTATATTTAGTTTAAACGTAGGGGAAAGGGCGGTGTAATTTCCCCTTTTTTAAAAGAGATAAATAAATACGGAAGCATTTAAAGACATTCGAGGATTGTTTAAAAGAATAAATAGCAGTTGCCAAATCATTCATTATGCCCCAAATCCTCTTATCCTTTCTCTTTTCTTTTTATTTCATAGCCAACTCATAGTCATTTCCATGGCGAATCTTTTTTACTGATTAAGGTTTTAGTCTATCTTTTTTGACTAAGGTGGGTATATTGAATCTTCTGTTATGCTGCTATGGCCCATGGGCTTCAACCGCACCTATAATTCTTTGTTACCCAACTAGAAAAGCCAAATGGCAACTCTCACCTGCTGTCGATCCCAATTTTCTATCATAATTAGACAGGTCCCAATCTATTACCTGATTGGTAGGTCAGAACTCATTCTTCACACTCATTAAGATTATATAAGAAGCTTATCTATGTTTAAGTCCATTCATGGCACACATGCAATCTCAAAGCATTCATAATAAAACAGTCGCTTGCAAAACCTCACATCCACATTTAGAAGAGAAATAAAAAAAATTTTTAGGAGGCACATATTAAATCCATGCTTGTTGTTGAAAAATAGTTGTACAGAATAAAATTACTTATGCCATAGAAATACATCATTCTAAAAGGCAGTTATAAAAGTTTGCAGGGTTCCACTTACAGTTGCTTAATTCGCTTTGGTATTAGCCTCCTTGGCTAAAGCTTTATTCTTCAAGATCTCCAATCTTCATGGAGAGTTCTTGCTCTCCAAGATTTCACCTTTAAGGAAGTAATTCTTCTCATAGCCTTTAAATCAAATCTTCAACACTCTCCCTTGATTCAAAGGTACAAACTCCAAGTAATGTCTTGAAAAATTCATATTTTGAACTTGTAAGTGCCTTAGTGAGGTTATCCACCGCTTGCACTTTTGCACTACAAAAATCCATCACCGCATCACCTTTATTCACCAATTTTTGGATGAAGCAAAACCTCAACTCAATGTTTTTTTTGTCCTTCCACAAAAGGTTGGATTTTTAGCCATTGCAATATTGGACTTATTATTACAAAAGATAATAGTTCTTTGCTCTTGCTTTTGTTGAATATCAAGCAACATTCTTCTCAACCAAACATTGCATGCCACCAAAGTTGTTGCTCAATATTTTGCTTCCAGGTACTGCAATTGTAACTTGCATTTTAAAATTTCAAGTGATAGCTCATGAATCAAGTGTAAAGAAATTGCCAAAAGTACTCCTTTTATCATTTAAGAAACTTGCTCAATCACTATCACTAAAACCAATCAATTTAAAGTTGTCAACAAGGGTATACCAAAACCCATGATTTGAAGTCCCTACATATATCTTAAAATTCTCTTTGTGGTTACAAAATGTTGCATGGAAGGGGTAGTCATGAAATTTGAAACAACGCTTATCAAAAATGCTATATCCACCATAGTATGATTTAAATAAAGCAAATCTCACACAACAATCCTAAATTGCTTTGGATTTTCCTTCTCCAAGCCATCTTCCACTTGCAACTTTTGGTTCACATCCATTAGTGTGGATGCCATTTTACACTTTGACATGTTGAACTTTTTAAAAGGCCCATTGGATACTTTCTTTTGGCATACAAAAATCTCATCATGTCATGTTTGAATGCTTCCATTAACAATAGTCTTGACTCCATATAAATAATATTATCCACATACAAGTAAAAAAAGATAATGCCAATTATATCTTGCCCTTTCAAGTAAAATGTAAGTTCATTCTCACTCCTCAAGAAGCCACTTTGATGGAAATAGTGATCAATTTTGCTATACCAAGCCCCAAGGGCTTACGTCAACCCATAAAAGGCCATCCTCAGCTTATACACCTTGCCCTACTTTTTGGATACCACAAAACTCAGGTTGATCTATATACACTTCCTCACTCAATTCACCATTTAAGAATGTGGAATTAACATCAAGTTTGTAACTTTCAATCTAAATTGAGCTGGAAAGGCAAGTAAAAGTTTTATGGTCTCAAACTTTGCCATCGATGAGAATGCCTCCAAGTAGTCCACCTCATGTTGTTAAGTATAACCAGTTACAACCAACCTTGATTTGTCTTTTTGAACACTACCATCTACGTGAAATTTAGTTTTAAAGATTCACTTTAAGCTAATAACATTTTTACCTTGAGGAAGATCATAGAGTTCCAAGTTTCGTTCTTTTCATAGATGCTAACTCCTCCCTCATTTTATCCTTCTACTCTTAGTTGCTTTTCGCTTCCTTAAAGCTTGATGTAAGGGGCTAAAAATGCATATTCATCAACCTTATAGGTCTCCTAAAGCAACTTGAATCTTCTCGGGGGTGTACCACGATTAAAATCATCACCTTTCACTATTTTTCGTGGTTGTTCTCGCACTTGTGAGTACTTTTGTCATGACCATAGGGAGGTCTAGTGTAACCACAAACTAATCTAAGGATCTTTTGCCGAATTTTGCAGTTGATGTCTATTGGGTTTCATTGGATTTGGGGTTGAATTATAAAATTTTAAAATAATTAATTAACTGCATACATGCAGTAGAAAAAATCCCAAATTTGTTTTGTTTTAACCATTTAATATGCATTAATTGTGAAATGCAGAAAAAACATGTAAGGAACGTACCTTTTCGAATCATTTTAGTGTTCCTTAGGTCCTAGCCATTGAATCCTAACCTCTAATAGTCATACAGCTAGAATGTTGCTGAGCACCTTTTGCACCACATTGAAAAACTCTTTTGCAAAGCTCATACGCAAACTCTTTAAGCAAAGGATTTTGGAGACAAGAAAAAAGGAAGAGGTGGCTAGAATTTTCTTTCTTTTTACTTGATGGGAGACACATGAATTTTATGAATTTTTAACATGCTTAGAACTCTTCTACACATGTATTTATACTTAAGACACTAGAGCACATAAGTAATGGGCTCCATTGACTCACTATATGGACCTTTAGTAATTTCTAACCTATAAATCTTTTTAATTATTAATCTTTTTAATAATTCTTAATTATTAATCTCAATTAATAATTAATGCTTAATAGAATTATATCATTCAAGTTAATTAATCTCGCTAGACAAATTAAAAGCTATTATATTTCTAGTTAATAATCACATTATTAACATATTGACACCTAAATAATTCCATTTGTAACTTATCCCTTAAGTAGTTCCAACCAAGTGAGAGTCATGGATTTAGTCAAACTTACAAACTCAATTATATGACGAATTGACGTTGCCTCGTGAGACTAATATTTCTATTAAAAACTCCTTTCTGATTAGACACTACCTTAGTCAATGATTTCTATTTTATGGAATATCACTTGTATAGTGCAAACACCTTACTTACTTGCAAAGAGGCAAATCCCTTATTGAACACCTACATACGTCTATACGTATTCGAGCAATGGCACATTGGGTTCATAACCCTATGTAATACCAAGATAGAAATTGCCCCTTGATACGCTAGTGAGACATTGACCATCATGCATACAAGACAACCATGCCATCTCTCATTTAAAGTTTACAAACACTTAGCATGATCACCACATAAGAGATTGACAACTAAGAGTGAACTCTATGCGTGTGCTTCATTTTGAGTTGTTGTCTAAATGCTAAAGCTCCAGTGGCACATCCACACACAAGTATGCTCAGTATTTCATACTAAATGGCATGACACTCGCCATATAAATTCAAGGAGTATAAGTTATACTAACTCTCTAATGCCTTTTAGAGTGTTTGTAACTCATGGATTGGTTTTAATAATTGAGTACTGAAATAGTCTTGTGTCTATATTCATAACTCTTTATAAATAAGGCCTTTTAACTTAATTACATAAGTGCATGCAATATTTTACACTATTTAAAATTTACATGCACGAAAATTTGTCATAATATTGATATTTATAAATCAATATTTTATTAATTAATGTGAAAGTGTACAGATACAACTGTAAAGCCTTTAATATCCCTTATTAACAAATAGAATTAGAGGGCATATTAACAACAATGTTGCAATTGCAGAGGGTTATCTTACAATTACAAGCCTTTGTTTGGCGACTATGAGCTCAAGCGCAAGCCTTGCATTTCATCGTGCACACACAAGATAGCTAGGGGTGGCCATGAGGCCTCCTGCGACAAAACATCCAAGCCTCTTGTTGTGGATTCTTCTCAATTTTTCCAAGTCCAACTAGCATTGAAAACAACATTCCTGCTAACAATAGTTTTGTCACTAGTAGGATCATATAACTAATAAGTTTTGTCTCATTAAAATGAACAATAAAAATGCACTTGGTAATTTTTCATCTAGTTTGTGCCCCTCTTTTTGCTAAACATAGGCAATGCAACCAAGGATTATGAGGTGATTCACGAATGGCTTCCTTTCTCTCAATACTTCATAGAGGGTTTAGTCCAGAACAGATTTAGTTGGTGAGATATTCAACAAGTATACGGCAATGGCTACAACATCTACCCAAAAGTTATTTTGTAGGCCTTTCACCTTCAAAATACTCCTAACCATCCCTACAATCATCCTATTCTTTTTTTTGGCCACTCCATTTTTTTTTTTGGAATGTATGGAATGGAATGTTCACTTTGAATGCCATTAGTATCAAGAAATTGTGTAATTTCTTTAGATAAAAACTTACATCCTCTATCCAAATGTGGCACCTTGAAACTTGTACCACTTTACTTCTCAACCATGGCTATGAACTTCTTGAAGTTCTCAAAAGTTTCTACCATTGTCTTTAAGAAATACACCCAACTCATTCTTGAGAGATCATCCAAAAATTAAGGAAGTAGTAATTTCCTCTAAGAGACATGTTCTTCATTGGTCCACACAAATTTGGATGCACCAACTATCCAAATAATGAATTTTGGGTAAGCCATAAATCATACCTTTTCACCAACTATTATAGTCCCTTGCTGTTGAGACATCCATATCTAAAGTACCACATATATGATTCATTGCCTTTACCCACAACAATTTCAAAATCCTTAATCTTTGATGCTTTAAATGGAACTATCCAATTCTTGGTAATTTGGATGTTTGAAACCACTTGACCATTTTGCCTTTCTTTGATGATGTAGTCATCACTATCAATAAGTAGGATATGTTTGGTTGCTATCAATTGCCCAACATTTAGCAAATTATGTTCCAAATTAGGAACAAATTGAACATCATAGAGTAGTTTAGTTTTACCTTAGTAAGTTTGGATGCCCACAGTTCCTTTACCTTCCACATGCCTCTCTTGGTCATCCTCTAACTTTATTTTCTTCCGTTGATTTTCTTCTAGGTGTCTGAAGAGATTTTTGTTTTTGGTCATGTGATTTGAGCATCCACTATCCACAAATTACACCTCATCCTTTTCTTTATTTGGATTTGAGTAGGCCATAAATAACTTACCTTCTTCACTTGTCTCCTCCACGTAATTGGCTTGTTTATTCTTATACCAACACTTGGCTTTAACTTGTCCGAACTTTTTACAATTAAAATGTTGGATATTTTTGTTCAATTTTTTATCCAAACCTTTACATTTTCACAAAATTTAACTTTACGACATTGACTTCTTTTGCCATTGCCACATCTCACAACTTTGTCATTGTCTTTAGCTCCTTTATGTTTTACTTGAAAGATTTTTTCCTCCACTTTTTCCCCTATTTTATTGATCTTTACTTCAGGGAATTGAAAGGATCCCACCAACTCATTAAAGGTGTATGTTGCCAAGTCCTTTGATTCTTAGATTGTTGCCCTCGACAAGATCAAATTTTGGAGAAAGATTTCGCAGTACCTTTGATACGACGGTGCATTCGAAGACTTTCTTGCCATAGGACTGCATTTAGTTGACCACGCCTTTAACTTTTTTCAAGAACTTTTACATGCTTTCTCCACTTTTCATGTAAGGTTTTGAAATTCACAACTAAGGGTTTGTAAAGGCACCTGCCATCTTCGAGAAGATAGATTTGTGGACGGCTTGTTGAATACAAAACAACCCTTTGTTGTTTTTCTTTCTGTTCTCCCTTAATCTTAGCTTATCATCCCTTTCTTTATACTCGTTCTCCAATAAGTCTCATAACTCTTAAGACATAAATAGTATTGATCTTGATGCTCCAAAATTTATAGGTATCTCCTTTGAACACTGGCAAGGATGGTTAGGTAATGCTCGTGGAGTTGCCATAACTACACACCCAATTAGGATCAAGTGGCTCTACGCACCACAATGTTGGAATTTGAAAGCAAAAAGATGAAAAAGAGTGCTGGAAATAAACTAAGGAAGAGAGAAATTGAGGGCAAATGTAACACATTTTTATTGCATGAATTGCACACAACCATAACTATTGCAAAAAATGGAAGAGAGGGGCTGCCACGTTTCTTGCTCTTAATTCAGCCATCAATCACTACTATTTATATTGGTCCGAAGTATGTAGAGCATAGTACTTACATAACCTTCATGCAACTATAATTAAAGAAAACCATGACTAGGAAAGAAATCAACACTATATGGAATAATTGTCCCCCGAATCGAAGCTTTATGGTTGGTCTTCATTCTTCAAGATCTCTAATCTTCATGGTGTGTTCTTGTTTTCCAAGATTACACCTTTAAGGAAATAATTCCTCCCATAGCATTTGAATCAATTCTTCAACATGTCAAAAATATAAGAAATTTGAAAATAATAAATACCAATTTAGAAATTCAAATTTCAAGAAATTTATATTTTCAAAAATATAAAATATAAAATTTTATTATAACATGAAAGTTAAAATTTTTAAGCTATACGCTTTTTTGAAAATAGAAAGTATTTTATATTTTTTTAAATAAAATTAAGGATAAAATTGAATTTTTATATAAATTTTTTATTGATGTTATCAGTTTCCTACATTGGATTCCAACATCCACTTATTGGATATATGTATCTATTAATTAGAGATGTGATTGAAGAGAAATTTCTGTAATTTTTCACACATAAAGAGTTGATTTGTGAAATTCCCATCAAGATAAGGCACAGTAATTTCTCCATCCTTTAGTTTACGGGTAACACGGTAATTTCACGTGATTTCTCGTACTTAATACGAGGATGGTGTATTTTCCTCAAACTTTAGAGGAAGACACGAGGTATTTAAATAACTTAGCTTGTCACTCACGTAACAGAATTGCTTCGCATGTTCTTCACGCAAGATATGTGACAAAAAGGAAACAACACGACCAAGTCTACCAGGTGTACGAAGTCAACGGCACACGATTAGGCTCAGCTTGGCACGCATTAAAAATCAACAAGGGAAACGTTTATCTATGCGAATATGTATTAGTTACAAATTAAATGAATGTACAGTCTTTCTCCAAACTCAAATATAAAAGGAAATGAGGTTTTCCAAATTAGTGTACTTATTGTTTACATATTTAATAGCATACTAGCATAAATCATCCTTACTTAGGAGAATGGCACGGAAAGTATAATCTTTCAAAAGTGTTTTAATTTTTTTTTTTTTATTGGTGACATGTTTTAGTTTATTATTTCTCTCAATATTTAGTCTTCAAATTGTTAAACTAATTTTATTTTTCATAACAGTTATCCAATAGTTTTTTCATTTTAAAAATATAATTATAAACATTTGTCAATTAAAATCTTTTTATGTTCGTAGTTTTTTTGTATTTCCTTTTTTAGAAATTTGAAATATTTATGGTACTTTGTAATTGTTGTCTACCTATCTTTGTTTTATTTTTATTTTGCTTCGTTAAATGTATGTAACAATTTTTTAAGTACAATTTTCAAACTTTTCTTTATAAAAATTTTAATTATTTTGACTATATTTTGCCTTATCAATTTTCAGTCGCATATTGATTTTTGATAATCTATTGACGATTTTATCTTGAATACATTTTCTTTTTTTTTTTGTTCCTGCTTATTTGTTGAGATGATGCTACATGTTGTTGAAGCTACAGCATTTTAGATATATATTGTCATATTTCATTTAATTATGATATCATTTAAATTTAGGAACACTTGCTTAATTTAAATATGTTTAAATTGTAATTTTCATTGAAATATATTGAGCTTTGGCTCTTAGAATCCATTTTTTTTTTACAATCCATATATATTTTTAATATTTGCAACTTTTAACCTTTTGTATTCAATATGTTATTCTTTCATTGGCACACCAATTTAGGAAAAAAAAAAGGAAAATGAGTACTAATAATTATGAATGCACGCATAAAGGCACACACTTGTATGTACGAAACATAATTTGTATGTTTATATTTTATTTTCTGTAAGTATTATTATTTGTACGTATCTATATAACGAACCATTAAGCTTATTATTTCTATATTATTTAGGTTTCGGTGAAAAAAATTCTACAAGCTGAATTTTAAAAAAATTGATATCAATTTTTGTGGTTTAAAAAGTGTGCCTCATACATAAATATTTAAAATTGAAATCAAAACGTTTGAAGTCGAAATATAGAAATAGTAAAATACTTTCAAATTAAGTTCCCACAATCACATTTGTGAGGTTTATTGATGCTATGATAATTTGTTTCTTGAATTAAAAAATTTAACCATTACAAATGCAGTAAGTAAACTGATGTTCATTACCGATTCACCATAAGAATATCAGAAAGTCGTTTCAAAAGAACTCTTTATTTATTAAAAATTTTTAAATAAATTAAAAATTACAAGTTAGATTGATAAATTTCAATGATTGAGAAATAAGCTACAAGTTAGACCACAAGACAAGAATCGTATTCATTTGAAAGGAAGAATTGTGAAAGGCCATACAAATGGCTTTGACAAAATCCTGTCCAGCAACTAAACTTGCTACAATATTAGTTGTCATGTGTATAGTAATCAATGATGAATCTGTTTGAAATTCAAGTAGCAAATAAACATTGTTTCAAAAAAGAAAATAGAAGGATCTTATCTCCAGCCATTGCCAAAGTTTAGTGTTGCAGTTGCTACGTTATTTGTTTCTAAACACACTAAAATCTTCTACACTCTTAAATCTCACTTTGATGGTATATATGTATAAGACTTGAGTGAGGAAACTTTGTTGTCCAAGCCTCCTTTATATAGGTAAGTTCTTATTAAACTCGACATACGTGGCTTAGATTTAGGGTTACCCAAAAATACAGAAGTTAAATTATCGCAATAAATCTTTATGAGCCAATAAATGGAATCCACAATTTTAAGTTTAGATATGAAACTCCTCAATCATGTACCATGCAATGTAGCCTCAAAAAAAAAAAGAAAAAAGAAAAAAAAAACACACACACACACACCCACACAAACTCAGCTGCTATAGTGGAGGAAGTAATCAAAATTTGATTAGCACTTCTCCATAATATGGCTTTGCCAACAAACATGAAAATGTACCCTGATGTTGACATTCATGAATCAATGCAACTAGAATAATCTACATCTAAGTACCTAACTACTTCCAAATTATTGGTCCTTTTATACATAAGCATGTAATTTTTTATTCCTTACAAGTATTGTAATCACGCTTTTAGTAGCTATCCTATGGTTAAAGTTTGGGTTACTTTGATATTGTTCCAACATTCCAACTACACATGCAATATCTAGCCTTTTGCAAACTTGAGATTACATTAGGCTTCTAATAAGGGATGCTTTTCATTTGTTCCCTTTCCAAGTCATTTTAAGGGCCGCTAATTTAAGCTAAACATGTCACCCATTCTAATAGGAGCTACATTTGGTGAGCAATCTTTTATTCAAAATCTCTCCAAAATTTTATTAATTTAGGTTTCGTAAGATAGTCTTGAAACCCTAAGTGATCTATTATGATGTATCAGAATGTGAATGATATGAGATGCATCACCTATATCTTCTATCTTCAAATGTTTAGAGAGGACTTGTTTCAACTTATATATCATACTTTTATCATTAGTTGCAAGCAATATGTCATCAATGTGTAGGACTAGAAAACAAATTTTACTCCTACTGATCATATGGTATATGCAGTCATTTATGATATTCTCCTAAAAATCAAATAATAAGATAACATCATGGAATTTTAAATACCACTAACAAGATATTTGCTTCAACCCATGGAGAGATTTCTTAAACTTGCAAACCAATTGCTCATTACCACTAGAGGGGAACCCTTTAGGCTGAGTCACATAAACTTCTTCTTCTAGGATACCATTAAGAAATGTCATTATCACATCCATTGTTGTAACTCTAAATCAAAACGTGTAACTAATACCATGAGTATGCAAAGGGAATCTTTCTTAGATATAGGAGTCAACTTCTTCCCTTCGAGCGAATCCTTAGCAACGAGTATTGCCTTATATTACTCAATGTTTCCTAATGAGTCTTTCTTAGTCTTAAATAACCATTTACATCCTATGGGTTTTATCCATTTAGGCAACTCAACAAGGTCCCAAACATTGTTATTTTTCATGGAATCCATCTTTTCTTCCATTGCATTATACCATAAGTCTGATTCTCTAGAACTCATGGCTTGTCAAAATGACTCAAGATCATTTTTGACTCCAATGTTTAAGTTATGTTCCTATAGATACACTATATAATCACTTGATATTGCTGACTTCTTTATTCTAGTATATCTTTTTAATGTTTATTAGCATTCTCACTGGAAGGATGTTGTTTGACTAGTTGTTCAACATTTTCATTTGGCTCATGGACAACCAGATCTAATATATTTTTAATATCTAGTGGAATTTATTGATTATTATTCTCAACTTGTTAAGTTTTAACAACTGATTGTATGATATCCAATAGAGCACGGGAGACATCATGAACAATAATGACTGAAGTACCTGAAGTGGAAGGCTCAATATTTGAATGTCATTTCTTAGAAATTATATCTTGGAAATAATACCTTCCACTAATCAGATCATTTTCAAGGAACTTCGCTTATCTTTATTCCTCAATCTAGTGTGATGTGATGGACAATAAAAAGGGTATCCTCTAGACCTTTTGATGTATCCTACAAAATACCCACTAATGGTCTTTACATCTAATTTCTTATCTAGTGGATTATAAAATCTTATTGCAGATAGGCATCCCCAAATGTGTACATGTTGCAAACTTGGTTTCCAATCTTTAAATAATTCAAAGGGTGTTTTTTATGGCCTTAGTTAGAACTAGTTCAATATGCACATAGCTATCTTAAGAACCTCAATCCATAAGAACTTCGGAACTTTGGAGCTACTTAACAAGCTACGCACAAAGCCCAGCAAAGTTCAGTGTCTTTTTGTAGCCATGTCATTTTTTTTTTTGGAGAACAAGGAATGGTTTATTGGACAACAATCCCATTTTCTTGAAGAAACTTTGCAAATGGACTAGTTGTTTGCTCATCCTCAGCATATCTACCATAATATTCTCCGTCTCTATCTGATCTCACAATTTTAATTTGCTTACCACATTATTTCTCTACTTCCACTTTGAAAACTTTAAGGGCGTCTAATGCTTCGTTCTTATTATAAAGCAAGTAGAGATACAAGTGTCGTGGATAATCATCAAAAAATGAGATGAAATATTTGTGACCATATGTGTCCATGTATGGACTGCAAATATTCATATATATGATCTCCAATATGTTAGAACTCCTTTGGAACCTTTCTTTGACTGTTAATTTGCTTTCCCACTAAGCAATCTGCATAAATATCAAAATTAGTAAAATCTAAAGTATTAAGTACTCTATCTTTTACCAATCTCTTAATTCTATCAAGGGATATATGTCTCATTCTATGTGGACATGGATGGAGGATTTTTCATTCATGACACATCTTTGACACCAACATTCATATGTGTTCCAATATAGCAAGCATCATTCTATAAATCTAATTTGAAAAAACCATTTGAAATAGTATTGTTTCCAACAATATTGGATTTTAAAAGTAATTTCAGTGATTTATTGTTGAAAAGAAAGGAATATCCAAATGGTACTAGTTTTGAAACATAAATCAAATTTTTAGAAAAATTTGGAATGTAAAAAAGTCTTTCTAGTTTTAAAACATCTCCACTTTTCAAAACAAGGTTACAATCCCCAATGGTTTCCACATGCTAAGGAATCTTATTTCTTGAAAAGATATATTGCTCACTTCTCATCGGTACCCCTACGTTTTGCAAATCTTGCAACAAATTTGTAATGTGAATTATATAACCAAAATCAATTACCATATGGCAAAACTAATTTCATTCATATTGAATTCATAACAAATAGATGATATTTCAGTACCTTCAGATTCAAGGGATCTATAGTATTTTTCACAATTCTTCTTCATATTTCCCTTGGATTCCCTTTTAATATCTTGATGGGCAGGTATTTTACCCTTTTCCTTTTGTTCAGCTTGATTCTTGATCTTTTCCTTAGTTGCCACATGTGCGTTATTGGACCTTTCTCTTTGTTCCATCAACAATTGTCCCTTCTCTTATACACACACGGTTATCAACTCATTAATTGATCATTTTCTTATGTGTGTTATATGAATTTTTTTAAAGGACTATATGGTTGTGGGAGAGTTTTTAAATGTAGTGCACTAGAAAAGACTTCAACATTTCAACCTCAAGTGTCTTTAATTAAGCCGCAATGTCTCATTTCTTCATGATGTGTTCACGCATACTTCGAATAGTGATGAGTTTCATTGAAGAGAACTTTATTATCATGGATCTCGCAAGCACCTTATCTAAGGTTTCAAATTGCTTGTCAATGACTTTGAGCAAAAAACGAACATCATTATACTGATCGAAAAAACCATGAATAACTACAGATATTTTTGTTTTTATGAACATAGTACTTAGCTTGTTAGACTATTCTTAATTTTAATAAAGTGTCTTAGCTTCTATGGAGCTTTTATTTGTAACTTGAGGTAGTTCGTCTTCCCTTATAGCATAATCAATATCCATCTCCTCCAAATGAAGGAGAATTCTCTCCTTCCATACCTTATAGTTCTCCCTATTTAACTTGAAAATATTATAATTGATATCAATAGTTTGAAATGCTGTATTTATAAACATACATACTTAATATAAATTGAGACTAATCAATCCAAATATATTTCTACTCATGTAAGACATATTACATAACATAAACCCAATGTTATAAAAATTGCCTGTAGGCTAACTTTCAAATTCAATAGCATTTATTCGAACATTGTGATAAAATTACTAAAACCATTCCTAATTCATGTGGTTAGATTAGAAGAGTTTTAATATTTTATTCTAATCAATTATTTTAATACAACAAAAATTTTTGTGGGTATAATTTATTTTATTAAAATAACTAAGTACAATAAAATGTCCTATCACTTTAGGAGATCTTTTATAGATTTTGGCGTGATTAGGCTTGCTGTAGCTAACTCTTAATTAATCAATTACATCGATTACTTAGACATTTATTTAACATTCATGTATCAAAATAATAAATATGATAAATGTTAGACAAATAACACAATAAGCAATATAGCACAATGGAAAGATGGTTCACTATGTGCCTCTGTGGCCACAAGTCTGAGCCCTCCATGGAACATTGGTAGGTTACTTTCAAAACACAGAATATAAATTTATATATTAAACATTATACATTTTGGCGTGATTAGGCTTGCTGTAGCTAACTCTTAATTAATCAATTACATCGATTACTTAGACATTTATTCAACATTCATGTATCAAAATAATAAATATGATAAATGTTAGACAAATAACACAATAAGCAATATAGCACAACTGGAAAGATGGCTCACTATGTGCCTCTGTGGCCACAAGTCTGAGCCCTCCATGGAACATTGGTAGGTTACTTTCAAAACACAATATAAATTTATATATTAAACATTATGTGCACAGATAGCACAGATTGGAAGCAGCACAGTTGGCTGGGCGGTTTTTCTCCAACTATCGCCTCGACTCCCATTGACCATGTTTTTTCAAAGCTTAGATCTAGTGAACAAAGGGGTTCGAACAAAGGGGTTCGAACTCACTACTTCCCACTCAAAACACATCAGCACCACTAGACAAGCCGGAGCGCCAGAATGGCTAACAGCCTCTCCAATATTTCTCTATTGTCTTAGAAATTCCTTTTTCCTTTTTATTAATTTAAAGTGATCAAAACAATGATGTTCGAGTCGCCTTCTACCTGTAAATCAAAAGGATTAAAAGCAGGCAAAATGGCACAGTTGAAGATCCCGATGAATCAAAACACAAAAACACCTCAAAATTCAAACTTTTAAATTCAAAATTGTTGGGAAATCATAAAAACGTATATTCAGAACCTTTGGTCGATCAAAAATATCCCAAAATTCGATTGGAATACAAACTTTTCAAAACCAAAAAAATATGATTTTCACAGCAAGGCGAATGTACCATAAGGCTCTGATATCTCATGTTAGAAATTCAAATAGAAAATAAATATTGCTTCAACAAAGAAAGTAGAAGGATTTTACCTCCAACCATTGGCAAAGTTTGGTACTATGATTACTACAGTTCCTTGTTCCCAAACACCCCAAAATCTTCCTCACTCTTAAATCTCATTTTAATAGTATGTGTGTATGTAACTTGAGCATGGAGATTTTAGTGCCCAAGCCTCCTTTGTATAGGTAAATTCCCATCAAACTTAGCTTAAGTGACTTGGATTTTTAGTTATCCAACATTGAGTTTTTGTGTATTTAAACTCTATCAAAATGTTTGTTGGTTTATCTAAATCCAATAATTTTAAGAGTCTTATTGTATTTTAGATTTTGGTAGACTCATCTTTAAGAGTTTAGAATCTTTTCATTTATGTTCCAATTGTTGAACCACGTTGTGAATATGTATTTACCCTATAGAATCGACTTTGTAGAACTCAAGCAGTGTTGTCCACTTAATATTAAAACTAAGAGTGGGTAATAGTATGCGCACTTGTGGATTTACTCATCCAAGGATGATTGGGTGGGTGCTGCACTAGAACACAGCATAAGGTGACAAGTTTTACCTTCTTGACTTTTTACCATGTTGCACCATTAATTAACTATTATGCACTAGTAACTAATTAATTAAAATTAATAATAATAGAAAAATAATAAAATAACCAAAACATTAGAATAAATATCTAATATTTATATTTTATTATAATTATTAATAAGTGGTACAATTATAAAGAAAAAGACAGAATTATGAATTGACATATAGGATTAACTATAATTTATAACAAATAAGAAATAAAAATACATAAATGCGTAATAATAATTCATGATAAAAATGCATAAATATGCAAAAATAAATTACAATAAAATATTAAATATTTATATTAAAATTTTTTGTTTCGTTATTTTTAAATTGTTATTAAGTGTAGTTAGTTAGTTAGAAATGGTATAGTTAATTATGGTGTTGTTTGACAGAACATATTCTTAATAAAATTTGCCACATGTCACCTTATGCTGCGCGCGGAACATTATTCTAGGTGAAGCATCCACTCGACCTTGCAAGGAGTGCCTCCAAACATTGTAAACCTTGCAATTCTCAATATTAGATTTATTGCATCAGTACTTTATACATAAATGTATGAAAATAAATTATAATAAAATTTAAAATATTACAAATGTGTAAGATTCTATTCATTTATTACTTTTAAATTACTATTAATTACAATTAATTTTATCTATTATTTAAGTTTTAGAGAAAGTTTCATTTCTTTAATTATATTATAATTTAACAAATAATAGGTGTAATTAATAAAAATAAAATACAGGATTTTAAATTAAAATTTTGATTAACTACAATTAATAACAAATTAAAAATTAAAATACATAAATGCAAAATATTAATTCATAATAAAAATGTATAAATACTTTTTAAAGGCACAAAATGGTTTTCAACAAAAAAAGAAAAAAAGATCGAAGACATTGGTGTGTTTCTCAACTTCAAAAGTTAAAACTAATCAAAGTCATTTGTCTATACCCCACTTTGTGTCCTAAGAGGTCGTTAAATCATCATTCGATGAAAGAATTTTAAGAGCCCATTGACCCCTCTTCATGACATTTCCATGCAGTTTGGGACTAATAAGTGATGTCTAGCATCATTGTATATTTTTCTGTACATTGTGATCTTAAAATGGTCGTCGTCTTAATTGCAGGTTTCCTCTAAACGGTATAGCAGCTTTTTAGTTTTCATGATTTTGGAGCATTTCCACTAGGAAACTTTCTTGCAGGCGGTGGATTAATGAAGAGATAGTGCTGTAAACTCCATTGCTTTAGCAAGAAAAATTGTTATGCAGGGAAGAAAGTTAGGGATTCTATATCAAAAGTACATTCTAACTTTCTTGACTTCTACTCATCTATGCAAATGTTACATTCTAACTTTTCTAACTTCAACTCGTCTGTATAACTGTTTTATTAAACCAGCTATGGGAAAGAAAATATCTAGAGAATCCTTTAACTGATTACAATGACTAATAGGGATAACCAAATTAACTATCACTAACTATATCTCCATTTTGATTGTTGAAAGAAATGAGATAATGAAAAAAGTTCGAAGTCATCAATACATGAAATGGCAATCCTCCAGCTCATCAGCTTGCTTGGTCAATTTATCACCTCCCCTTAAGATGAGTATGTACGTCTTCCATACTCCTTTGGGAAATTAATTTCCTAAATATGTTATGCACCCACAGACTCTTGATGTATCTTGGTTCAATCAACTTGATCTGCACTTTCCTCCTTATAAAATAAATATCTTGGTCAAAATGCTTGGTCTTTGGGTTCTTGCTGATCTAAAGGATACTTTGGTTATCGTAGTAAATTGGTACTAATCTATTATGATGTAGTCCAAACTCTTGTTGCATATTTAGTAACCACATCACCTCACAAGTTCATGATGCTAGTGTTTTATACTCTTTTTCCACAGAACTCCTTGCCACAACTCCTTACTTCTTACACTTCCAATTGATCAGATTTGATCTAACGAAAAATACAGTAGCCCGTTAAGGATTTCCTTGTATCTAAACATGATCCTCAATCAATGTCAAAATACCCCTTAAGTTGCACTTCTGATTTTCTTGTCATCAGTGAGCCCCTTCTCGGTGATTCCTTCAATTACCAAAGCACTCGAAATGCAACCTCAAGGTGGTTCTTAGATGGCCTGCTCATTTATTTGTTAGTGATATGCCCCTAATGGCAATAAAAATAAAGAGATACTAGAAAGGCAGTTGATTGTATATGTACTTTTTACACTAATTAATAAAATATTAATTTCCATATTAGTATTATAGCAAGTTTTTATGCGTGTAAATCTTGATTGGTATAATGTATTGCATGTGCTCATATACTTAAGAAGTTTTATTCACAATGAGTTATAAATGTGAACATAAGGGTTTCTTGTTACTCAATTACTAAAACTTGTTAATGAGTCACAAACACTCTAAAGGGCATTAGAGAGTCGGTATGACTTACACACCTTGTATTCATACGGTGAGTGTCATGCCGTTCAGTATGAGATATTAAGAATACATGTGTATAGATGTGTCATTAGGGAATGGGACATTCAGACAATAACTCTCAAAATAAAGCAAACATATGAAATTCACTCTTAACTGTCAACATCCTACTTTGCGAATGTGTTAAGTGTGTGTGGAGTTTAGACTTGATATAGCAAGGTTGTCTTGCATACATAATGGTCAACGTGTCATTAATGTATCAAAGGTCAATATCTATCTTAGTATGGGATAAGGTCATGGACCTAACGTGTCATTGACTAGGTTCATATGGAGGTATATGTATATTCGATAAATGATTTGTCCCCTTGCAAATAAGTAACACATTTGTTCTACACAGTGATGTTCTATGAGATAGAAACCCTTGGCTAAGGTAATATGTGATTAAAAAGGAATTTTTGATAGGAACATTTGTTTGAAGAGAAAATGCTGATTGATTATATGATCGAGTTTGTAAGTTTAAGTAAATCCATGGCCCTAGTTTAGTTAGGACAAAGTAAGTTAAAAGGTCTATACAGCATGCTAGTCATGATTAGAAAAGTTCATTGTGATCTTAATCACTTCATGTTAATTGTACTACGATATGGACTGTAAACTAGATATTATCTATATCATTTGAGTTGTGCTTGTTGCTAATTAAAATAAACTTAAAGAGTGACACATACAAGATTGAGATGTTTTGTGATTGTGAAGTTAGTAGGTTGCATAATTAATTTGGTTGCAATTGAATTAGTTTAAAAATATTGGCATGGTGCATGTTAATGATAATATCATTTATTTGAAGTACAATGTGAATTTAATTTAATTAATAAATTAAATTAAATTAGTTAGACCCAAATGATTTTTAATTATTTATGAGATTAATAATTAAATGACATATGAACTGAATTATTAATGAGATTAATAAAAAAAGAGTACGTGGGGTATTTAATTAAAAAAGAGTCCATGTAGGAGGGCCCATGAACCTATGCACTAAACCCTAGTGTTTCTACTATTTATATAAGTCTTGAAGGGTTCAAGACACATAAGAAAAATAAAAAAAAATTGTGCACCCATCAAGTAAGAGAGAGAGCAACCCCTATCCACCCTTTTCCATATCTCTTTTGTCATAAAATTCTCTTAACCCAAAAGTGTTTGTGCTAGAGCTTTGGAAAAGGAGTTTTGTATAGTGTAGGAGGAGCTCACAAGCTTCCCAATTGTGTAGACAATTTAAAGGTTGAGGTTCAAGGGCCGCAGCTCCAAGGATCACGCATGAAAAGGTTGAAGATATTATAAAGGTGAAGCCTTTATACTGTTGCTTATTTGATTTATATCTTGCATGTTTTGCACAAAAAATGGATGGGGTCTGCTTTCTTATGTTCTGCTAGATGTATATCATTATTTTATGTGATAAAATTTTGATTTTTAAGGCCAAAACCTAATGAAATCCATCATGGTATCAGAGCTACTGTTTTTCTTGAAAAACCATAAAGTTTAATGATTTTCACCATGTTTAACACTAGTTTTTGGTTTAAATTCCTTTAAACATATGTATGATGCATGAACAACCTTTTAAAGGTGTTTTGTAGATGATTGGAATCAAAAAATTAGACAAGAATCAGTTTTGGATCGAAAAACCGAGGCTGCAGAACACCTGCAGCATTTAGTCACATAATTGCACCACCTACCGCAGAGTTGCATAAACTCTACAGTTCGATGTGCAATTTTGGGAGAGACTCTCATGACTACAATTGCCCATATCGTGATGGCGAGAGGCGTTATGACAAAGCCCTAGGGCTTCGGCTGTGGTTAGCCTCCATGGTCATGAAAGGACAGCTCATGACTACGGGATTGACTCCCACAACCGCAATCACTGAGTGTGTAGAAGCTTCTTTTCAATTTTATTTTTGAATTTTTTTTTCAAAGGATGAAAACTAATTCATGAAAAGCATAGGACATGAAAATAGTCATTGAATGGAATTATTTAATTATACATGTGATATATAATTATTTGGATAGATGTTGTGGCTAGATTATGAACTTAGGACTATTGTGGATTAATGCACTTTATTCTCATTTTTTATTTTTTATGAATTGTATAATTAATTTTTCATGGGTTGTAAAGTTATAAATCCAATTTTATTTTATATTATGTAGAATAGGATTCTTTGTCGTAAGCTTGTAAATAAAATTGGAAAACATCAAGAGTTGGTATTCGTGGGGAGACCAAGAGTTGGCGCCATTTGAGGTTCCAAGACATGGTAGACCCCATGAAGCCCTGAAAACCAAGACAGAGGCATTCAAGAAATCTTTATATAATAGTATAAGATTTGACACACTTGTGCATAATCCAACCTTAGCTCGAGTTGGATCTAGAAGTTTATAATTCTCCACTTTTATTTTTGTATATTATTTGTGATGGACGTATGAGATACATGAAAACGAATAATGTGCAAAGCGAAACTGAACCTACCTAGACCCTAAAACTTTTTCAAGAAAATATTAAGTTATAATGGTAAAATATTTGTCGTGGCCCTCCATTGAGCTTGATAGCCCTAAGTGTAGACTTAATGTGTGATATCATTGCATTAGAGAGGTCACATTGCAATGGTGCATTTATGACTTTGGGTGCATTAGATGCAACATTCAAAGGATACTCTGCCTTAAGAGTGATTAGCCATGGGCAGAGTTCAAATCCGGCAAGTTGTTAGTCAGTGGGTGTGACTTAAATAGACTCAACAGGTCAAGACTTAATTACATGAGGCACTCTTAAACCATGGGCCTAAGGAAAGATTAGACCCCATCGAGATGTGTTGGCAAGAGTTGCTACTTATTGGACATAGGATACTAAGACTTGATTAGGTGAGGTGTGCTATGTTCAATGAAGATCCCAATCCCTACTAAGAGAATTTTATCAATGGAATTTTCATTTTCTATCCTAGGAAGTATAGATTTATAAAATTTAGTGGCAGGCTGTTTTGATTTAAAGTCCATAATCATGATGGTAACACATGTAACAACCAAATTAAGTAATCTTGTTTATTTTTTACAGTATTATTTTATCTAAATAATGTCTACGCCTTTTTCTAAATTGCTTGAAACCAATGTTTTAACTAGGCCCAACTATATCGATTGGCTATAAAATTTGAGAATTGTTTTAAATCTAGATTAGCTTGACTATGTATTAGAGGCTAACATCTTATGAGCCCCTGCTGACATAGCTAATGAAGAGGAAAAAGCCACTCATAAAAAATAAATGGAGGATGATTTGTAGGCCAAAAGCTATACGTTAGCTGCTATGGCCAATGATCCTTAGAGAACCCATAAGGATATGGGAACTGCGAGAAGTTGTATGGTGTGTAGAATCGTACTACTAGCTATGAGATATCTATTTAGTTATTCAGGATGTGCATGGCATAGGGTAGTCACATGAGTAATCATGTCTTCAAGATGATTTCACTCATCAAGAGGCTTGAAACTCCTAGTTTCATCATTGACGCCAATCTACAGATGAATTTGATCCTTTAATTGCTTCTAGATTCCTTTTCGCAATTTATCATGAATTACCACATCAATGATATTGAGTGCACATTAGCTATACTTCTGAATAAGTTGGTGACTACATAACAAGCCATGAAGGGGAAAGGGAATAAGGTGGTTTTTGCTACGTCTAACTCCTCTGGTGTGACCAAGAAGAGTAAGGTAAAGAAGAAGAAGCTTGCTATTCTCAGCCCAGTAGGAGTATTGAGAAGGCCAAGGATCCTATAGGAAAAGGAAAGTGTTTCCACTACAAAAAGAATGGACATTGGATAAGGAATTGCATTGGGTACCTTAGCCTTTAGAAGGCAGGGGAGGTAAGGAACATTATGTTTGTGAAATATCTTGTTCCATTAGTGTTTTTTTCTACTTTTTTGATTTAGATTCTAGTGTTACTTCTGATATTTGTACTTCACATTGGGATCTGATTAAAAGTAAGAGGCTTGGGAAGCACGAAGTGGCGATCAAGGTAGGGAAGGGAGCAAGTGTTGTAGTTATTGCAATTGGGACCACTTTAATAAAACTATCATCAATTCAATAGTTTTGTTTTGAGACATTGTTTTTGGTTACCCAATGGGCTTAACAACATTGTTTCCATTCCATTATTAATAAAAGTGAATTATGAATTTTCTTTTAGAAGCAATATGTGCCATATTTATTATTATAATAAATTGATTGGCACGAAATCTCTCATTAATGGCTTATATTATTTTAAATATGGATGATAGTAATGTGATCAACACCATCTCGAACAAATGTCCAAGGGATGGTTGAAATCCCAAGTACTTGTAACATCTTAGACTAGGCCTAAGGACAGATGGATTAATAAGATAAAGAAAGATGGGCTCATTGGCCCACTAGGAGAAGAACTCTATCCAACTTGTGAACCTTGCATCCTAAGTAAGATGGCTAGAAGTTCATATGATGGACATGTTAAAAGGGTTGTTGAAGTGTTGGAGCTAGTCCACAATGACGTTTATGTGCCATTTATTGAAATGAAAATAGGGGGATTTTTCTACTTTATAACCTTTACTAATGATTATTCATGGTATGGTTTTGTGTACTTGATGAAGTGCAAGTATGAATCCTTTGAAAGGTTTAAAGAATTCAAGGTGCAAGTAGAGAAGTAAACTGGAAAATATATCTAAGCTCTATGATCAGACTGCGAAGGTGAGTATATGAATGCTGAGTTTGCTGAGTTCATCAAAGAGAATAATATTATATCATAATTGACAGCACCAACAAGTCCTTATTTAAATGGTGTAGCAGAACGTAGGAATCAAATTTTGTTAGACATGGTTTGATCTATGGTGAGCTTTATTGATTTACTAGTATCTTTATAGGGGGCATGCCCTACTTATTGAAGACAATAAGATTGTCATCAACTATCATGAACGATTCCTTGGGGAAGAGTTCATTAAGAAAGCGATGGTGGTAGAATCATAGTGCTCAAGGGAGTTAAGCACGAGAAACAAAGTAATAAGTCCATAACATACGTTCTTATTCAAAAGAAACCTTCTGAGACACAATCATTGCAATGAGTAGGTAGGATCTCTCGAGCATGAAAGAGATATGGTTTTGTCCTAGAGAATGGATAAGAGTTGTTCATAATGAGAGATAATGATCATGGAGATAATCCTTCTACCTATAATAAAGCAATGGCAGACAAAGACTCTCCAAGTGGTTGGAGGCTATAAAATCCAAAATGGATTCAATGCATACGAACTAGGTATAGACTCTATTAGATCAATTCGAGAGAATTGTTACTATTAAATGTAAGTGAGTTTACAAAAGAAAGATTAGTTCGATTGGTGAGGTGGAGACCTATAAGGCCCAGTTGGTGGTGAGGGGCTATAGTTGAAAGGAGGGAATTAACTATGAGAAAACCTTCTCACCAGTAGCCATGCTGAAGTCTATTTAGATTTCACTTGCAATGGCCATTTAATTAGAGTATGAGATTTGGCCGATGGATGTCAAAACTACTTTCCTTAATGGAATGCTTGAGGATGACATTTATATGGTGTAGCCACGTGGTTTTGAGATCCATGATGAATCTCATAAAGTGTGTATGCTTAAGAGGTCCATTTATAACCTTAAGCAGGCATCAAGGAGTTGGAATATTCATTTTGATGAGGCAGCCAAATCATTTAGCTTTATCAAGAACAAGGATGAACCCTACATCTATAAGAAGGTTAGTGGGAGTGCTATAACATTCCTTAAGCTCTAATAAAGTCTTGGTTATCCATAACTGTTTCCATGAAAGACCTTCGAGAAGCCGACCTACATCTTAGGCATTCACCTCTGTAGAGATAGAGTGAGAGATTGTTAGTCTTCTCCTAAGCTTTGAACATAGACAAGTGCTAAAGAGGTTCAGTACAGAGGCCTTTAAGAGAGGATTGCTACCATTTAGGCATGACATCCATCTCTCAAAATCCATGTGCCTAAACATGGATGACAAGAGGAGAAGTATGGAAGTATGCTTTGGCTATTAGGAGTCTGATGTATGCAATGCTATGTATGAGGCTACCTATCACCTATGTCGTAAATGTTATGAGTAGGTTTTAGGTAAACTTACCATAGAGCATTGGAATGTAGTTAAGTGTATCCTTAAGTACTCAAGGAGGACTAAGGATATAGCACTTATGTATGGAGATGGTGATTTGAGAGTAGATGGATATGTTGACTTAAACTTCTAGTCAAATGTTAACGATAAAAATCTATATCTGGATTCATATTCACTCTTAATGATGGAGCAGTCTATTGGAAGTGTTCCAAATAGAGTACAGTTACAGACTACACCATTGAGGCTGAGTAAAAGAGGCTGTTTAGATAAAGAAGTTTGTGACAGAGTTTCAGGTGGCTTTGGATGCGGATCAACCATTGCCATTTTATTTGTGACAATAATGGCACAATCACATAGGTATGGCTACCAAGATCTCATTAGAAATCCAAATATATAAAGAGGTGTTACCACATTATTCGAGAAATCATTGAAAAGGGTGATGTGACCATGCAAAAAATGGCTTCAGCTAATGATGTGGCTGACCCACTCACCAAGTTGATGACTCAACTATGGCTAGATCTCCATCTTGAGAACATAGAGATTAGATGCCACAGTGATTAACATTAGTAGTGTTGATCAGAGTGCAAGCGAGAAATTGTCGGTTGTATTCCCTCCAATGCCAATACAAAATGAGAGATATTAAAAGAGTATTTGGTTGTATATGTACTTTTCACACTAATTAATAAAATATTGATTTCCATATCAATATTGTGGTAAGTTTTCAGGTATGTAAATCTTGTTTGGCATAAAGAATTGCATGTGCTAATATAGTTGAGGTAAGAAGCCTTATTTATAAGGAATTATAAATATGGATACAAGGCTTTCTTTGTAGTCAATCACTAAAATTTGTTCGTGAGCCACAAACACTTTAAAAAGTATTAGACAATCTGTATGACTTGCATACATCGTATATGTACAATGAGTGGCATGTTGTTCGGTATGAAATACTGAGAATACATGTGTGTAGACATGCCATTAAGAAAGGGGAATTTAGACAATGACTCACAGAGTGAAGTAGACACATAGAATTCACTCTTAACTGTCAACATCGTGCCTTATAATCCTGTTAAGTATGCTTGGAGGACCATAGACTTGATACGGAATAATAGTCTTGCGCACATAATGGTCAACATGTTATTACGACATTAAGAGCCAATATTTATCTTAGTATAGGATAAGGTTATGGGCCTAACGTGCTGTTGCACTAGTGTGTATAGAGGCATATGTGCATTTAATAAGGGATTTATCTTCTTGCAAGTGAGCAAGGGGTTTATCCCATGTAGTAGGTAATCTATGAGATAGAAACCCTTGGCTTAGGTAATGTGTAATTGGAAAGGAGTTTCTGATAGGAACATTTGTCATATGAGGAAATGCTGATTGGTCATTTGATTGAGTTTGTGAGTTTAAGTAAATCCACGACTCTAGCTTTATTGGGATAAAGTAAGATAAAAGGTTTCTATAACATGGTAGTCACAATCGAAATGGTTCATTGTGATCTTAATTACTTTATCTTGATTGGGCTACAATATGGGTCATAGACTAGATGTTACCTATATCTTTTGAGCAATGCTCATTGTCTATTAAGAATGAATTTAAAGAGTTACAAACGTACGATTATGATGTGTTATGAGTGTTAAATTGGTGGATCACATAATTTATTTAGTTGCAATTGGATTAGACTATAAAAAATTTCTTAGTGCTTGTTAATGATGATATCATTAATTGGAAGTACAATAGGAATTAAATTTAATTGATGGGATTCATTAATTTTAATTAGTTGGACACAAATGAGCTTTAATTATTAATGAGATTAATAATTAAAGGACATAGGGGCTTCTTTATTAATAAGACTAATAAATAAGAGTCCATGGGCTATTTAATTAAAAAGGGTCCATGGAACCCAAGCACTAAACTCTAGTGTCTTTACTATTTATATGAGTCTTGAAGGGTTCAATACAAACAAGAAAAATTAGAAAAATTCGTGGAGCCATCAATCAAGAGAGAGAGCAACCCCGAGTCACCCTCTTCCATCTCTCCTTTTTCATAAAATCCTCCTAACCTAAAAGTGTTTATGTTAGAGCTTTGAAGAAAGAGTTTTTTGGAATGTAGGAGGAGCTCACAAGTATCCCGATTGTGTGGAGAATCTAGAGGTCAAGGTTCAAGGGCTTTGACTCCAAGGATGATGCCCGAAAAGATTGAAGATGTTATAAAGGTGCAATCTTTATACTTTTGCTTGTTTAATTTATATCTTGGTGCTTTACAACAAAAATCGATAGGGTTTTGCTTTCTTATGTTCCACTACATGTATATCATTATTTTATGTGATAAAGTTTTAATTTTATAGTGAAACCCCAATGAACTCCAACAGTACTAAGATAGAACATGGATAACATATTTGATGTCGGGTTTAGTGAAGGTTAGATAAGTTAGTCTCCCTATCAACTAACTATATGTACATTGTTGCATTCTCTCAAAAATTCTCATCCTACATAGACCATGATTCACCTATCTAGGAGTTGTTGCACTTCTTGCTCTAAGCAAACCATGAGCATCAATGAGGTCTCATGTATACTTTCTTTAACACATTAGTTTCCCTTTACATGATCTAGCAATTTCAATAACAAGAAAATACCTTGGCATTCCCAAATCTCTAACCATAACTTTGACTTAAGGTATTGCACAACATTCTTCATTCAATCCTAATCCTTACGTCCCACCACCATATAACAAATACCAGTAATGCTATCACTACTGCCTTATCTGTGACTTTACTGAACAAGGAATGATTAATCTTTAATTGTTGGAAGCCATATTGACTCAGTACATTAGTACATTTGACATTTCATTATCTAGAGGCTTGTTTAAGCCCATTTGAGGCTTTCCTCATCTTACATACCATGTTTTGTTTAATCTCTTTGGCTCCCTTTCTTAGTTTATATCCTAAGGGATTGCCATGTATGCCTCTTCTTCCAATCTCCATTCAAAAATACAATGTGGGTATCTAGTTGTTGTAATTTTCAATCCCAAGTTCTTTCTATAGAGAAGAAAAGCCCGTAGTTGATTGCTTCACCATAGGGCTGAAGGTTTCTTTACAATAAAAATCCTTCACTTGATTATAACCCTTTGCAACTAATCTTACTTTAAATCTATCCACTGTTCCATCTGACTTGAGCTTAGTCTTGTACACCCATTTCCAAAAATAGCAAGTAATATTATCCTCCAAGGTGTACAATTCATCAACCATGACTTCTCTCTCATGTGGCTTATTCATTACCTCATGAAATATACTTGGCTTGTGCATACATTTTAGCTCATAGGTAACATGTATATTCTTCTGATAGTGTATTAGTGCTCTAGTGATTAGCTATTTGGTGTTCAATGCCAGGAATGTTAGGTTGTGGTCTTCCTAGTAGGTTATGATGGTATATATCTAAATATTTTTGCACTCTTCTGACTCTAGTTGATTTCAAGAGGTCTTTCTATTCATTTGGCTCAGTTTTTGAGTGATTGTCATTGTTAGGTGAAACAATCACTTGAGGTGGAGGTAATGGTTCATTTACAACTTGGCTAACATTGTTACAATGCTTATCAGGCATGTTCCAACCATGTTGCACATTGCAAGAAAGGTTTTTTGGTATGAAAGGTAGTCTAATTTGCTGATGAGGTTTATCGAGAAAAGTAGAATAGGATTTATCTATAGGAAAGACTCCTTAATGGAAAATGGCATCTCTTGAGATGAAGGTGTCGTGTGTACTCTAATCATATAACTTAGATCCTTTCATGTTAGGTGGATATCTAATGAATACACACTTTCTAGCTCTAAGATCAAATTTTGTTCTATTTCTTCCCAATGTGGTGGCAAAAGCCAGTAAACTTAGCACCATTAGGTGTTAATAGTTAAGTGGTTTTGGAAAGAGTTTCTTATAAGGAGAGCTAACATTAAGAACTTTTGAAAGAAGTCTATTAATAAAGTGTGCAGCATTCAAGATGGTATCCTCCTAGAATTTAATTGGCATCAAAGCTTGAAACAAAAAGGATCTAGCTATGTAAAGTAGGTGTTAGTGTTTTCTTTCAATTATGGCATTTTGTTAGGCTATTTCAACCAATGACAACTGATGAATGATTTCGTTTTACATTGAAAAATGCAACTAGATTGAACTCTGGTGCATTGTCGAATCTTATACACACAATTTTTAGATTGAATTTTGTATAAACCAAGTTATAAAGGACTAGAAAGACATGGATGTCATCATTTTTGTGTTTCATTATATATGTCCAAGTATATTTGGTAAAATCGTCCATAATGGTTAAGAAGAAGTGATTTCCATAGTGACAGAGTATGGAACCCATACATTTAGGTGTTCTAACTTAAAAGGTTTACTTGTATTATTACATGAGAAGGAAATCGTAACCTCCTTTGTTTTACTTAAGGGTAGACTTCACAAAATTCATCTGGCAAGGTTTTAATAAAAGGATGAAGTACGTGTAGCTTGTTTAATACACATCATTGGAAATGTGTCCTAATCTAAAATGCCAAAGATCAAACTCTAAAGGGTATGACATATTGCTCTGCTTAATCCAATTGATAGCACTAAATCTCATTTTAATAGTAATTGGGTTTTAATGTAGAACAAAAAGCCTTGATGTTAGCTTAGCAAATCCAATCCTCATCCATGGTGTGATGACTTAGATGTGGCATGAGTTGGAATCGAATATTAAATCACACTTGTGTGATTTGCTTAATTGGTTGACTAACAACAAATTCAATTTAAATGAGGGGACATGGAATACATTACTAAGAACTAAGAGATTAGAAATGATAATAGTTCTAGTATGTTCGATAGGCAACCTTGCTTTATTTGGTGGCTTAACAAACATGTGTAAGAGATTTACATGAATGAAAAAGTTGTAATATGCTGCAAATATGGTCTGAAGCGCTGTATCCACCATCTTTGATCTATTTAACTAGTGATGGCTCTAGAAGTGAAGTGCAGGAGTAATTTTGTTTAGCAAAAAAGGACTTAGTGACAAGTTTGAAAGAAAGTTAGTAGGGTCATCACCTGTTAGATTAGAGGAGTCAATTGGGTCTAACTAAACTTGTGCTTGAGTCTGTCGATGGCTTATTTGTGCAAATGCCACATCAAAGTCATTGATCGATTATGAATCAGGCAAGTTTATATTTTTCTTGATTTGTTTTAACACCAAGTTTCCATCTTCTCCTTCTCTCTGCCAATTGTCATCATGATCAGTAGCAACTTGATTAGCCATATTTCTCCCCTTTAGCTTTGTGAACTTGAAGTTTGATGGAAACCTAATTACCTTTTAGCACCTTTCCTTCATGTGTCCTTTGTTTCCATAGTGAGAAAAAGTCATCGCAATTCCAAAAATAGAAGATCAATGAAGTGTTAGAGGAAAACTAATCGAAAAAATGCACCATAGTTAACAAAATGATGCTTTTGGGTCTACTAACGGCTCTCATAAGCATGTTATTGTCACTCATTAACAATATTTATAAATATTATTATAACAATGGCATTTTAATATTATAGGTTTTTTATTAGCTTATCTTATATTGAGAAGTACAACATAGATAATAAGTTGGGTTTGTAGTAGTGGAACTATGAATATGTTTAAGTACAATAATTAAATCTTTCTAGTTCATACACATTTTTGTTCGACAATGTGGTTTTTGGTTATTCGATGATCTTGAATAAGCTTTTGCTTGGGTAAAATTCAATTTCACCACCACAAATTTTGCTGAATGAATTGAAAGATGCTCCAATCATTTTGGAAGCAATCACCAGAACCTCTTGGGGGCAATGATGTTGTCTCAAGATGAGCTAACTAAATTTGCTGTCAAATGGTTATGTTCAAGAAAGCTTTCCACATTAGAGATTCAAATACATTTGCCTCTAAAGGCACATAAATCTTGCGAAGGAATGAATAGTTGAGCTAGAGCATTAATATCTTAGCCTTGATTTAACTTAGTAGCACCTTGATTTTTGAATTTTTTTAGGACAAAAATAGCGACTAGTGTCATTTATAAAAAAACAAGTATCAAAATCAAATGTGGTAACCCCTACCAACATATGTGTTAATAACAAATGATCTTCATAAAAATATGAAAATCTCAACAAAATATATATTAAACAGAAATAGGGTTCACTAATAAGATTACATTACTAAAAAAAGGCAACATCGATACATTTTCTATTATTCATTCATTATCATTATCTTCTTCCAAGTAGGGCTACAAATCTCACATCCTACTATTTAACCACTACAGCATTCACCTACGGCGTTGCCAAAGCCTAAATTACAAGATTTAGTATTCATAGTATCCGACATTCCCTTACTAATCTTCTTGAAATAAACCTGTAAAATTTGACCCATCATCCTTCTTTTTGCAGCTTTGAATGCCTCCTCCTTAATGAGCTACAGTTTCCTACTAAGAAATTAATGGTGCTGTCCTTTTTGAAGGGAAGGGATGGGCTGGAATAAGTAGCAAAAAGACAATTCTAATGGTGTTAGACATCCATTTCGTTAGAGGCCTGTTGAAGTTAGAAAGTGCAATAGCAACTTTGTACTTAACTTAATCACTTTCGTAGTTAATTTAAAAGTGCACAACAATATTTTTAATGGACTTGGAAGCTGATGAAGTTGACTCAGCAACTAAGGGAGGTTACAACTGGGATCCAGTTTTGCAAACAGTTAAGTAGTTATTAGATTTTTTTGTGGGTTGCTTAAGTGAGTTAACTGTGTATTTAAGTTAATGAGTAGCTTAACTGAGTATATATATATATAGATAGTGCCTATGATTGTTGTACTTAGAATCAAGGGTACTCTTGAAAATGGAAAACAAAATTCAACACCACAACTCTACACTCTTCTACTCTTTCATTCATTTAGTTCTTCTTTCTTCTCTTTGCATTTGAAGCTTTTAGCCATAGCATTCAATTTGGTTTCCAAAATGGTACCAGAGCTAGGTTTCTAATTCCAATTGAAGCTTGAATCTAGTTAAAAATTCTTGTTGTGTAGCCATGAAAGCATCAACATTGGTTGCACGGATGAACAACACACTTGAAATCAACCATCTCCATTTGTCTGACCCACTGAATCCTTACAAAATTGACAACGGAGACAATCCTATGGTTCCTATTGTCATTAAGTTGCTAACCACCAATAACTACATAACTTGGTCAAGGACTATGAAGAGAGCACTCAAAGCTAAAAAATAAGATTGGATTCATTGCAGGCTAGCTTCTTAAACCTCCTAGATTGAATGATCCTCTAATTGAACATTAGGAGAGATGCAATGACATGACTGTGTTTTGGTTGCTTAACTCAATTTCATTATCTTAAGATTAGTTTGATTTTTTTTGATGATGTACAAGAGCTGTGGGAAGAATTATATAAGAGAGTGTTGCAGTATAATACTGCATGAATTTATCAACTTAAAAGGAACTTAGTTAACTTGAAGCAAGGTAGTGATAGTGGGCTCACATATTATGGTAAGTTGAGGGGATGTGGGACGAATTGCAAATGTATAACGAAATGCCATATTATGCATGTTAGCATCTTCGTATATTGAGTGAATGATATCAAAGTGATTGCATAATGCAATTTTTTTATGGGGCTAAATGACACTTACTACCAAACAAGAGATCAAATCTTTATGATGGAGTCACTTCTACTAGTTAACAAAGTATTTGCTATAGTTCAATACCAAGAAAGAAATCATGTAGTGGCTAGTGAAAACGGTGGCGTTGAACTGATGGCAATGGTTGCACAAAGGAACAATAAGAACTCAAGGAAATCAGAAAGGAAAGAACAACCTTTATATGCCTACTGTAAGATTGCTAGACACAACATAGAGAAATGCTTTAAGGTAGGAAATACTAAAATGCTAAAGTGTGTCTATTGTCATATGAAAGGTCACATAGAAAATAATGCTATAAATTAAAAGGACACACATTGTCACAAATTCGACCAAAAACCATTAGTTGGAAGCTTTGTTAGTCATACTACGGTAGTTGATACTCTAGAGGTTGAAGAGAAAGTAGCAATCAGCTAAGCTCAAATGGAGTAATTGATGGTGTTACTCAGTGGAAAGCAGATAGCAAGAACTAATGTACATGATGTAGGAGCAGAAAAGTCCAATGGTGTGACACAAAGTGGTGCTGCAAGTTGCCTTAATGTATTAGGTAAGCTATCCAATCCTAATGAATTAGAGTATGGGGCTTTAAACAAAATAAAAAAGTTTAGATCCTAGATACTAGTGCCACAAATCACATGATATGTGATGAATCATTATTTAATGATAAGTATGTAAAGTACAATTTTTTGGTAAGGTCGCTTGATGGATCAAGCACTTTATCATCTCACATAGGCACTTTAAGATTCACTAACAGCTTTACCCTTTATAATGTGCTTTGTGTACCCATGTTTTATTATAACCTTATCTCTGTAAAAAGGCTAACCATTGACTTGAAATGTTGCTGGATATTTTTGCCTAATCAGTGTCTTGTTCAGAACTTAGCCACATAGACAACACTTGGCAAAGGTGAGGTAAAGAACAGTCTCTATCATTTGAATATGTATGAGGTGTGCTCTAAGGATTTGTTGATCAATGCTGAAGACTATTTAATTAATACTTGCATGCTTAAGATTCATTGTGCACACACATACAAAATTCTTATCAACTTTGACATAGTAGATTAGAACACCTTTCTAATGTAAGACTGAAGTCGATTGATGATAAAATGGTGAACATTTCTCCTAATGATAGCAATAGGATTCCCTGCAATGTATGTCATTTGGCAAAACAACATAGACTCCCTTTTTCTACAAGTTCACATGTAACTTTAAAACCATTTGAAATCATACCTTGTAATCTATGGTGTACATGTAATCAAATTGCTTAGGATGGTAGTAGATATTTCTTGACAATTGTTGATGATTTTTCAATAGCTACATGGGTGTATTAGCTTAAAGGCAAGTCAAACACCCTTATATCTCTTCAAAATTTCAACAACTGGATTAGGAATCAATCTGAATCTACTATCAAAGTGATTAAAAGTGATCAAAAAACTGAATTTTGTCTAAGAACTTTCTGTCATGAGAGAGGCATAGTGACTCAAAGATCTTGTGTTGAAACTCCACAATAAAATGGCGAGGTAGATTGAAAACAACAACACATACTTAACATAGCAAGGGCCTTAATGTTTCAGTCATACATATATCTTAAATATTAGAATGAATGTGTCCTTATAGCTATTTACATTATCAATAGATTGCCCACTCTTGTTCTAGGAAATAAGACACCTTTTGAGATTCTTTTTAAAACTAAACCAAAATATAGTCACATGAGAAAATTTAGATGTTTGTGCCATGCTTAACTCTGAAATTTGGTAGGAAGAAGTTTGGTTGAAGAAGCAGGAAGTATGTGTTTATTTTATTGGTTATCATTTTGGAATAAGGGTTATAAAGTTCTAGACTTGGAGTCCAACTTTATTTTTGTATTTAGAGATGTTGTCTTTAATGAGTTTGTGTTTCCATTCTTTAACAATCAAAAGTAACTTGATGACAATAATGGTTTGAGACATGATTTTTCTTATTCATCTCAACAAAACCATTGTCATACTGATCAGAATTTCCTTGAATCAACTAATACCTTGCAGCAATCTAGAAATCATATTGAGAATACTATAAAGGATGTTGACCATTCTCTGTGACCGTTGATAAGCCCTTAAAATGTCATACCAAAACCACAAGCCATAGTGGGAAATAATCACGAGTCTACCAATTCTTAAAATTCTAATGAGAATTTTACCAGATTCCAACTTGGAAGATCAACAAGATTATTCTGAATGATTATCTTTGTCAATCTGTGCATCATGTTTCTTTGCCAATAAATCAGAACTAGAAACTCATTCAATCATCAAGAACCAAATATCCCTTGTCATACTTAGAATGTTATTCAAAAGGATATTTTGTTTCTAATGCTAATTCTTCACTTAATTTGTATTGTTTTGATCCATAAAGTTACCAACAAGGTACATAGCAACCGGAATGGTGTGAAGCCATCAAGAAGGAGTTGGCAGCATTAGAAGAAATTGAGACATGGACTGTAATAGGTCTACCACCAGGGAAGAACATTATTGGATGCAAATATGTATTCAAAATAAAGTACAAATTGGATGGGACAATAGGGAGCTATAAGGCTAAACATGTAGCCAATGGATACACTCAAGAAGAATGGATAGGCTATTAGGAAACATTCTCACCAGTGGCTAAACTTACTAATGTCAGAATATTACTTGCTATAACAATGAAGAGAGGTTGGAACTAGCAATAGCTAGATATAAATAATGCCTTCTTGCATGGAGAATTGGAGGAAAAATCTACATGTAAAGGGCACCTAAATATGACAAGAGACAACCTCACTAGGTCTACAGGTTAAATGAAAGCATATATAGGCTAAAAAACCCCTTAAAGTAGTGGAATGCAACCTTTTGTGTAGCAATTGCAAAGTTTAAGTTTGTTCAATGCAAAGCTGATTATAGCTTATTCATAATGGAGAAGGATGACTCATTCACTTCACTCATGTATGTGGATGACATTATCTTGACAAGAACAAGTAGTTTGGTGATTGAAGAGGTGATAGTGTACCTAACAAAACTTTTTAGATCAAAGACTATAAAGAGCTTACCTAATTTTTTGGAATTGAAGTAGTTAGGAAACAAGATGGGATAATTCCAAATCAAAAGAATTATGCAATGGATATATTGAAAAACAGTGGTATTTTGGGATGCAAACCTGCAAGCTAGGGGATTGCTTAATGTCTTAGAAATCAAAGAAATAATCAATTATGTCTAAATCTTTGGCTGAAGCAGAATATACAGCCATAACTTCTCTATATATACAAGTGATTTGGATCAAGTATTTCTTACAAGCTTTGAAGGTGGAATTCGTTGTGGACATATATTGTGACAATCAGATGGCCCTACACATGGCATCAAATCCAGTTTTCATGAACGAATGAAGAACATGGAATTAGGTTGCCATTTGGTGCACGACCTGCTGTAAAGAAAGGTGATGGCTACCAAACACACTAGCACACAAACTCAAGTAGCTAATTTATTTACAAAGTCACTGCCCACACAAGTTCTTAAGATGCAATTAAGCAAGGTAGGAGTTTCATTTTCCGACTCCCATTTTGGGGGGGGGGGGAGTGCAATAGCAACTTTGCACTTAACTTGAGCACTTTTGTAGTTAATTTAAAAGTGCTATAGCAACATTTTTAGTGAACTTGGAAGCTCCTAGAGCTATCAAATCCCAACCAAAGTAAAGTGATTTAATTATAAGATCCCTTCTTAACATGAATACCATACAATATAGACATGTTGGCTTACTATGCCTTGGTTGAGTAAGAATTATGAATATAGTTAAACTCACTAAGTCAACCATATGATTAAATCAATGTACCTCATGAGATTAATGTCCATTGAGACATCTTTTCGATTATGTATTATCTTGGTCCAAGATTTTCATCTCATTAGATATTGACGCATAAGATATTGATCGCACCTCGCTTACTTATAAGGGGACAATTCTTTCTGGAGCGCACACATATTTTCATATGCACACTATCAATGGCAACTTCAACTCATAACCTTACCAAGGTAAGTGTGATTTTTAATAATCTAATGACATATTGATCATATTTTGTACAGCATAATCATGCCATCTCAAATCTAAAGTCAACTCACACTAAACATGATCATGAAGTAAAGCATTGATAGCAAAGAATAAACTCTTGTGTTTGCTTCATTCTTTAAGTCAATATTCGAATAAATAATTCTTTAATAACATATTCACACACATGTATTTTCAATATCTCATACTGAATGGCATAACACTCACCACATAAATATAAGGTGTGCAATTGTCGATATCTATAACATCCAATCGAAGATCTTATGACTCATGAACTAATTTTAGTAATTGTATACTAAGAAGCATTGTAGTCATATTTATGGCTTTTTATGAATAAAGCTTCTTAACATGATTATATTGATACTTGTAATACTTTTTGCTAAGTCAAAATTTAAATGCATTATTAAGCTTATCATATATTGGTGAAATAATATATCAATATTTTATTAATAAGATTTAACATTAGCAATCCCTACCAAATTTAAATGATTCAGCATTAGATGACATATTACTAACAATCTTCCACTCGTGGCAATCTAGTAGTACTTGTGACACAAGATTGGTGGGTAGGTCAGCTATATTTTGCTGAAACTACTTTCTGCATGGCTATATTGCCTTGTTAAATGATATCTTGGAGAATGTTGTATCACGTCTCCATATGTTTAGTCTTTAAGTGAGACCTTACTTCCTTAACTTGTGTGATCACTTCATTATTAATAGTTATAATGAAATGGCACTAGATGATCTACACTTGGAACTATCTAAATCTTATTAATAAACTTCTTGATCCAAAATACCTTTTCTATAGTGTCACATACAATGCTATACTCAGCTTCACTAATAGAGTCTTTAGTGATACTTTGTTTAGAACACTTCCAACTCATTATTCCTCATGTACTTAGGGTGAATTCCTATCCAAAAGTAGATTTCCTACCATTGACATTGGATTGAAAATTAAAGTTGGTATAGCCATTGATTTTTAGCTATACATTGTTATAAACGAGTCCTATATCTTTAATCTTGTTCCTTGGATTTTCTTGAAATCTTTTTGTTACACTTGCACACTTAAGCGATATCAAGCCTCGCATTTAGTGATACATAGATGAGGCTTCCAAAGTTGAAACACATGGAACGAGTTCCATATTTCTTCTCCTATCCCCAATTTGTGGGCTCATAGACTTTAAAAGATGGATGCTATGCATAAATGGTAGCAGTTCTCCTTTAAAGGTTTCCAACCTAAACATCTTTTGGATCTAGTCTATGTATAGGCTTAGGAGAGAGATCTATCAATCTATTCACTCTATCTCTATCCAAAGTCTTTCATGGGGAATGTACTAGATAACCATACTTTAATGTGGCCATCATCCTAATATCATTGCCAATTAGTAACATGTGAACCGCATATAGTACTAAAAAGATGATCACATGCCCATTAACCTTTTTGTTGATGCATGGTTTATCTTCATTACTAATGAAGTTAAATTATTTGACTACACCATTGGAATAGAGATTCCAACTCCTTGATACTTGTTTACAAAGGACTAACCTCTTGGCCTCTCTCTTAGGCATAAAGTTATGTCTGGTCCCAATATCTAATAACTCGATGGTAAACTTTCCATTGATATGGGCCTCTACAAGCATAAGTCACTAACTTAATATTGTTCTCACTAGTTTGGCTTTAAGGGTGTTTTGTAGGCAACTTTACTTACCAGTATTTTCCTTCACAGTAGGTGAGGCATCTTATCCTTCTATGATTACATGTAAAGACTGAAGTTTGGGGCAAGTCTTCATTCTATGGGGCCTCTTACATGTAATGCACCCTCCTTTGTGTACAATAGACAAGTTCTTTTCTTCATACTCTTTACCACTTGGTGTCACACCCTCATTTGGGATGCAATATGGCAATACCATTGAGATAGTTATCTCATATGATACCAAATCCTAAATAATCAAAATATCTAAACTAAATATTTATTACATGTTAATCATTTGTTAAAACAGAGTGTGAAATATATTATTGTAGTGGAAATTCATTTAATTACAACTTCAGATCCTTAATAGCCAAAACAAACCAAAAATCAAAACTCCTTGTTCCTTTGTCCCAGCTTCAACCAACCCTAAGTGTAATCGACTCCAATGTTGTCATCTGTAAAAAAAAAATAAACTTCTGTGAGTGCTAATTGCCTAGTAATGGGTTTATTTACCTTTTGGGGATATGAACATATTAAAAACATTTGATTTTGCATAATCATCGAGAAACATTTTTGGAACAAAATTTAAAAAAAAATTCTATTCAATATCAAATACATTTCAATTTGCATATTTGGTTAGCCTTCTCATGGTTATCGGACATTTTGTATACCATTCCATTGATCAAGGCCTTACTTTATAACTCCAACCGAGAAATGTCACATGCAGTTTACTAGTTATTTTAATTTTTAATTCTAATTGAGAGGATCATATAATCAATCTTTAAGCACAATCAAGAGAGTGATGGGGCTCAATTTATAACTTTAATGTGCAACTTGTCAACTATTTTAATTTTTAATCCTGATTGAGAGCGTCAACTTAATTCTAGTTGAAGGGCCCAATACTTCTACCTCAATTGGAAGGGACAGAGTTAGTCACTCTAAACTAGTATTTATTCCAATAAATATCTTAACATATAAACTCTTCGCAATTAAAATCATTTGATTTGAGATTTAGTGTAAAACAGATAGGCCTACTTGTTTGCATCAGGAAACTTCCATGATAAAAGTAATTCATACATCAAATATCATTTGTTAAAATAGTAAAAATTTGTAAATAATGGAAAAGTTCTTCTAAAATCATAGCGTATTGATTTATGGCTCAAAAGGCAGTTATATGAACTTCTAACCTTTATTAAATGTAACCTAAATCCTTGTATCATATAGGTGATTCTTTTCTACATGGATTGCATTAATTCTCATATAAGCCAATTAATTTTCACCTAGTTGTTGAGTTTTTTATCGTTGGATTGAGTAACCAATGGTTTTCAGATGGCTAGATGAATATTTAGGGTTGTAAAATGGTTGAAAACTCTAAATGACTAAAAAGAAAAAATGGTAAAAACTATGTTCTGGTTCGACCTTGGGCTAATTTGGATCGATTTAGTTGAGTTTGAATCGATTGAGTCATGGTGGATCGATCAAATACCAATTGGATCATCTAAGATGGTTTTAGGAATCATGATCTAGACATGTTATAGATCACATAGGATTAATCACACTAGGCATGGGTGGTTGATCTAGGAAACATTGAATCTATGATCATTCAACTTTTTAATTGATCTTGATTGATTGTTTGCCTTTGTATTGACTACGATTGATCCTAAAGGTTAGCAAGACAATTTAGAAGGTGCTATTCTTACGATCACAGCCTTTTGAAATCTATCCCTGTCTATTACATTGCCTATCACATTGCCTAGATTGATAGGGTTTGATCTGGATTCCATTTGGATCATCATGGACATCTAAAACTTCCAATTTTTTCCATTTTGTTGGTAATGTTGTGGTCTAAATCTATGTTTAAGGTCATTTTATGAGTATGAGTGATTTCATCATTTCTCATGTTTATACCTATATCTAACAAGGTTCCATAAAAATCACTAAGGATTTCAATTGTGTACAGTAGAAAGACTGGAAATCTGTATCACTTTCTTACATATATGCATAAATTCTAAATTTTTACTAGTATATTCATGATAATTATCATTCAGATAGTGAGAGTTTCATAGAGCAAAATTACACTAAACTTAATGAGTAGATGAACAAGTACCACTATATATGGTTGAACAAGCTAATCCATTTAACTATTCTGCATGTGTGCATATATTCTTATGTTTGTTACTTTTTACCTAGGTAAAATCAACATATATGTGAGACAATGTGTTTGATTACACCTACAATCTAGAATCACAACTTTCTATCTACATAGAATTAAAATAACAAAGTTGGTCTGATGATGTACCTAGATGTCGAAGTTGGAATGGTTCCTGTCTTCTTCTCCTTTCTTAGTAGCCAGCTTTCATCAAGTTTTAGGGTGGAAATCTTTTGTTTCCTCCCTCTCTTTCTCTTAGTGCTACTTTACTTATATGGCTAGGATAGGTTAAGATGTTATTTACTTGTCCAACCCTCATTAATCTATATTATTCTCTGACAATTTGCATGTAATTCTCCAAAAATCAGCACCCTAGACACCCACCATCTTTAAAGGCCTGGTTTAACTAGCCCTCAAGCTTTAACCATCAGTCACTTCATCTCTTTAATCAGTTCCATTCATCAGCCCCAGAACCTCCATGCATTCATGGATGATTTGAATAATCCTAATCCCCTCCCGCATCCCTTGTCCATGCAACACGAACTTCATTATCAATAATTAGTTTAGTTGTTATGACATCATACTTTATTATGCTAATCATTGTTGTACAATATTTGAAAAACAAAAATCTTTTGGTCATCACACTTAGGGAGTTGTGAAGACTTCCCATAGAACAGAATCCCTGGCTGTCCCAACTCTCTCGCTCATCTTTGGTTAGGCTTATCACTACTTCCCCTTAAAGAAGTTGAAGTCATGTTGATACTCAAAGAGTGATTCAGCCATGGTGATAGCTTTGTCCAACATCTTGAAATCACATCACTGCAATTCTTGTTTCACACAAGTTTAGAGGTCATTTATATGAAAAAATGAGGAGATCCTCTTTTGACATATTTAGAATTCGCAACATGAGAGTAGTAAATTTATCAACATGTTCTCGTATTGGCCCTTTTCGCCTTAATTGTCTCAACCTCTTGAAGCTTCATATTTGCATTTTGGTAGGAGAAATGTCATTTAAGCTCCTATTTAAAATCCTTCCAATTATCAATTCTACATATACTTCTTTTCATGTCGATCTGCTTCCTACATCACCATATCATTGTTGTGTTGACCGGATAAAGCGAAGTTGTGTGTACCTTTGTTGCCTTGTCGATGATGCTAAACCCATTGAAATACAACTCCATTTGACAAAGGAAATTCTCAACTTTTTTAGCATGCACTTGCCATCAAAGTTTCTCCATTTGGGATGGCCCACCCTTAGACCCATCCCAAATTGTTTGGTTATGCTTCTGCTTGCAATTACCCATTTAAGCATCGCCACCTCCTTATGGATTTCTGCAATGGTTGTTTCTAATTTGAAAATGACAACAATAGTTTTAGCCCCGTGTTGTGCACAATGCCATGTAGATATGTTAAGCCCATATTGCATGTTGTGCTTAATGGTTTGAACCTCTTGTTGCCAAGTTTCTAAAATCTTTCCACGCATTTCCCGTATGCTTCTATGCTTTTCTACAAAACATTATAAATACAAATACAATAGATGGAGCAAGGCTTTTGGTAACCTCCAAATCTCTGCAAAATGTGAGTACGTCAAGTAATTGAAGGCCGGGCGCGACAGCCTGCTCCGAATGTTTCTGCCCTCGGTTTTTTCACTCTCTTGTGTTTCGCGTCAAATAAGTATTTGACTTGTGTATCGTTGATAAATAATCATTCGACGGGCACCTTAAGGTTTGAATAATGCCAAAAATACAATTCAAAACCGGGACAAATGCACGAAGTAATTATTTTAATTTTGTTTTATTTTTCGGTACTCTCCAAATTATTCTCCTGCTTTCAATAAGTACTTTCTCACTCTCGCGTGGAAATACATCAACGATTAACTCAAAAGATAAGTAGATATTTTAAGAGCAACTTGCAATTACACTTTCCCAAAGGTTGTTCGCACTAGTTGACACTATGGCGGAGTATCTGGCTACTAATTGCCTAAACTGAGAAGGCGCACAAATGTACAAGAGAGGAGGCAGTCCTTTTAGCCTCTCTCTGAAATGCATCACCTGAAAGCTACGGAAACTATGGAGTGTAAATAATTTAACATGAGAGGAACAACGGAGAAGGAAATGATACTAGTATAAGAAGAAAAGAACAGTATAGAATAGTTGGTTCCAAGTATCAGGCAATCCAGGCAGGCACCAATGGCTACAGTCAGCAGAATGGTCGGGTTTAGCTCGTTGCCCGGGTGTCAGATCACCGCTATAGACGGACGGGTGGGCATCTTTCCTCATTTCTGACAGCAAAGTAATGTCCAGCAAGAATGGAGGTCTGTTCATGGAGTTCAGCACATCCTCCACCACCTTCGTCTGATCAGAGTACGAGCTGGGGTAGACCGGCATGCCAGTCATAGGCACACTCTCTCCATAGCAGCTCTGCGATGTTGTTATAGCCCCTGCACTCCACTCACTTGGGCTGCACAAACAGAAATTTTCAATATTCTTTAGCATCTTATGCATGTACCAGAGATGTTTGTATATTTTGATGCTTGTTTTCTTTGAGATAATTAACACATGGCACGAGGGACTGAAGACAAACAAGAGAACAAACATGGTATCATAATAGGCATTTACGTTTGTGGAGCAACAGGTAAATTGTCTCCACCTGTCCATTATAGTTGAAGTCCCATAGGGCAATTGATAGGCATAAAAATGCCTTGATTTATTTGTGGTATGAGAAAATGTGACAAAAGAGGCATAAATATTGAGTTGGTTGCCATAAGTGTTCATTATGGAAAGTTTATTTGGACCGTTGAATCTGTGGATGAGAGTGGCATCCATCCCTCCAGCCTGCCAGGTGTATTATTTGCCTTGAACTTTATGAGATAAGACAGCTTTTCAGCATTAAATTATTGAGCCTGATCCACCAAGATTTTGTTCATCTCGAAAATATGTAATTGTTATTATTGCTTTGATTTAGTAAAATAATTTGCTATATCAAAAATAATTGAATACTTAGTTCTAAATGGCTTGTGCACTCTGAGGTGCCGCGGTCATCCTATTGAAGCAATTATAAATAAATAAAATATATCTATATCACCAATCAACTACGAACAAATTTCATATAATAAATAATAGATAAATTTTTTTATCCTTTAGTTTTGTAATTAAATATGAATGGCATAATAGTCCTAATTTACAAAATGTTAAAAAATCTATAAACAAAAACTTGTTTATGAAACGTCTTTTAAACAAATTAAAGCACTAGAAGATTTTTGTGTATTTTGATGGTATTGAATTCTAAAAAGTCAAAGTAAAAAAAAACTAGGAAACAAAGAAAAAACGCGTATTTAGAATTGGAAAAGAGAATGAGAATAAGAAATAAAAACACTTACCGAAAAAAGAATAAATTCAAGAAATAATTTCACCAAAGTTTGAAAAAAAAAAACAAAAAAGCAAGAAGAAAGTGTGAAATCAAAGAAGCGATTTTTTAATCCGTTATTATGTGAAAAAATAAATTGCAAAGACACGCATACAAGCCTTGTGCTTAAGCTACAAGCACCCAAAGCTCATGCCTGACACGTGCCTTGGCCGTGGGCACGCCCTGGCATCATAATGCCAAGAACCACGCAGGACAAGTGTATTAATGCGGCATATACCATTATGCGCTATAAACAACTACGATTGAATATATTATGTGTTCAACACAAGTTAATGAAGATTATGCTACAAATTGTATTGAAGTGGCAGTGACATCATCCAAATAATTGGGCGAAAGCACCCGTTAATAGGATGAACGAACCCATTCCAACTAAGAATTTCCAATTATTAATGATAGCATCAATATCCAATATATTATTGCACACAAACAGTAGAAAGTCCCCCTGTATACAGAGTAGGAGAAAACGTTAATCCCACTAATTCACTAAAAAACTTGCACTATGATTTTATGTATTAAGTTTATTAGGCTTTAGAGCACTACTCCAACAGCATCTCATGCTGACAAGTGTGCCCTCCATCATTTTCTTATTTATTGTTTTCTTCCTTTTCTTTTACCATTTTCTTCTTGTTTTCTTTCCATCTTTTGTATTTATTTTCTGTATTTTTCTTCATTTATTCAAGTTATTTTTCAATTCATCTTTCAAGTTCTTTTTCTTTCAATTTTTGTTTTTTCCCCTTTTTACCAACTTTTTAAAATTATTTTTAATTTATATTCTTAGGGTTTTGGTTAGATCTTATTTTTTCTATTTTATTTTTCTCTTCTTGTCATAAAGTCTTATTAATTGTATAAATATAAATGTATACCCACATTTTCGCATCCAATTGAAAGGTGTTAGGTGTGATTTTACATTCTATTGATTTTTATGTTTGCTTTATAATAAAGAAAAATATCGTGGATACAAATGCAAAAACATAAAACAAAACAAAAAAAAGAATATAGAATGGAAAGGAAAATGAAAAGAATAAAAAAAATCACTCTTTTAATTAGATATGAAAAATACGTTTATATGTGCGGTCAATGAAAGCCCACGAAAAGAAGAGAAAAAATGTAAGATAAAATTTAAAAAATCTTTACAAAAGAAAATTAAAAAATTAAAAATAAAAAACACATAGATAAATTGAAAAAAAAGTGGAGAAAAAATATAGAAAATTCAAAGAAAACTGAAATTACAAAAGATTAAAAAAAAAGTAGGGTGAGAGAAAGAAAGCAATAAATTTAAAAAGAACGAAGAAAACACTAGTCAGCCTCCCATGTAGAGCTGTTGAATGGAGCCTCCATCTCACCGCTATAATTTTTTTTTTCTCACTTGAGCAGTGTATCAGTATCTCAATGATGGAAAAATATGGATCATGCCCGTACACGTGTTCCACTTGTGATATTGATCATGCATTTAAGCGTTCGGCTTTTAAACCCTTCGCGTATATGACTCCACACGTGTTAAACGCCACCGACGATTACCACAAAAATACGCAAAACGGCCAAAATTATGTCAGTGCTCACATGCACTTCCAAAGTGAGTCAACAAAGTCGGTTAAAAAAAAAAGGGTTCGAAACATTAGTTTGCAATTTGAATTACTAACATTTTTATATTACACCATCTAAACTATTTTTTTTAACTATTTTTTGCCATTTAAAGCTTCCATATTTTGTACATGATAATCTCGAGTCACTTTTTAATAACATTGGAACAATTTTTTTCTAATTAAGCCATCTAACCATTATTATATATTACGTATATATAATTTGATTTTCTCTTTTACAATTTGTACCAAACATAATTTTTCTATTTTCTCAAATCACAAAAATTATTGTCTCCATGATAATGAGGAAACAAACATACCCAGCACATTTTACAGAAACAAATAAATTAACAATATATACTTTGAAATCATCCACTTCTGCCTTATTAAAATTTACAATCAACACATCCCAATGCGGTTTAATTTTCGTTCCCAGGGTACAGTTTTTCAAAACATTTCCAAAGAAGGGCTATTTTGTTTCTGCACTTTCATTAATTCATATCTATTTAAAATTTTATAAATCAAATATTTTACTTCACAAATTTTTATTAAAATTTAAATTTAACAATTTCCATCTCTTACTTTTTTTAATTAACTTTTTTCTATCATAAAATATATTTACAATCTAATGAATGCATGTATGTAGGCATACACTCAAATTTGAATATATTTATATTTTGTTAACTTATATAATATTGTATTCTATAATTATTATTACATATTAAATATATATAAAATATTCAAATTCAAATCAAAATAAATTTTTCTTGTTTCTTACATTTTACTGCCAAACATAATTTTTCTGTACACTTATATCTCCATTACTTTTCTATCCATCCAATAAGGCGCCTAACGAAGGGAAGGAAAGCCTCTGTTTGAATCGTTCACACATTTAACCCAAAAACAAATTATCGATTCTTGGAAAGACAGGTGGAGCGGCCTTTCACTGTACTACTATTATGTGGATTCATCATTTGTGAGCCGCTAATTACTCAATGAATCATCACTATTTAAAAATTTATAATCAGTAAATAAATTAATAATGTCGCCGACAGCAATTAATGTCGCGTATACCATGTAATCAATAATAATAGAAAGTTCATATTCGCTTCGTCATTAAATATCACTGTACATGTCACTTTTAAAGACAAGAGAAAGTAGACACAAGTATTATCATTATTTAATTTGCAAAGATAAAAATAAAAATTATATCATTTAAAATGTATCCTCAATTGTAATTTTATTATTAGTGTTTATATTTATCACACACACACACACACACACATATATATATATATGTATATATCTGCTAATCTCATGAAGTAGCCACATCCCCCCATGCAGGCCACCACCCCCCATGGTACCGCTCGAGCTTTATCATACTAAAGGCGAGGTGGGCCCCCCCACAACGGCACGATAGGCTAGTTTTCAAAAGCAGAAGACAGTAGCAATTTCAAACAAGCTGGCACACAACAACGATTCAGGACAAAGTGACGGAGAGAGAGTTAAGACATTACACACACACACACACATATATATAGACAATCAATAATTTATATTGAAATTAAAGATGAAAAGAAAAACAAAATAAAGTTATACGAAGGGATGGGAAATTAGACAACGTACTCGTAGTGCGTGGGAGAAATGCCCTGAAAGAAGACTCTGGTGTTGGTGGAGTCAATATTGGTGTCAACCCATTCGGCCCAAGTTCTCAGCCCTCTTTCCATAGCCGTCAATCGGTCCATATCTTGGTAAAGCTTCCCGTCTGCTTCCATGTACTCCCATCTGCCAATTTTACGCGTAGAAACTCACATTTAGAGGCTCTAAATTGATAGTGCTTCTCCAATTTTATTTGATCGGTAAAATGCTTGATTAAAGAATTCAGAAGCATGGGGCCTGTCACAGTGAATTGGGAGATGCCCTTCAATAATTTCTCAAGGAATTTCCAGCACATGCGCGTTAAGTGAACACGGCAACTGGCAACATCCGAGACATGATTGATGTTGAAAGCCAAAATGTTGGATCTTGAAAGTAACACTCAATTCGGAAAAAATGATGAAACGAAATTGAAGGAAGCTCGGTTTACCCTCGGAGGGATCCTTCATGAGTCCACCAGTGACCTGTGTCGAAAGAAAGGACATCAACCCCTGTCCAGGCATTTCCATTGCCCCTAATGTCATCCAATTTCAGCACTCTCTTCCCTTGCACTGTATCAATATCCACCAAATAAGGAGCCTTGTGAAAAGCCACCGACAACCCATATTCCTGCAATCTCCCCCACAACCGTAAACACAGTTAAAGATTCCTCGTCAGCACACAATTAATGAGACGAATACATAAAATCAACTAATTAATGGGGGCTGACCAAGAATCTGAAGGTGGAGAGAGGGTCTCCTCTGATGATCTGTGTGGGCGATGAAGCAGGCAGCCCAGCTGATATCAGGCAAATCAAGGACTGCCATTGGTTCCTCCCCAGCGAGTCCCCCACGAACATCACACTCTTTCCTCTCATTCTCATCGCAAATTCAAGCCCATTGAACCTGCAACCATTTATTAATCCAATGGTAATTCTTCGCTTCAAACATCAAAGAATCAAAAGCTATACAGCTAACAGTTCTATTTTAACATAGAGACTGCACTTTGCCTTATCCCTTATGAAATCAAGATTTCTATTCGCTTGAGAACTTTCGATTCAAGTTCAGTTCTAAAATAAACTATCTAGGGACGGAACCAAGCCCTTCAACTGGGTCACATTCCAAAATTTTACATGCTAAAATAAATGAATTTGAGGCTTGTTCTACATTGTCGAATTAAAACAAGTCCAGACATATAACTTAATCAAGCGTGTATTTTATTCCAAGTAAGTGATTTTTGTCAATGAGAAATGATATAATATTTCTTTCCTTTTTTTTTTCTCTTTACCTGGGAATTTCGCAATTGGCAGGTTGCCAGCGATATTTGAGGTAATCAGTATCTGGCCTGCCATACATTTGGCAGTTGAATTCTGGGTCAATAATGGGACAAGAATATTGGTAGAGTGGATAGCTGTCATCCCTCACCCAGGTGCCCATGAACAGAGCACAAGAACTCTGGTTGGCTTGGAGTATTGGCCTCCTGTGGTGGGCATTTTGGCCGTGGCGGTTCCTCAAACCAACCAACACCACTGATGAAACTATAATGCCGCTGGATTGTATCAATAGAATGCACAATAAAGCAAGAAAGTGAAATGAAGAACATTTGGGAGTAGCCATGGAGGGAATACTGATTAAACTTGAGGTGTAAAGCAATTAAAAAGGAAGAGAGAGAGATGTGGGTTGCGGCATAGAGGGATCTATGTCTATCTATCTTTATATAGGGTACAATATGAAAGGTATTAACCTTTGTTGTGTTGCGAGCATGTGAGGAAGGCAGCTGAGATGGGTCACGTGTGTCTCAATCCATTCTGATCTCTTCCCGTTTTATAAGGGGAAACTGGTCACATTTCAGAATAAATTAAAAAAGGTCGCTTTTATTTCCCGCCAGAATAGGATTCTCTAAAAAAAACTCTTTTTTCACCAGAGAAGGTTGGAATATTAAGACAACCTTTCGAGTCGTGTTCTGACAGAAGTATTTTGGGGGGAAGTGATTAATCAAGCGACGAGAGCTCGATTTGTTTTACCTTACATTTGGTATAATACGAGTCTTTTCTGATCAAGATTTGATTTTGTTAGAGATTTTTGACGTCGGCTTTGATTTGAAGATAAATACTTAAAGTATAATTCAAGCTACCCCAATTTATTTTTTGGCATTGCAAAACATATATCTAATTAATAGGGTGTTTGGTTGAACTTATAAACTCACTTGTTTGAGATATAATAAACTATAGTAAATTTTTAATAAGTAATTTATAAGCTCTAAAATTAATATTTTTAGAGTTTTTAAGTACTATATACAAAAGTAATATCCCCCAACTTATTTTGCAACTTCTCATAAACTATTTTATTACATGCTATAAAGTGATATAAATATTAATAATTATATTATGTCAATGATATTGTGTCATTTGCTATTATTATTAGATAAAAAATTATTATTAAGTAATTATATTTACAGTTTTAAATTATATTTTATAAGTTCTTGGATATTATAAGTTTTAAAATAATGCATATGAGTTTATAAGTTTCAAAAATATTGTATAAGTTATAATAAATTATAAACTTTTAAAAATAAATTTATCCAAATGCACTTGAACTCAAAAAAAAAAAAAATTTGTGGTGCCACAGTACTATATAATAATATAAATGAAATAGTAGTGTCAAATGTCAAGACAAGAAAGTAAAATTTGTTAGGTAGCACTACGAGAAATACCCAGATTTGCGATGAATATTTGGTATAGATCAAAATATTCACTTGAAATTTGGGACGGTATTTTTTCTTGTCCTAAAAATTCCAAGAATTCAAAATGCATGCCAAGTTTTGAAATGAATTTGTAATTCTATCAAAAAATTTGTGATGGAAAATATTCTGCCCAATGTTGCCACAAAAATTGACCTTTGACTTTGGACACTCTTTTTGAAATGGATTTGATCATCCCAAATGGTTGAATTTAAAGACAGATGTAACCCAAACTTCATCAAATGAAAATTTTACCTCACACTAACTTGAAGTAATTACTAAATTGCAAAGTCTCATAGTTGTGGTCGTGGCAAAGTAACAAAATTTTATTTAAAAGGTAAGTATCATGAAATGGATTATATTTTCCCAACAAATTAAATTTTGTTGGTGGAATTTGTAGCTTGAATGTATATAGAAAGGCATATTATAATTGTATATTTTAGGTTTTTGGTTTGGGGAATTGCCCCGTATCTTTATTATTATACAAGTGTTACTGTTATTGATATATGTGTGTGGGTGTTGGGGGGGGGGGGTGGTTAACTTGTGGTATGGGAATTAAAAAAGAAACATGCAAATGTTTATATATTTTAAATGAAAGCTGTTGGTGTTTGTCTTAGAATTTGTAGTTTGGTAAATATTTTGTAGTAATTGTGTGGTTGAAGAACATTCGTTTCGGAAATAATATTCATTGAGTTGGGTGCAATTTTAGTGGAGTAATTCAAGGAATATGGATTTGTATACAAAAGTTGCATAGCTAATTATCGATAATATTTTCATTTGGATTTTACAAATCATACTAATACATAGTTTAACAAGGCAAGAAAAATATTATGATGGGTGAAGGCCCAAATGTATAACAATATTATGTTTGGTCTTCAAGATTTGACTCCAATTTGAAAATAAAGTAAATGAATTTATGGATTAGGTGACAATGGTAGAACGATTTTATATATGGGTGTAAAATTAGATTGTCATACTCCAGATGTAGAAACAACAAATTTTTACAATGGGATGAAGGTGCGCTTGTGTAGAAAAGGTTTTGTAAACAATTATTATAATTGAATTAGTCATGAGGAGGCAAAGTACTGGGGGCCTAATTCAACTGGTGACTTAAACAATATTACAACATGTGAACCAAATATGAGTCATAATTACTATGAATTAAATTGGGAGTAGTGAATGGTATATGATGCTTCTGAGTATGGTAGGCTTACAAGTCATGGTAGAGTTGCAAATTATGGTGGTTTTGGGCCTATTACACCTGAATATCTAGATTACAAAGGTGGTGCCGTCAACATACTAGGCGATGTTGATGACTTGAGTAGTAATCATGGTGGTGGGGTTTGTGGTGGAATGGATGAAGTCATGGGACTCTAATAAATTTTTTAATGTTTTGCATGTAGCCAGTGTTTTGAAAACCGATTGAAATTGGATGATTGAACCGGTTTTGAAAACCGATTGAAATTGGATGATTGAACCGGTCGGGCCATCAAGTGATTAAGCAAGTGGTCCAAGTAGGACTTAAAAACCAAAATGCAATAAAATTAAATCAAATCAAGTAAAATTAATATTGAACTGCTAAACCAAATAAACCAATCATGATTCCTAAAAATAGAACGGTTCAAATTGATAAATAAATAGACTTTTAAATCTTAATTTTTTCCTTCTTAATTTAATTTCTTTTTTATCATAATTTATCTTTGATTTCTTTTCTTTTATGAATAAAATTTCATTAATTAAATAAATTCTTTTTCAAGATGTCCAATAATTTTTTACTAAACACATATTGAATACATAAGACATTATTAAAATTCTATTATATTTTGATTTAATATTTTAATAAGATATATATTTTTACATTTATTTTTGAATTAATACTTATTATTTTTATATTACTTGTATTTTTATTGTATTAGTTCAACAAATTAACTATTAATAATCATTAAATTGCTTAAAGTTAGATTCTAAGTAATTTTTCTTAATATTCACTAAATATTACATCATTAGTTTAACCACAGTTCAAACACCAGTGGAATTAGAAAACCTTGAATTGACAAATTTTTTGATTTGATAATTGGTCTGGTTTTAAAACATTGCATGCAGCTAACATACCTTTGTATAGTCGGGGTGAGAATTTTTCTCAATTATTGGTAGTTGCATGATTGTTGATTAAATCTGTGTACATGTCTTAAAACTATTACAATGATACCTTAAAACTTATAAGGGAAATGTTGTTGTGTGATCATAAGATGCCAACAAACTTCTACAACACAAAATATTAGTAATAGGCTTGGGATTACCTATTGTAAGCATTGATTGTTGCATTGTTGAGAGTTCGTTGTATTAGAAGGATGATGAAAATTTTGAATATTCCATTTTTTTTTTTGGAAAATCAAGGTGTAAACCCTTGAGAATGCAGTGGCAAAAGCAAAAAATGGTGCTTTATGTATATTTGCACTAGAGCCACTAATTCCTTACTTAAAGAAATTATATGCTTCGGTTGCCACTGCTCAGCAAATGGCATGGTATGCTAGTTACATGTCTCAGCAAGGTTTCCTTCTGCTATCTATCTGATGTGGAGGTTTGGAAACATTTTGATCAAACAAATTCAAATTTTGCAATAGGGTCACACAACATTGAACTTCGGCTGATGCCGATAGGTTCACACTGCATGTACTTTTAGGCTGACATACTCTTGTTTTTCTGTTGTGGTAGCACCCTATAACCTTCTACCTAACATGTGCATGAATAACCTATACATGCTGCTTTTTTATTCTTTTCAAGGCCATCAAATCTAAGAAGACTAATCAATATTTATATGCAACCCTTGATTAAAGAACTTATGCAATTGTGGAGTGTTGGCAGGATAAAATACGATGTACATCAATAATTTGAGGGCCACTTTGCTTCGAACGATTAACAGCTTATCTACATATGAAATGATGCCTAGTTAAAGTATTGTGAATGTGATGGGATGTCTAATTTGTACGGATTGAAACAAGGCATTTTATTTGGACATGGCAGGGATGCTTGTTGTTTCAATTGTGATTGCTAGTTCTTACACACAAATCATCCATATAGGTGAAACAAGAAAAATTCATGAAAGATCATGTTGAAAGTGAGTGATGTCACCTAGAGAATTTGGTGAAAAAACATGGAAGTGCATATGCGAATTGCAGAGTATTGTTGACAATCATTTTGCTCAGGTACATGGTTATGACAACAATCATAAGTGGAGAAAGAGAAATATATTTTTGCACTTGCCATATTGGAAAATGAATTCGATCATCTTGATGTAATGTAAATTGAGAAGAATATATGTGATAACATTTTCCATACAGTGATGGACATTAGGAGGAAGCCAAAAGATAATTTGAATGTTTGAAAAGATGTTGTTGCCATTTGCGACTAGCCTAAGATTGCTGTAGAGGCTAACAATAGAGGTTTGAAGCTTAAAGCAGTTTACCCCTTTATTAAGATCAAAAGAAAAAGCTATGTAAATGGGTAAAGGGTGTGCGATTTCCAAATGGGTACAATTCTAATATTGGAATATGTGTGGACATGCACGACTTGGAACTAAGAGGGATGAAAAGCCTTGATTGCCATGTATTTATAGAGAGATTGATGCTAATAGCATTTCAAGAGATGTTGCTAGATTTTGTTTCGAATGAATTAATAGAATTAAGCTTTTTATTCCTACATAGCTCTTTACTAGTACGAAATGTTGAAAAGTTGGTGAAGTTGGAGAATGTGGCACTCATGCTATGCAATTTAGAGAAAATTTTCTCCATAGTATTTTTTGATTCCATGGAGAAAACGAACATGCATAGTCCATAAGAGGCCAAAATTGAGGGAGTTGTGCAATACAAATGAATGTACCCACTGGAAAGATATGTTTATTACCATGTTGTGCATTTTATTCACATATTTCCATTTGTGACTACATGCTAACAAGGTGCATGTTCATTGTAGGTTCCTATGAAGTCTGAAAAAGAGGTAAAGAATAAAGCGCATGTGGAGGCATCCATATGTGAAGTGTACATTATTGAAAAGATAGCAGGATACTATTTATTATTCTGATTCTAATGTCTGTAAAAGGAGAATGATGCTACTATGCATGATGTGGGGTGCATAGAGGGTGTCGACCAACCCTTTTCCATTGTTAATCACCTTGAACGACCATCTTAATAGCATACTATATGGTACATATCCACAAGAGAGTGCCATGTTGGAGAAACGTATATTTCCTTGAATTGTCCTAAAGTTGAACTTTTCCACAGGTAAATCAATGCTATGTTGCAATTCAATGATGAAGGAAACACCCTTCGTTGTTACCAACTCACCTTGGATACAAATTGCAGGATGTTCATGGAGCAACTAAATAAGAATAAGCTATAGCTGGATAGGATCGTAGTAGAATAGTCCTTACCATGGTTCATATAACATGAAAGTGTTAAAAATCATGCATTTGTTAAAAATTAGATATCATTTACCATATTATGAGTGCCAGTTCTTTGCACATAATTTGGATTTCAACAACAATGCCAATCACGGGGCTATACAGTCCTAGTAACCAAGTCTAAAAATTTTCTAAATATCATGTCCTTTGTTCTAATGTTCACACTATGGAACACAAACAAGGTGGGCTAATAATAAATTTAAGTGTGTGCATGCAGAAATTAAGTTGGTCAAACTCGGACTATAACTTCTATGGTGCGATTGAGGTGATTTTATAGTTTGAATACTTACATTTGGCACATATACATGTATTGTTGAATTGTATATGGGTCTTGTTTGTGATATGCCTTCTGACACTAAATTATCAATGAGGTATACTTGAGGGATATTGATTGTAAATGTTGTTCTCATTAATAAATAAAATATTGATGATTATTTTATCAATACACTAATAATATTTTCATGTACGTAAATTTTGAATGCTATAAAGTATTTTATGTGCTTGTGTGATTGTGTTAAGATGCTTTATTCATAAGGAGTTATAAATATGGACACAAAGCTGTCTTAGTATATAATCATTAAAATTAATTTGCAAGTCACATATACTCTAAAAGGTATTATAGACTCGGTATGACTTGCACATCTTGTATTTGTATAGTGCATGTCATACCGTTCAATATGAGATACTAAGAATACATATGTGTGGATGTGCCATTGGAGAATGAGCATTAGACAATGACTTGTAGAATGAAGTAAACACACGGAGTTTACTCTTTATTGTTAATATCTTGCTTCGTGATCTTGATGAGTGTGCGTGGACCTTAGACTTGAAATGACATTGTTGGCTTTTGTGTACGGTGGTAAATATGCCATTAGGGTGTTAAGGATCTAGTATGAGATAGGGGCATGAGCCTAAAGTGCTGTTACCTAAGTGCATATGGAAGCATGTGTGACTTTAATAAGGGATTTGTCTTCTTGCAAGTAAGCAAGGCATTTTTTCAATGCAATTAATGTTCTATGAGACAAAGATTTTTGGCCAAGGTAGTGTGTGATTGGAAAAGAGTTTTTGATAAAAACATTTGTCTTATGAGGAAACATTAATTGGACATATGACCAAGTTTATGAGTTTCACTAAGCCTATGGCTTTTACTTAATTAGGGTAAAGTAAGATAAAAGGTCTATACCCTGTGGTATTCATGATTGAGAGAGTTTATTGTAATCTATCCACTTCATTTGAATGGACTATGATATGGGCCACAAGTTAGGTGTTATCCATATCCTTTGAGCTATACTCATTGCCAGTCAAGAATAAATTTACAGAGTCACACGCATAAAAACAAGGACGTGGCTTAAGGCACTTGTAAAGTGGTGATTATAAGACTTGAGAAGTCTGGTGGATGAGGCTTGAAAAGTCTTATGGTGAAGATAATTTTGTTGCAATTGGATTAGGCTAAATTGGGTTTATTTATTGCTCATTGTATTTGTTGATGATAAGATCATTAATTAGAAATATGATGAACTTTAATTTAATTAATGAGGATGAATTTAATTAAAGAGACAAGGTACCAAAGAATTATTTTATACCTATATATTTGTTAATAGTACATATTATTAATTGGAAGTATAATAGGCTTTCAATTTAATTAATGAGATCAATTAAATTGAAAGGAATAATTCCACTAGACTTTAATTATTAATTAGATTAATGATTAAAGGTTTATTGAATTGAATTAATTTTAAAACCTATGTGAAAGCCTATAGAGTCCATTTTACAAGCCTTAGACTTCCTAATATATGTGTAGGATTGTGCTTTGAGTACACACTTGGAAGAGTTTTAAAAGGAAATACTATTCACGTAAATAGTACTTGCAGCATTGTTGCTGCAGATATTATTCATCTTCACCATTTCCATGCGAGAGAAAATAGTTGCTAGCCTTCCTCTCAAATTTTCTCTTAGGAAATTTCCAAGCACAAGGAGTTGCAAAATTTTACAAACAATTTTGTGAAGATTCTTTGGACAGCCATAGTTAATACCTTATTTGTATGGACAAACTAGAAGTTAGGACATTATCATGATTCATGAATCATAGATAGAAACTACAAGAATTTGATTTCAATTAATCATTCATGTAATTATTTTATAATTTATATTTGTGTTTTATGTGATGAAAAGCAGATTGTGTTGGGATTTCGTATTCTACTACATTCTTTGATTATTTTGTGTTTAAAATTCAAAAACTTTTGCATCCTATACTAGGTGAAACTCAATAGCAGTATCAGAGCTGCCGCTTTTCTTTATATAAACATATTCAGACACACTCATTTTATGATTTATGGTAGTTCTTCATTTGAAAATTATATAAACACATTTTTGAAACTTGTATATACTTGCAAAAGTGTTTTGTGGGTGTTTTGGATTGAGAAAAGGTAAGAAAACTTGTGTCTTGGTGAAAAAGAAAGAATAGTTCCGCAACACTGTTAAGTCTCGCTATTGCAAAGCCTAAGCAGGAGTTATGCAATTCCCACTGCTAAGGTTTGTAGTCATGGAACAAAGGTGTGTAGCTGTGAGAAATGATCTCATAGCTGTAGAGTGAGGGTACAACATAATCCAGAATATGCCGTGGCTATTGATTGTAATCGCGCCAAAGCTATTTGTAGTCATGACAGCTGTTGCAGCATATAAGCATTGTCTATCGTGTCAAGCCGTGTGGCCACACAAGGCAATTCTGTGGCTGCATGAGGGCCTACAGATGTTGTTTCCATACTTTTTCAAATTCAAAATATTGGAAAGCAGTTTTTTACAATCAAGAACTAAGGCATGAGATGTATAAGTCATAAAATTATTGTTCAAACTATTTTTTCATATCATACATGTAACATATGGATGTTGCATGGATATATAGATGAATGATGGACTTAGGACACATGTAGATGGATTTTATTTTATTTTTTTGTTTTTTGATGTAATTAATTATTTTTCATGAGTAGTAAGGGCATAAGACCAAGTTTTTTCTAAAGTAGAATAGGAATTATTTTTTTGTGGTATGCCACAATGCAATTGTAATTCCAACACCAAGAGTTGGTGATCACTTGGGGGCCAAAGAGTTGGTGGTCATTTGGAATCAAGAGTTGGAGTCTGTTTGATGGTCCAAGCAGGTAGGCTCATAAAGAAGGATTTTAAGACCAACAAAGAAAATTTTTAAAGCTTTGTAATAGTACAAGGCTTTACACACATGTGCATGATCTAATTGTCAGCTCTAATTGGATCTAAAAAATATATATTCATCCATATTATTTATGTCTTATGTTTTACTACATATATGATATTTGTATACGTAAAATGGCTCATGTGTAAAGTGAAAGAATAACACATAGATTAAAAACTTTCTCAACAATATTAAGTTGTAATGGCAAAATTGTTTTGTCGTGGTCCTCCATCAAGCTTGGAGTTCTGGATGTAGTCTTAGCATGTGATATCATCACATTCGTAAGGTCACATTGGGATGGCACATTTAGAGCTTCAAGTGTAGAGGATGCAGTATTCAAAGGATACTTTATTTTAAGAGCTTGATGGCCTTCAGTGGGTTACAATCTGACAAGTTGTCAGTTGGTAGGTGTAACTTAAATAGACCTACAGTGCCAAAAATTGTATGTGTGAGGTTTTGTCGGGCCATAGGCTGAAGTGAAAGATTGGACTGCACATCAGATACATGGGCAAAGGTTGCCACTCATTGAGCCTATCATGGTAAGAATAGTATATGTGAGGTATGATACGTCTAATGAAGACTATAATCATCCACTAGGAAATTTTTTCAATGAGAATTCTGTTTTCTATCTGAGGGAGTGTGTGATTCAAAAAATCTAGTGGGAGGCTGTATGACTTAAAGTCCATAATCATTTGATAATAGCATTAACAACCAAACTAATAATCTTAGTTATTTCTATAATTACATAATTCTTGAATGATGATATTCACTCTCATGATTGTTGCTTTTGACAACATCATGTTTATCGGCACTAAGATAGCCGATTGGGTCTGAGGTTTGAGAAGAGTTCTCATTCCTCGAGGAATCGATGGAATCTTAGAAATTGTCATCCCAAGCATTAGGAGGGAAGTTTTCCTTAAGACATTAAGTCCCTTGGTTAGTGAGACTAAAGAGGGAAAGCATTACTTCAATTATGTTATCATTCGATTATGCTTTAGATCTAAGAGATTGTCTTTTATTACTGAACAAGCTGAAGAATATTTTCTCTAGGCCATTATAGGTAAAACAAGGTTATGAATTTTATTTTAGAGACAATAACTACCAAATTTATTATCAAAATAAATTGGTTGGCACTACCTCATTGGTAAATGGCTTGTAAGACTTGACTTTGGATTATAAGCTTGTGATGAATACTGTAGAGGCTACGATTAACAGGTTGGAGAAAGATAGGCTTATAAACTCTTTGGCAGAAGAGCCCTATTTGACTTGCTAACCTTGCATCTTAGGAAAGATGACCAAGAGTCTATTTGATGAACGTGTCTAAAGAGCCACATTAGTGTTGTTAGTCCACATTGATATTTGTGGGCAATTTAAGGAGAAGGCAAGGGAAGAATTTCACTACTTCATAACCTTTACTAATGATTTCTATAGGTATGGGTATGTGCACTTGATGAAATACAAACATGAGTACTTTGAAAGGTTTAAGATATTCAAAGCTGAACTAGAGAAATAAACTGGCAAGTAAGTAAAGACATTATCATCAGATCGTGGTGGTGAATACATAAGTACTGATTTTGTTAAATTTCTTAAGGAAAATGGCATTATATCACAACTCACACTACTTGCAACTTCTTAATTGAATGGTGTAGCCGAGCACAAGAAGTGGACTTTGTTGGACATGGTCTGATCCATGATAAGGTTCATCGACTTACCTATTTCTCTGTGGAGACATGCCCTTTTGATAATTGCCACATCTTGAATAGGATTTTTGTTAAGTCTGTTCCTTTGACCTCACATGAAATGTGGAGTGGGAGGAAGTTGAGCTTGAAGCATATTAGGTTTGGGGATGTATATCTTAATTTAAGAAAGTAAGGTAGATAAGTTAGAGGTAAAAGTCATTTTAGGTCACTTTTGTGGGGTGTTCCAAAGACTTTGCGGGATATGAGTTCTATCTATCTGATGACTAAGAATTTTTGTTGGTTATCAAGCATGCTTCTTAGAGGAAGAGTTTGTTCGGGAAGGGGTTGCTAGTAGGACTATTGTGCTCAAGGAAGTTGAGTATGAGGGATGAAGTGAGGAACCCACAAGACAATTACATAGTCAAGAAGCACCTTCCATGATGTAGCCATTGCATTAATCAATTAGAGTCTCTCATGTATCAGAGAGATATGGTTATATCCTAGAGAATGGATAAGAGTTGTTTGCTATGGGAGATAATGATCATAGAGATGATCCTTCTACCTACGGTCTAGCAATGACAAACAAGGATTTAGCTAGATGGTAAGCAGCAATGAAATTCAAACTGGATTTAATGGATGCGACTAGGTATGGATCTAATGGATCCACTCAAGAGAATAGTTTCAATTGAATGTAATTGGGTCTACAAAAGAAAGACTGGTAAGACTAGAAAGGTGAAGACCTACATAGCTAAGCTTATAACAAAAGGCTATAATCAAAAGGAGGGTATTGACTATGAGGAGACCTTTTCACATGTTGTTATAATCAAATCCTTTCGGATTCTTCTTGCTATAGCTACCCACTTCAAAACTATTTTCCTTAATAGGTTCCTTGAGGAGAATATCTATATGATGTAGCCACATGGTTCTGAAGTCGAGGGTGAGTCACATAAAATATGCAACCTTAAGAGGTCCATTTATGGCTTTAAGTAGGCATTGACGAGTTGGAGTCTTCACTTTGATGGTATAGTCAAATCGTTTGGCTTCACCAGAGAAGATGATGAGCTCTACATTTACAAGAAGGTCAATGGGAGTACAATTACATTTCTAGTGTTGTATATATATAGCATACTTCTCATACGGAATAATGTTAGGATGATGACTTCGGTCAAAACATGATTATCTAGAACATTCTCTTTGAAAGGCTTCGGAGAAGCAACCTATATCTTGAGGATTCACATCTATAGAGATAGGGCGAAGAGGTTGATGGTCTCTCCCAAACCTTGTACATAGAAAAAAATCCTAAAAAGTGTAGGATGAAAGCCTCTAATGAGAGGATTACCACTGGTTAGGCATGATATTCCTTTCTCAAAGTCCATGTGCTCACAAACCAACAATGAGAAGAGATCAATGGCCACCATTCTATATGCTTTGCCAAACAGAAGCCTAATGTATGCAATGCTATACATGAGGTTAGATATTACCTATACCATAAGTGTTTCAAACAAGTTCTAAGCGAATCCAAACAAGTAGCACTAGGATGCTATCATGTGCATCTTTAAATACTCGAGAAGGACTAAGGATATAGTTCTTGTGCATGGAGATGGAGAACTAAAAGTTGATGGCTATACTGATTTTAACTTTTAGGTGGATGTTTAAGATAGAAAATCTACTTTAGGATACATTTTTACCCTAAATGAAGGAGTAGTGAGTTGGAAGAGTTGCAAATAGAGTACTACTATAGATTTCACCCCTTAAACTAAGTATATTGTGACATGCGATGCTGTAAAGGAGGATGCTTAGATTAAGAAGTTCATTATTTAGTTTCAAGTGGTTTTAGGGATAGATTAACCATTGTCTCTTTATTTTGACAATAGTGACATGGTCGCACAAGCAAAGGAACTAAGGTCTCATCAAAAATCTAAACATATTGAGAGGTGATATCATATCATTCGAGAAATCATTGGATGGGCCATTATTACCGTATAGAAGATTGTTTTAGCAAATAATGTTGTTGGCCCACTCCCCAAGCTAAAGATGTAGGAGCAGCTAGATCATCATCTTAAGAAGATGGGTATTAGATATCAAAGTGATCGGCATTAGGGTCATTGGCGTTGTAATGCAAATGGGAGATTGTTAGTGATGCCCTCTGATTCCAAATTATCATTGAGGGATACTTTAGAGATATTTGTTTTAAATGTTATTTTTATTAATTAGTCAAATATTGATAATTATTTTATTAATATTCTAGTAGGGCATAAAGTTTTGCATATGCCCATGCGATTATGTTAAGTGACTTTATTCTAAGGTGTTATGAATATCGATGCAAGTTTGTCTTAGTATGCAATCACTAAAATCAGTCTATGAGTCACAGACACTTTAAAAGAAATTAAAGAGTCGGTATGACTTACACACCATATATTTGTATGGTAAGTGTCATACCATTCAATATGACATATTGAGAATGCATGTGTGTATATTCGTCATTGGAGAATGAGCATTCAGACAATGACACACAAAATAAAGTAAACAGATGAAGTTCACTTTTTACTATCAATGCCTTTCTTTATGATTGTGTTAAGTGTGTGTGGACCTTAGATTTAAGAGACATGATCGTTTTGTGTGCACAACAGTTAATTTGTTGTTAGAACATTATGGACTAATATCTATCTCGGTATGAGATATGTCATAAATATAAAGTACCATGTGCTGGGTGTGTATGGAGGCATGTGCGTGTTCAATTAAGGATTTGTCTCCTTACAAGTGAGCAAGGCATTTGTCCTATATATTTAATGTTCTATGAAATGGAAATTCTTGACCAAGGTACTGTGTGATCGCAAAAGATTTTCTAATAGAAACATTAGTCTCATTAGGAAACATCGATTAGATATATAACTGAATTTCTGAGTTTGACTAAATCTATGATTCTCACTGAGTGGGGATAAAGTAAGATAAAAGGTCTATACTATATGGTATTTATGATTGGGAGAGATCATTGTGATATATTCACTTCACCTTGGAAGGGCTGCAATATAGGCCATTGGATAGGCGTTACCCATATTCTTCGAGGTATGCTTGCTTGTTGCCAACTAAGAATGAATCTAAAGAGTCACATGTATAAAAACAAGGCGATGGCTTAAGGCACTTGCAAAGTGGTGATAACAAGGCTTGGGAAGTCTTCTAGATGAAGCTTGAGAAGTCTCATGGTGGAACTAATTTAGTTGCAATTGGATTGGTCCACATTGGAATGATTTATTCTTCATTATATTTATTGGTAATGAGATCATTAATTAGAAACATAATAAACTCTTAATTTAATTAATGGAAATTAATTAAATTAAAGAGATGAGACACCAAAGAATCATTTTGTCCCTATATGTTTGCTAATAATGCAGATTATTAATTGGAAGCATAATAGGCCTTTAATTTAATTAATGAATTTAATTAAATTGAAGGAAATAATTCAAATTAGCTTTAATAATTAATTTGATTAATAATTAAAGATTGATGAGCTTGAATTAATTTTAAAGTCTATATAAAAGCCCATAGAGCTTATTCCACAAGCGCTAGGTGGCCTAGTACATATATAAGATTATGCCTTGAGAATAATGCACTTGGAATAGTATGAAAAGAAAATGCCATTTTCGTGAACATACTCGATAGCACTATTCATGTGGGTATCGTTCACCTTCACCACTTACATGTGATAGAAAAAAATTGCCAACCTCTCTCTTAGGAAATTCTCTAAATGTAAGGAGTTGCAGAGTTTTGTGTAAGAGTTCATGGAGATACATTGGAGAGCCTTAGCTAACACCTTCTTTATATGGATATAGAGATTGGGATGTTATCATGGCTGGTGGATAATAGATAGAAAATACAATAATTAGATTCCAAGTACTTATCAAAGCAATTATTCTAGAATTTTTATTTCTATGTTTTATGTGAAGAAATGTGGATCGGAGTTGGGATTTTGATTTTCATTGCATTCTCAGATTATTTTGTGATTAAAATTTGAAAAATTTTCCATCCCATACCTAATGAGACCCAATAGGTCTATACTATTTGTGGGCAGAAAATACATCTTAATATGCTTCAGTGGTTTTAAACTAATCTAAGGTATACTGATCTAGGTATGTTATGTAGACTACTCAAGTTTGAGGTGTAGTTTGTCTGATCTGCAAGTAATTTGCAAAATAGAGTCATGAAACATGGTTGAGACTCAAATGGATTGACACTCCAAACTAACTAAAGCTTGAGTATCTATTCCCACAATGAAATACAAATTTTGATGTCTTAGGTTTGTACAATCTTGCTGGAATAAATATATGGGTCGATCTGAACAAAGCCATAGATCATGGTGCCAATGTTGAGGATGATGAAGAATTAAGTTTCAAGGAATATAAGACATGTAGGGAAGAGGAAGAAGATGACAAGGAGGAAGCGGAGGATGAGGAAAAGGATGCACATTGTAATGAATGATTGCATATGAACTTATTCTAGGTGTACACTTTAATGTATTTGCTTGTGTATGCTATAACAAGTTTTAGTCTATTAATGAACATGTTCTATCCATTTAGTGCACATTTGTTTTGTGTGAATTAGATTGAGTAAGCAATACCTAATTAGACGAATTTGTTTGCTAGTAAGAATAATACATATTGTAAATACACAATAAAGTTTTAAGTACGCAGTATATGTGTAAAGTAAAGAAAACTAACAAGTAAAAAAAGTAAGACAAGTGAACAAGGTAAGGCTTACTCCTATGGAACATCATTAGAGGCCTTCACATCCATGTGCTCATCCATGTCTTGTGGTCGAGGAGCATCACCTAGGAATAGCTATAGAAGGATGTGTAAAGGGAACTGCCATGTTTGTGGAACACCTATATAGGCAACTATAGCTACATAAAACCCCTAGTGAGCCTCATTTACTATTGTTATGTTCAACCAAAATTGGTGCTTCTAGGTGTTATGGTGGGCTTAGGGCATCTTCATCCCATCCATACACTCCATTAAATTCAAGTGACTTTATTGAACAACATAAGAATGTGGTGCATCAAGGGATTTTAGTCTTGGGAGTTGCTCTAACAATTAATGAGGAATGGTAAAATTAATTGCAACCTACACGAGAACTCTATCCTTAGTGGTCTCTTAGGTGACATCAGCTTATGCACATAAAGTTGTGATCAAATACGAGTGCTATAAATGCTCTTAGTTCAATGTCACACACCTAAGGATGCCATTGTATATAACTTTCCTAACATTGAAATATATGCCTATCACAAATTTGGCTATTATAATCCTGTCAAATATGCCTATCATAAACGCCCACTCTTTAGTGATTGTGGAGTGGTGGCCAATGGGATGGATGGGATTGCTAGAAAGGCTACCATGTCATCTCTATGTGGTGCAGGCCACTTGTCGTAAATTGCCACCTCGAGGTTCAGTTGTGACATGGTGTGCTCCACCTTATCAAGATATAATGTAGGAGCCACCTAAGTCAAGGCCATGGAGGACTTGGAACAATTTTAGCTCCATGGGGCTCATTTGGTGTCTAGAGGTAGGCATTAATGATATTGGAACTAAGGCCTACCCTTTTGCTGGTAAAGAATCACCTATACCTTTTTATTTGGGATGATGCCATGGAACTTCTTCACAGCGGGTGATATGGCATCCTTAGAATGGTCTTTCACAAACTCATCCCATCATGGAATTGCTATGGTGGGGGGTGTAGTAATCATTAGTCAAGATCACCTCAGCAATGCCTAACTCAATTAAAATCTATCTATCTCAGAATATCCTCATACCTTTAAAATGCATCGTGTGAAGCATACTTGGATGCGTTATATCATGGCCAGTTTGGTGTCTCTTCGGTCCTATATTATTGCAATGGTAATGAGAATTAGGCATTTTGAGCCTATTTGGCATTCCATTGATCAACTTGCATGCCTTATGTAATATGATGTATTAGGCAGAAATTTATATTACAATCATCCTAAGTACCCAATAACAATTGCATAGAGTAATGCACTCGAACATAGCCACATAACTATATTTTATTGAAAATTTAAAGAAACATCGTGCAACATATACCTAAAAGACAAGGAAAACCACATGTCAACATAAGGATTCCAATAATGAATTAAATGCCAAGAATTCATGCAATGTTTCATAATTTGTAGTGGAGAACAATTACCTAGAGGAATGAATTGAAACTTGAGCTTGAAGGTTGAGTTCACACCATCCCAAATGAGGTTGAAGAAAAGGAGGAGGTTTCGTTTCAAAATAAAGTGTGCTTTGAATCTAATCAATCACTACATGTTTATGGAAATCAAGCTCTTTGATGACGAGGCTGACAAAAACGTTAAATGGCATTCTACAAGGCCGCATTGAGCATATTGTGTAGACGATATGTTGGATGATGAGCTCCAGAAACTTTCTAAAGCATCTCATTGTCAGTCATCTTTATGAGAACAAGAACAATGAGCTCCATTCCAAAACCCTTTGTTGAGTGCTTTGTCCCGACAATCAGCTTGACATTGAGCTCGAGAATGATGTTAGCATTATTTTACTCCTTGCTTGGCGTCTAGTGAAAGAGCTCAACGTTGAGCTCCAAAATCATATTAACAATCTATTGCTTTTCATTACCTACTTTTCTAGATGACAAGCTTGACATTGAGCTCCAAAATCATATTAAAATTCTATTGCTCTTTGTTAAACTACTCATCTAGATGAGCAGCTTGATGTTGAGCTCAAAAATCATATTAAAATTCTATTGCTCTTCTTGTCTAGACAAAGAACTCGATATCGAGCTCTCGAATCATGTTAACATTTTGCTTCTAGTCATTGTGCATAACCTTTAATGGCACGGTAGATGATAAAATACAGAATATTTTTCCCATTATAGAGAGTCTTGTTGTCATCATTAGGACAATAACCAGGACATTAATGTCAATGGTAGTTTCCAAAGTCTCGTGGACATTATTAAGTTCCTCACCTAGACGATGTGGTAGACAATAGCTAGGTTTTAGGGTTTTTTGGCTAGGGTTTAGGTTGTCTATATTTGATGCAAAAAAGCATGCTTTGCTTACATTAAATAATAATGGGGCTTAAATGATTGTATTTTATTAAGTTAATTGAATAGAGTTTTCATTGATGAGTACTTTTAATGAATATTGATATAAAAATATACAAAAATGTTGGATAAATTACATAAGAGCTGCAATAAAGTAGTCAGATTATTATGTACTATATGTTAAATGAAACAATTAATGGTATTATTTTAATTACTTGAATATAATTAACTTTCTCAAATGATTACTTTACATGGAATATCACCAAATTTATTATTATCAATTTCTATGTTTACACTAAATAAATCAAAAGTCCTATACAAAAACTTTTATGTTTACTTTAAATCTACAATCAACTATTGCTACTTTCTTCATTTACTCAAAAGAGAATATAATAATTTTACATTTCATTATAATCGAAGGATATAATAATTTCTACATGCTTATAATAATTTTTATAAACATGCACAGACATATAGTGCATAACTTACTAGTTGCTATTATTATTCTTATTACCATTATTATCTCATTATTAATATCACTATTAGGATGCATTACTAATATTATAATTCATAATATTAGGATTATACCAATTAACCTAGCAAAAGGAAAAAAACATCTTCTATCTTTTCTTTCAAGACATCTCTCTTTCATACTTTTTCACATCTTTTATGTTATCATCATGCTCATAGCAAGGCATCTAATACTCATGAACGAATATATAGACTTAGTAAAAGTACAACAGCAACCAAAATAGCTCTCAATACTCAACCACATGGATTTCATAGACAACAGGACTATACCCATCTCAAACATTGCATGCTAACATTGGCCTAGAAAATCCCAAAAAATAAGCACTTGTCACGAGCCATGACGCAATGTGTAGCTCAACAAGCACAATATTAATTTATTTCCTTTGTCGTGCCTATCATCTAGACAAATGGTTCAATGAGAGGAGAACAAGTCAAATTAGCTCTCTGTCATACCTCAATGCCACCTTCATCTAGATTAGAAGTGTCGAACTCTTCTAGAAGTCCTACACATCTTAGCTACATGCTTGACAAGGTGGGGAATAATGATATTCAACTTTCTTCCCTTCCACATTGACATGCTTGACCAGGTAGGAAAGAAAGATATTCAACTTTCTTCCCTTCCTCATTGACTGACTCATTTTGATGCTATGGTTGATAATGAGAAGCATAGACATCTGCTCCACATTATTGAACCACTTATTTAGACAACGAGCTTAATGAGGACGACTAAAATCAATTTCAAAACCTTGGCCTCCTCATCTACTTATTTGTCTAGTTGTTGTGCAAGAACACCATGATCATAACCACTTTTATAAGTTTGGATGGCCTCATCGACCACGTCATCTAGATGACGAAGTTGATGAAGTGCATTTTTATTCTACTACATTTATCATTAGCGATGTCGTCTGGAAAATGTTGACGATGAGGGTAGCAAGACACTAAGTAATTAGAATTGGGATAGAAAATTCATTAAAAATCTATCTTAAAACTAAAAAAGAAAAAACAATCCAACAACATTTATATATAATCAATGTGGGTTAAAATTTTCATTCCACAAGTGTTGCTTAGTGAAGACGATGAGAAAGGTCCTTTTTTTTTTGCTAAGGACTCGACTTTTCAATATTCCTTTCACACTGTTGTATATCAAGGTTTCAATTTAGTTACCCCAAACTTCATTCTCTCTATTTTATCGATTAGTTTTGCCACATTTAGCCCTAAATTCTTACTCTGCTGTCCACATTATGTTTCATGTGAAATTTGTAATAATTTTCATTCTTTGGTTGTTTTTGTACACGAGATTGTCTATTTAACTAGTACAAAATTGATTAAAGAGCATGAGGTTGAAATTCTATGAATTGATTAGCATAAATAGAGTTGTTGATATAATTTGCTTGGAAATTATTTATAGAATTTGTTTTGAATTATGTTGACATGCTTAAATGATGATTGAAAATGAGCTTGTAGATTGAATTATGTTTTACTTGATAATGCTTTAGAGTTGTTTGTAAAATTAGTGTGAAATTAGCTTGTCATTTAAATTATAAATGAGATGTGGCAAGTGTGTTAGTCACATTCTCGAGGTGAAGTGAAATATGATTTGGCAATTGTTTGATTGTCATTTAAATAAATTGCTAATTCTTAAGCTAAAAACTTCATTTAATCTTATTTGTTAACTTTGCATTCAATTGTTGGATCAATTGTGTGAAGTTTCTTAATTGTTTCATTAATATTTAGACCAATGCTGGAAAATGTCTTAATTGAAATATGTTCACCCCATCACATTTATTTGTTTCTTTTGGTTGTCAAGATGACTCGGCAATATTCACCAGTAAGAGAGGGTCCAGGGGGAGGATAAAGGGATAACGTGTACGTTAGGCAATTGGGGTGTGGCACCACGTTCTCCCACTCTCGAAACTCCATGCAAAGTTTTCTTTCCTTAACCTGGCTGTTTGCAGCCGGTCCCATCTCAACCTTTCCCTAACTTGGTCCACTTCTCAACGAGTCGAAGAATTAACATCATTTAGTCCATTACAATTCTTAATGGAAACAATTGGGTCACAAGAATAGTAGCTAGATTTGGTGTCATAAGTCCCTTGATGACCCCCAATTCATATAACCCCTTATCGCATCTGCTAAGTTTCCCCCAAGCTGTTTAATTTGTTAAAGTCGCCTTATATAATGTACATCATACACACTTGTGTATGATTTTAATATTTTTCATGTCAACAAACAACTACATCTCTTGTCTTTTGCAGCTCAAGGATGTACCAGATGCCATTAAAGTAGTAATTACTGACAATTTTAATAGTGCATGAATTCGTTACAACGATGTGCCATTAGATGTTAAACAATTTTGATCTTGCCTATTCAAGTTAGCTTTATGTGATATAATCACATGTCAAATGAGAATAATATTGTATATATGTGTAGAATTGCATTTTGATGAGCATTTAAGGATACAATTCGAATACTTTGACTAGCCAACTTGTTAGGCTTTGTACATATGAGAACTTGTCAAAAATAGAGGTGCACGGTGATATATGTCCCCACGTGTGGATGAATTCATGGCATTGTATGTGCATAAATCATATTGTTTACAAATTTTCAAAGTTGAATAATTGATCACATGCTTACTATTTTGCCTAAACTAAATAAGTAGAGTGAATCTTATAGTCATATGTATTACTTTCACGATTGCATATATTTTTGAAGAAATGATGCCTTGTGTATGATAATTATATTTTTATTAACTAATTATTTCTTTTAGATGGAATTCACATGAGATCTAATGAACTAAATACAAATTGAAAGTGTTTCAAGAAAAAGGCTAGTTAATTCATAAGAAAGAAACTTGCATGGAGTTAAAGCTACCAACTAAAAGGTTGATTGGATCCCACATGATTGGTGAGATGTGATGATACCTAAATGGGGCCAAGGTACTTTTAAAGCTATATGTGAAAAAATGAAACCAATTGGAAATTTGATGCCACATCCTCCTCCATTACCAATAGGAGTGGATCCATATTCATGATAACGCATTGTGACCAATTAGTGAGTATAATTCCATTATTATTTTAAGTTTGAACATCAATGCCTCAAATAAGCAACACTTTATATTGTAGGAGAGGGAGTTTGGAAGGATGCCAACTCCATTTGAGTTCTATTCTTGAGTTTGGAAACTTAAGTGGAGAATGGTCTAGACCTCAATCACAAGGTCAAGGGATTAGTATATGATACTTGATGATAAAATTTAAATTCCAACATTATCATTTAACATCCTCAGCACGGACTTTTTTTGTATTTACTTGCTTGTTGTAGGAAATAATGGCAAAATTACAGTGGGATACCATGTCCTAAGACCTAGCATTAGAGGAGTTAGAAGGTGGCAGTACATCAACTCCAACTATGGAATATGCTTTAATCCCTTGGAGGCTTTAAGAAAGGGAGGTTGCCTAGGATGACATTTGAGATGAATAGGTGAATGCTAATGCCATGCTCGACTATATCATCCTTCAACTCACAAGCTTAGAAAATTAGTTCTCTCCATGAGCAATTGCACCAACTGAGTTGGAGTTGCATGACATTGAGAGAAGTTGTAGAGGATTGAGGCCAACCTAATGGTTTCAGGAGCATGATGTCACAAACACATGGCTTGCCATCTTTGAACTTAGCTCTCCAATAGAATTGGGTGAGGATGAGGCTGATGATGTAGATGGTGAAAGATTGGGCACAAATGATTAGATGTTTGCCATAATTTTGAACATTGAACTCAAATAATGTATATATGAATTTTTTTTATTTAATGTTATTTAGTGTTTTTATGACAATTTTCATATATTCCTTCCTCAAATATTTTGTATAAAATGATTAATAAAAATTAAAATTTTTAACTATATAAATTTTTACTTCCCTCAATTTTAAAACATGAAAATTGAATTTTTATTATTTCAAAAAAAATAAAAAATCTAACCCAATTCCATCCCAAAATCTATCTACAATTCCTCCAAGAGTTAGCCCCAAAATCTATCCCAATGTTTGAAGTCCCAAACATGTCCCAAATCTATCCCCATCTACCAATCCCAAATCTGTGCTATACCTATCAATCTATATCCATTCGAAAATATTCCATCCCAAATTCATCTCAATTATGTCCCAACTTTTGTTCCCCCTGTTACTTCTAGGGATGAATTTAGAGATGAACATAGTTTTATCCCTAAAGTGGTCCCAAATTTTGGGATGGATTTCCTGTTCAGTCTCAAATGTTTTGGAATGGGGTCATTTTGGGCATATTTATTTTCTTTCCCAAATGCTATGCCGAACGATGTTAAGGTGGATTTTTTGGGATATCCATCCAAATATCGGCCCCAAATCTAGATTTTTTTGTAGTGTATTCAATGACACCAATTGTCTTTGTAATAACCAAAAAAAATGCAATGTAATTTTGGCTATATTCTTAAAAAAATTAGAAAAAATAGAAATAGAAAAAAGGAAAAGAAAAAACAAAAAAGTTCTCTATTTGGTCCCCAAAGGATTATTTGGTCGAACAGTAAACTTTTCCTATTCTAATCTAATCAATTTTGACCCTATCTTTATCAAAACTTGGCTTCAAATTAATTTTAATCTCTAACCTTGGCTGAGGTTAAGCTTAGGTTGAAATTTTTAGGTTTATTTTTGAATAAATATTTTTTTCTTAATTCTCAAAATAACTAGCTAAAAAAAAATTTTATGAAATATACCATGCTACCATTTGATAAGGCAAGATGAAGTCATCTAGCTATTATCCCGCTATATCAAATAGCGGGATGGCACCCCCCCACCCGCATGCATGCCATGCATGCAAAAAGATTGTCATCCCAACCTTTGGAAGGGCGGGATGAGGGCTTTACAAAGCCCCCCACCCCCTGCCCCCTTCTCCTAGCACATTTCCCCTATTCTCCCTCCCCCCACGATTCTCCCTCCTTGCAGTCCATTTTTCTTGCAGTGTCCTTTCAATATGTTTTCAACTACTGACATTTATGTAGAAGACTATATTTCACTATTTCTATTTATAGGTATGCATTTTTTTGAATGAAATATTGTAATTTATGTTTATTTTGGTGTGAAGTTAATTTCAAAATAGAGAATACATTCTCATGTATAGGTACTGTAAGGAAGTTTTTGGTGTTGTTGGTGTAATTAGTTCACTATATTTATAGATATGCATTTTTTTGTTTTTAAGTAATATTATTTTGGACAAATAGTTGGTATAGTTTAAAGTTTTTTTAAAGTTTAGAATAGATTGCACAATAAGTTAAATTTGTGAGGATGGATTCCTAATTATTTAAGAATTTAATGGAGAATGTACAGTTATTTAAATGTTATAGGTTGGATTCATAATTATTTAAAAGTTTAGAGGAGATTTTGCAATCATTGAAAGTTTTAGTGTCGAATTTAGGATTTTCGGAAAGTTTAGGGTGCATTCACAAATATATAATAGTATAGGGTGGAATTCACAATTATTTAAAAGTATAAGTTTGAATTTACTATTATTTAAAAGTTTATGGTTGAATTCACAGGTTGTAAAAACTTTAAGGTAGAATTTCGCAATTATTAAGAATTTAGGATACAATTTAGAATTAGTGAACAATTTTGAGTTGAATTCATAATTATTCACAAATAAAAGGTAGAATTCGGAAATTGTAAAAATATTAGTTAGAAGAAAAGTTGAGGGTAAAGTTGACAATTTCATTATTTTGTTAGTCATTGTCCATATCGCTGATTGTACATTAATTTTGTTAGTTAGTTTAATTTCTTGTAATGTTGTATGATATATTTTTAGTTTAAATGGTATTATTTTTAATAAAATTTTGTAGTTTATACTTGTTTTGGTAGTAAAAGTAGGCATGTGTTGTGAAGTTATTTTTAACATTTTAAAATGCAGAAAGCATTCTTGTATGTAGGTAATTTTAGAAAGTTTTTAGAAAAATTCGTGTAGTAGGTTCATTGTATTTACAGGTATAGATATCCTTTATTTGAAGTAATTTCCTATAATGTTTTAAAAATTTGGTTTGATATATTATGTTATGCATTAATATATATTCATGTTATTGACATAATATGTCAAAGGTTATGTTTTATGAATATTTTGTAAGTGTGTTATATATGCTGTAGATTGTGCGTTACTGTATATCTCTGTGAAAGATTCTAATTTAGTCTCTAGTGTTAAGATTTTAATTTGATATATTGCTGTAAGATTTTGATTTCGTATATTGTATATTATGAACATTTTAATAGTGTATTACATGTCATTCATTATGCGCTAGATTTGTAACTTAGTTTATTTTAATGTATTATTTGAAGATTTTGACTTAATATATTTTATTAGAGGGGAATGTTATTTTCATATTTTTGTAATAATGACATATACTTTTGCTCCTAAACGTTTTTGCAACTGTAGTCATGTCATTTGAAGGCGAGATACAAATTCTTTTGTACTAGGGAGGCATTATCTTATAGGATTCAACTTCTGTAAGTTATAGGCGTAGACCAACTATAGTGACCTTCATTTCTCATGTCATTGAATTTGATCAATTTGTGGCTACTATATATCAAGTGTAAGGATTTGACAGTAATGGGGTGCTACTTAGAATTTACTCTACTTATATATTCAGGGATCAATTCAAGGGGAAAGATGGTATCACCATTACCTATTGATAGTGTAACCAATTTGAACTTCCTATCGAATACTATTAGTCAGTTGAACTATTTATAACTATATTTACAAATAGAGCCCAGACATTCAGGTGATCAGCATGCACATGCCCTGGGAGGTCCGGATATGGGTGGCTCATTGCATCAAAATTCTTTTGTTCGTGATGATGTAGCTAGTGTGCCAGAAGTCACTGAGATACTATCTTAGTTTGGTACTCATGATTTATTTGGGATTTTTGATCTGAACACTGAACCGTATTCGTATGAGGCATAATATATGTAGTAGATATATGGTGAGACCTAACATGCATATGATGAGCAATTAGAAGAGACAACCTAGTTGGATGACAAGGAAGATGAGGATATGGGTACTAACTATGTAGATGGGCATGGGCACAGGACAATACAAACTACATCAGAGGAGAGGGTACTAAAGACAGTGCATCTGACAATGATGAGAACGACATGGTTGACATTGTGGCCATGGAGGATGTGCTAGCACAATCAGTAGTAGGCCCTTCGAACACATCTCAAGTACCAGTCAAATCAGTGCCATATATTAGACCTCCATATACCCCAATATCCCTCTTACTGGGACGTTTATGTACCATAAAATACCTTCTATTGGGACTTCTATATATCCATCAGTGTCATTCTTTACACAAGTGATGAAATTCATTGTGATAGCTATTGCATCCCAAGGGTAGAGGAGCAACTTACTACGAACAAAATACCGAGCTGTGTCGTAATATGCATTTCAAATCTAAGGAGCATATGCAGGTAGCTGCGAAAGACTACTTCGTTAGGGTTGTCCATAGGGAGTATCTGGGGGTGAAGAGTACATTAACTGTCTAAAAGCTTGTCTGCCACCATGCCAACTAGGAGTAGCTTTGCTCACAGCATTGGACCATTTCATACACTCAGTAGTCTGATTTGTGGTGAATTACTTGATAGGGGTCCGACCACACCTATGTTCTAGAAAAGCTGTTAATGGACCATGTAAATTTAGATAAAAATATGGTCACGTCACTCTTGACTGGGATGGTCCACCATGACCCCACCTATCAAATTAAATGTATCATTCAAATGGTGGACAACTATGGGTTCGAGATCCAATATGGTAAAGCATGGCATGGGTTGAAGTGTGTAATGGAAAAAGTATGTGGCTCATGAGAGGATTTTCTTCAATAGTTGCCTGCCTATATGTCGGCACTGCAGGGGTGGAATCTTGGGATAATGGTGGAGTGGTGACATAAGGACACTAATCTGCCGATGTCTAAGATGTTATACTATGTGTTTTAGGCATTCAAACTATGCATAGATGGCTACGCTCATTACTGACAGGTCATTAGTGTTGACGAGACTCACTTTTACATCAAGTACAATCACAAATTAATGATTGTTGTGGCAATGGATGATAACCAATAGGTGTTACCTGTAACATTTGCACTGGTTAATGAATAAAGTTTTAAATCATGGCATTGGTTTTCATAGATGATTGTGACGATTTAAGGTAGGTCTGGTACTTGTCTTTTATCCGATTGCCATATAGGGTTGCTGCTTACAGTGGATATGTTTAATGAGTTCAAACACCTTTAAGGTGCTCACCGATTCTATTTGTGGCATACGTGCGAGAATCTGCTAAAAAAATTTAAGAATCGCCACTATAAAGACTTATGTTGGTATGTTGGGAGTCATTTTCAAGTGTCAAAGTTTAAATAAATGATAGAGCACATCAAAACCCTGGAGCCAAGTGTGCACGATTAGCTGTCCCAAATCAATCTTGAAAAGTGGACTCTTACATGGGATGGTGGCAAGCATTATGGATTATGACTACAAATAATTCAAAATCGAATAATAGGGTCATCAAAGGAATTAGATGGTTGCTTATCTATGCCATAGTACAGTTGACGTTTGATTGTGCTGTGGCATACTTCCATGATCATTGTGCAATAGGATAAGAAATTGCCAAAGCAGGGAATGATTGGTCAACATGGCCAAGCAAGTTGTCTGCATAAGTTGAGCACAAATCAATTAAACATGGTGTGCAATTGTCTGATAGGCACGAGGGAATAGCTCAACTAATAATAGCTAGCCATTATGTTTATGGAGGTGGGAACATCCCAATTGTGCACCACAAAGATTGATCATGCTCCTGTAGGAAGTGGGCACTACACGATATTCCTTGGTCCCATGTGATGGCAGTCTAGAAGAACTGGAAACTAAAGCAAAAGATTCTAATTTCACCCTACCTCTCCACGATTGCCTATGTTATTATGTACATGGGACAGTTTCAGTTGGTTTGCGTTGGGACTTATTAGGAGCAGTCAAGCTTTGATATTGTTTGTAATCGCGAGAGGCGATTAATTAGGCTTAGTGGATGCAATAGGACTACAAGAATTCAGAATGCGATAGATTGGGTAGAGCATCGAGCACAAAGAGGAAGTCAAAGGGAAGCTCATTGTTGACTTGAACAATTGCCATCTTCCTCCCAATAGATGACTTGATGATAATTCTCATGTAATATTATGTATAAGTCTAATGAGATGCTTACAATTTTGTTTAACTGTGTCCATTTTACTTTTAATAATCCAGTGTTATGTGTTATGTTGTACTATTATAAAATTCACTTTTATTAATGAGACAATATGTGTTTTGCTTGACTACTATGTATGTCAACCCTTGAAAACTACTACAACTTTCACTTCTAGTTATGCAATGCTATGCATTTCGTTTGACTACTGTGACAGCTAATTTTAGTAACGGAGAGTGGTGCTTTTTTCACTTACAAACTACAAAAGTTTTAACCCTAATGTCCAACATCTAATAAGTTTCAACCCCAATTTCTAGCATCTAATAGGTTTAATCCGTAATGTCGAGCACATAATAAGTTTCAATCTTATTTTACAACACTCAATAAGTTCCATCCTTAGTTTGCAACACCTAAGAGTTTTCAACCCTAATTTTTGGCAACTAATAAGTTCCAACCCTAATTTGCAACAGCTAATAAGGTCTATCCCTAATGTCTAACACCTAAGAAGTTCCAACCCTAATGTCCAGCACTTAATAAGTTTCAACCCTAATTTGCAACACCTAATAAGTTCCATCCCTAATGTCCAACACTTAAAAAGCTCCAACCATAATTTCCTAACACCTACCAATTTCAATGCCGTCATTTTCTCAATGCTCTTAACATCTAAAATCATTCCTTTTCATGTTGTAGGATGTAACCCAGGCTGATTAATCCCACCTTGTTGTATGATCACCGTAATCATAGATGTCACAACGTGTAGGATGAGGACTTGGACATCACCATTTGTCTAAGATGTCCTAATGCACGGATATAGAATTTCCAACTAGATTATAGGATAATAGCCATACTACATGATATTGGCTTCTATGGAGTTTATAAATACAGTCACCTTTGGATAGATCGGAATCTGGTGACAGTTATGGTTGAGAGATGGCACTCGGAGACCCACACTTTCCACCTCAACTCAAGAGAGGCCAAGATCACTTTTTAAATTGTAGCCATGATATGACAGCTACCTATTTTTGATGAGCTAGTGATAAGGGTTGACATCACGAAAGATATGTTGGAGCGGCAAGCATATTACCAACATTATTTAGGTTGGACCCCAAAGGCAGCTAGGTTTAAGGGTCGCGAACTCACACTAACTGACTTGGCAAGGCATATATAAGACTACCCATTACAGCCAGATAGTTCTCTAGAGCAGATAGCTCAACATGACGGGGATATGCGATGCTATTGTTGGGATACACGATGTTGCCTGATACCTTAGGCAATAGAGTCAATCTACACTTCCTTCTGCTTTTATAAGACCTCGATCACACAACTCAGTACAGTTGGGGCTGCGTGATGCTAGCACATCTATATAAATACCTTTGTGCCACATCCCTCAACAGACGATGGATTATATCTAGTGCGGTCGAGCTGCCACGGTAAATTCATAAGATATTTTCATTTTGGATTAAATAAAATAGTGCAATTGACATATTAATAACTTTGCTATAGATTTGGGCCTAGTCCAAAATACTAGGTCTCTGTGCCCGCTTAGGCATAACATGGGTAGCCATGGGGCTGATACCACTGGATAACAGTTGAGTACTTCCTCTTGTCCCCTTTAGTGTACAGTACAATGATCAACATTCGTTACTATATCCTACCCCTATGGTCCGGTTGGGCGCATTAATTTATTAATCATTACCCTAATATAGGTACACTAAGATTGACCACGACAAACATAAGATAGCATCTCACTCTAAGCATGTGATTAGTGACATATTAGACTCTGAGGCCCATGCCCAGGATTGCATTTATGCATCAACATAGTATCAAAATCTAATGTTGTATACAATACAATACACTTATATAATTTTCATTTTATGTTTATGTAATTTTCATTTTACGTAGTCCATATGGAAGTCTTATGATGAGTAAGACTTTGTGTCATTAAGCAATGACAAATTCCATGCCTGATGGACATACTTAGTTCCCCTAATCTTGTTCAACGTAGTTGAGCATCACTACCTCGAGAGAATGGTGAACTAGTTTGGGGAAGTGTAGTCCATACCATCAGACTTTGACTCTAGACTTTATAGCTTGCATGACATAACCAGAAGATTAACACAGGGTACGGATTAATGCCTACATCACGCAACATACATCTGTAAGTAGTGGGAGTGAGCTTGTGTGCTTTACTTTATTTAGCACCCTACTTGTAGGCTTGTATCAAGGAGAAATGTTAGGAGTGGTACCAACGAGTCACGCAGCGTATCATTAGTTTGCGGCAGCACTATGTTCATAGTAGATACTTTAGTCACTGGAGTTTTTGCACACATAGTGTGATATCATTGACCTCCCTATATTGTCTGCACATACCTTATACCTTCATATAGTGCATGTATATTATTGTATGACACTTGACATTTTGTAATAGGCATAGTAGATGCACATGGTAGGGTATGATGTAGCAATGTTTCGATAGTTGGAGACCATGGCCTCACTGCGACTCACTTGGGATTTTCAGTTTTATAGCCAGGTCCCACCTTGTTCCTAGGACATGTTAGGCCTGTCACACCCATTTCCTCATTCGAACATGCTTGAGCCATCGCACCCACCTCTTAATCCAAACATACCCGAGCTATTGCACCCACCCATTGATCTTGATATAATCGGTACTTCCTCGTATTCTTCCGCATTTAGTGATGTGCTAGATGTGGGACCGTCCACTGCCATTAGGTCAGGAGGAGACCACTACGTACCAGCGCCACCCGACACTAACATGTAGTCTCCCTACACACCGGTTGACTTAGATTCTTCTCAACTACAATGCCCTTTCATGTCACAGAAATTATAGTTGGGAGTAGGATTCACCTCACCCATGTAGTACGATGCTTCCCACCACTATCCGGCATTTCCAGTACCATTCTTTGATATTTTTTCCCTATCATATTATATTGGAGGATTGTAGAGTCATGACAATAGCACTAGTCATGACTCCAATCAGCAACTGGCGTTAGAGGGACAACACCTACAGTGATGGTGTAGGCTACACTGTCAGATATAGCCACCAAAATGTGGCATTGGGGGCCATTTATGGTATTGTACATTTTGGGGACCTTTTGTATAGTTATTTGTTCTTTTATTTTTTGTATGCACTGATTACATGTTTATTAGAACTTTATTATTTATATATTTTTCCATCATTATATTACAGTTCCTATTTTAAATTCACCCACGTTAACTAATTATAATACCTAAATTTGCTTCTAACAAAATCTTCATCAATTTGAAAATTATGATAATTTCCCAAAAAATTCAAAGATTATTACACAAATATAATTATAGAACTCTTATTTCAAATGACACTTACATACTTAAAATTCTATAATATAAAGAATTTAAAATGTACAAAACCCTAAACCAAATTTTAAAAAATCCTAAACCATATAAAAACCCTACTTAAGGTAAATCACACATTTTCATAGACAATTTGTATGGATAACCATTTTTCCACCACTTCTCTGTACTACATACATGTTTGAATGAAATTAATTCTATTATACCAAAAATTGCATTTCTTTCAACATATTCCTTCAATAATTAATTCTATACACTACTATACTGATATTTAAAAAACAAATTGGGTTATAATAGGCCTTTTCATTTACATAATTAATAGTTATTGCAAATATATGATTATCAAAATTCAAATTTTAAATATTACTTAAATATTAAATACTATAATTCAAACAAAACCCTAATCCAACATAGACCCCAATTCAACCAAAAACCTAATAATTATTACTCAATAATACATCAAAATTATTACATAATGGTCATAAAAAAATTGTTAAATGATAGCCTACCAATCCATCATCCAAATCGATAGAATGGTTGGCAAAATTGAAAAAAAAATGATATCAAAACATAAAATTAATCTATATGTACCTTAATAGCAAGACTTAAAAATTAATCTACAAAAGTAAAAACAAGTCTTTTAGTAGAGGCATTCTTTTAACTTATATTCATTAATTAAGATAAAAATTTTAAAAAAATCTTGAATGATCTAAAGTAGTTATTATAATGAATTTAGATTTAATAATGTATTATAAAGGTTCCCATTAAACGGAAAAATGAAAGATAAGTAGCATGTGAAAAAGGGATAAAAGTTTTTCTCTTGTTGGTATTCACTCATTTATGGTTTCAATCTATAAATGGAGTCATTGATTGAATACAAGTGCTACAACTAGTATAATTGTATCTTTTTAGGGTCGTCTATACCCCCAAAATTCTTGTGAAGAAGATAACTTTTTCTATATGGGAGTTAGGGATCTTGCAGATGTTATGGTTGGATTTTGTTGGCATTTGCATGTAAAAATTAAAACCTTAAAACATGAAAAATATTATAAACACACAACGGAAATAGATGCCACAAATTCTGTCCATTTTCATTCCAAAAGACATAAAATATCACATAAACAAGAAAGTATAGAATTTTATCTCTTGAAAACATTTTCTACCAGTTTTTCTTGTGATTCTTGAGTCATGGGTTTTGAAACCCAACCTCTAGTTTGTCCACACAATTAGAACCATAATGAGCACCTTCTACACGTTGCAAAACTTCTTTTGCAAGACTCTTGTGTAAAATATTAGTTTAGAAGAATTTTCTTAACAAGAAATAAAGGAGAGAGGGTGGGTAGGGTGCCTCTCTTTTATTGCTTGGTGGCTGCATGAAAATTGGTTGAAAATTATATGTCTTGAACTCTTCTACCACTTTCTAAATAATGAAGAACTAGGGCTACATGGCATGGACTTCATGGGCTCTTCTATATGGATCTTTAATTAAAATATGGTCTATGGACCTTTATTATTAATCTTATTAATAATATCAGCCTATATGTCTCCTTAATTATTAATCCTCATTAATTAAATTAAATCCTTAGGGTGCTTCTAATTAATAATTGCATCATTAACAAATACCATAGCAATTATTTTAGTCTAATGCAATTGCAACTGAATAAATTATTTCATGAGTCTTCTTAAGTCTTGTTTTCAACTCACCAATTTACCTCTCATCATGCATTTCAACCTTTTGTGTGTTACTTTCTAGGTTCATCCTTAATTAGCAATGAGTACAGATTGGAGGATATGAGTAATATGTAGCCTACGACCTATATTATAGCCCAATTAAGATGAAGTGAAGTAGATCACAATGAACCTTTCCGATCATGAATACCAAGCCGTAAATACCATTTGTCTTACCTTGTCTTAACCAGGTGCAGGCGAGAGCCATTGATTTACTCAAACTCACAAACCTGATTGCATATCTAGTTAACGTTACCTTATAAGACAAATGCTTCTAACAAAAACTCCTTTCCAATCATACATTACTTTAGGACTTCCACCTCATGGAACACCTACTGCATAGGACAAATGCCTTACTCAATTGTGAGGAGAAAAAATCCTTTATCAAATGTAGGCACGCCCCCATATACATTCGAGCAATGACGTATTGGGTTTATGACCCTATCTCATACCATGATAGATAATTGGCCTTTAATACCTTAATGATATATTAACCATCAAGCACACAAGACACCATGTCTTCTTAAGTCTAAGGACGATCTATACTTAACATAATCACAAATCAAGATATTGATAACCAAAAGTGAACTCTATGTGTCTACTTTGTTCTATAAGTTATTGTCTAGATGCCCGTTTTCCAATGGCATATCTATCCACATGTATTCTCATTATCTCATACTAAGTGATATGACACTCTCTATACAAACACAAGTTGTACAAGTTGTATTGACTATCTAATGCTCTTCAGATGCTAAGACAATTTTGTATTTATATTCATAACTCTTTATGAATAAGGCCTTTTAATTCAACCACATGAGCACATGTAATACTTGACACCTTTCAAGATTGACATACATTAAGAAACTTGCCAGAACATTGGTATGAAAAATCAATTTTTTATTAATCATTACAACAAGTATATATACAACTATGATGTCATCTAATATCCCACATTAACTATTGGCATCAGAAGGTATATCACTAAGAATCTCTGACTTGCACTCTAATGCTAATAGTGCTATGCCAATCGCTATAGTATCTAATACCCATATTCTCAAGATGGTGATCAAGCTGGATCTAAGTCATCGATTTGGTAATTAGGTGAGCTACATTGCCGACTGAAGCTATTTTCTACATGGCTACTCTGCCCTTTCCAATGATTTCTTGAATCATGTGAAATATCTCTCTATGTTTTGGGACTTTTGATAAAACTTTAGTTCCTTTGCCTAAGCGATCACACCATTGTTGTCATAGTAAAGTGGCAATGGTCGATCCACATCTAGAACTACCTGAAGGTTTGTTTTGAACTTCCTTATCCAAAAAGTCTTTTTTGCAACATCACATGCCACGATGTATTAAGCCTTAGTGGTGGAGTTTGCAATCATACTCTATTTAGAACTCTTTCAATTGACTACTCCTAAATTAAGAGTAAATATAAACTTAAATTTAGACTTTCTATCATCCACATTTAACTAGAAGTTAAAATCTGTATATCTATCTACTCTAAAATCACCATCTTTTTACACAAATACCATATCTTTAGTCCTTCTCAAGTACATAAGAATATACTTGACAACATTCTAATATTCTATATTAGGATTTGCTTGAAACCTACTTGTGACACTTATGATATAGGTGATACCCAGCCTCAAACATAGCATTGCATACATCAGGCTTTATATAGTTGAAGCATATGAAATCATTTCCATGCTTCTATCATTATCTATTTTTGGTTAGATAAGTTTCAAGAGATGGATGCCATACTTGAATGGTAGTAATCCTCTCTTAAATGTTTCTATATTGAACCTTTTCAGTATCTTACCTATGTACTAAGTTTGGGAGAGACATAAAAATGTTTTTACTTTATCACTATAAATAAGAATGCCCAACATGTAGGTTGCTTCTCCTAAGTATTTCATGGAGAAGGTACTAGCTAACCAGTTCTTAACTGAGGATAACATCCCAACATTATTCCAAATAAGCAGTATGTCATCCATATACAATATTAGGAATATGATTGTGTTCCTATTAAAATTCTTGTAGACGCATACCTCATATTTGTTTTTTATGAAGCTAAATGATTTGATTGCACTATCAAAATGAAGATTCTAACTCCTTGATGCTTGCTTATAGCCATAAATGGACCACTTAAGCTTGCATTCTTTATGAGATTCCTCTTGGATTCCAAAACTACATAGTTGCACCATATAAATATTCTTCTTAAGTATCTCATTGAGGAAAGCAGTTTTGACAACCATTTGCCAAATCCCATAATCTAGATCGATAGTTATCGCAAGCAAGATCCAAATGGATTTGAGCATCGCAACTGGAAGAAAGTTTCCTCATAATTAATTCCCTCCTTTTAACTGTAGCCCTTTGCCACTAACCTCACTTTGTAGGTCTCTACCTTGCTAGTTAAACCAATTTTCCTTTTGTTAACCTATTTGCATTTGATGGGGACAATTCCCTTGAATGGATCTATTAGAGTCCGTATTTGGTTCACATGCATGAAATCCATCTCTGATTGCATAGCTTCCAACCTTTTAGTAGAGTCTTTGTATGCTATTGCTTGATCAAAGGTAGAAGAATCATACCCATAATCATAATCTCCCACTTTTAACAATTCTTATCCATTCTCTAGGACATAATAGTATCTCTTTAGTGCTTGAGAAATTTCACCAAAAGCTCACTGCTTTGTTCCTCATGTTTAAATTCTTTGTATAATATTGTTCTACTTGTACCACTGTCTTGAATGAACTCTTCTTTGAGAAAATGTTCTTGATAGCCGACAATAATCCTATTGTCTTTAGACTGGTAGAACTCATATCCTAGTGAATCATTGGGATATGCTATAAAGTGGCCTATAGCGGCCCTAGCCTCTAACTTGTTCATCTTTGTCTTAGTCTTCCTAAGATAAGTTGGACATCCCTAAATCCTTAAGTGCTTAAAACTTAGCTTTCTTCCATTTCACATCTCATGCGAGGCGGAGAGAATAAGCTTAGAGAGGATCCTATTCAAAATCTATGGCACGATAAGAAGGGCATGTCCCCATAGAGATAAGGGTAAGTTAGTGAAGGTCATTATAGATCATACCATGTCCAACAAAGTTTGATTTCTTTGCCCAGCTACTCTATTTAATTGAGGAGTTTCTAGTGGTGTCAACTGTGATACAATACCATTCACTTTAAGGAACTTAGTAAACTTCGCACTCGTGTACTTGCCATCACAATTTGATCATAGTACTTTAACATGCTTGCCAATTTGCTTCTCAAATTGAACCTTGAATCCTTTGAACTTTTCAAAAGATTTATACTTATACTTTATCAAGTACACATAACCATACCTAGAATAGTTATCAGTAAAGGATATGAAGTAGAGAAAATCTACTCTTGTTATTTTATTAAATGGCCCACAAATATCAGTGTAGACTAAGTCCAGCATGTTAATGGTCCTATTGACACGTCCATCGAATGGACATTTACCTATCTTATCGATGATACAAAGCTTACAAGTTGGATAGGGTTCCTCTCTCAATGAGCCAATAAGCCAATCTTTCTCTAAATTTCTAATTCTTGTGTCCTTGATATGACACAGTGCTATAAATGCTTGGGATTTAAACTATCCCTTGGATGTTTGTTTAAAATGGTATTGATCACACAACTATTACTCATTGAAATAATATAAGTCATTCATTCGAGATGTCATGCAAACCAATTTATTATAATAATAAATGTTGCACACATTTCCTTTAAAATTCATAGTTCTCTTTTATTAATAAAGGAATAGAAACTATGTCTTAAGCCTATTGGACAAAAGTAAGCAATCTCTCCTATGGCTAGGTGATACTCTAACTAAAGAAGTTCCAAATGTGGTGGTTGCTACTAGGCTTGTAAATTACTCAGGCCCATACCTGAATGATGCCTAATACCCATACCTGGACCCAAACCCAGACCCATAACACTTTAAGGTAATGGTCAGGTACCCATACTCAACCCAATATTCTAAGTTTACTTTGGACTTAACTTAACTTGGTACCTCCCTTTTTTTTTAAGGTGAATGGGTGCTGGGTTTTTCCCTTTTTTTTTAAGGTGAATGGGTGCTAGGTTCTATGGAGGAGCATGGGCAACTTGCGGATCTTAATTAACTTTAAGAAACATTTGATGAGAATGGTAATAATGAAGAAGATGCTAAGGAGGGAAAACTTAGGATGGGTCTAGTGCATCATTAAAGAAAACAAAAGGGCATCACCATGAAAAGACCCAAAGCCTAGAATCCAATAGCCGTAATGCCCACATCATCAGAGAAACTGCTTCACCCCTATTTACCTTTTATGTTTTTTTTCTTTCTCCATCCCACCAATTTACTTTTTCAACACAACATTCTCACCTTCTCTCTCTAGAAATTAAAATCTTCTTTCCTTATGCATACACGTTATGCATCTATTTCCCATTCCATCCAGATATAACGAAGGAAGGAGTCCACACCAGCCTAACCTCTCTCCAATGGTCCCCAGTGGGACCAAAATTTATGTAGTGGGAAAACTTAAGAGAACAAAAAAGTAAAGAAAGAAAGAAAGGGGTGAATTCTTAAGTGAGGATGGTAGATGTCTTCATTTCTAATGTCCTCCAAACTAAGTGAAATCCACATCACAAATTCAACCATTCAACAGGCCAGTGCTTGGTTGTACCATAAATGCCCTTTTGCAAACCCCCTAACTTAAAAATCCCCTCGTCTTCATCATTTGCTTCACTACCTTTCCTGTCTAAACTTACCATGTTTTATCCTTGCCTGAATTATATGGGTTTTTTGCCCTTTGTCATTGCTTAGAGTTTTTCCACAGAGACAAGCAAGAAAATGAAGTAAGAACCTTTGCTTTGCGAGTTATTTGCCCTTTACCTAAGGACAGATGGCATTTAGGAGTTTTAGGCAAATGGGCTTATGGGTTTTATTAGATATCAAACGCTGCCCGTGCTTATTTTACTATTTATAATAGGCCTGGGTCTAGGTTTGAGTAAAATAAATTACATAAGGTATGAGCTTGGATAGATAATGTAATTCAAGGGCTTGGGTAGGATATTGCCCTACCCATTTATGGGCCTAGCTATCGTAGTTGCTCCATTCCCCCACCTTGATCACCACTTCAAGCTTCCTATGCATCCTACTTTTACTAAATCTTGGCATGAAGTACTAATGTGCAACAAAGTACTAGAATCTAAAATCTAAGAATTAAAAAATACACCAATAGACTAAGATGTTTCATAAACTTAAAGCTTCTTACCTTTAGGGGCAATTCCTTTTTTGGTGCCTATCGTTGCTGTAATGGAAACATTTCCCTTTGTTCGCAAGAGCTTTGGCCTTTTTCATACTCCTAGTGGCCTTGGAAACTACAGGCTTTTTTCTTCTTTGTCTTCCCCATCTTAGTCTTACTAAAGGAGCTAGACATAGTAAGAACCACCTCCTTCTACTATCCTTATTGTTACTTGTGTAATCACTAATTGATTTAGGAGCCTACGCAGTGTGCATTCAATGTCATTCAGATGGTAACTCAAAATGAACTAAGAGGAGTCTAGAAATAACTGTAGGATCAAATCTATTTGCAGATTAACATCTATGATGATGTTCAATGACTTAAGCTTCTCGATGAGTGAAATCATACAAGCTCATTGACATCACCACGTTCTACCATGTGCATCCTAAGCAATTGCTTTGATATCTTATATCTAGTAGTACAACTCTACTTATCATACAATTTTTGCAAGTGGTACAAGATCTCTCGAGTGCTCACCATGCTCTCATAGGTTCTTTAGAGATCATTGGTCATTACAGCTAACATGTAGCTCTTGACCCACAGATCGCCTTTCGCCCATTTCTTATGAGTGGCTTTCTCCTTCTCCCTAATTGTCTATGAAGTGGTTGGTGGGATATCGGCATCCAATACATAGCCAATGCACTCCAAATCTGGGACATTTCTCAAGTTCTAGAACCAATTAACATAGTTGGGCCCACAAAAAGTGTTGGTCTCAAGCAATTCTACAAGAGACGTAGTCATTATTCAATTAGAAACTAAACTGTTGAAAATGAACAAAACTTTGTTAGTGTGGTTGTATTATGTGTTACCATTTACGATTATGGACATTACGTCAAAACAACACCTACTAGATTTTTCAAATCCTACACTCCTTTGGGTAGAATATGGAAATTCCATTGGAAAAATTTTCTTAGTGGGTGATTGGAATCTTCATTGGACATAATATACTTCACACACATGGATCTTGGGATGCTAAGCCCAATGAGAGGCAACACTTGCCAGCACATCTTATGTGTCATCCAATTGTTTCCTTTGGTCCACGACCCAACTATACCTCACATAATCAGATATTGGTATCGTAGGTCCACTCAAGTTATACCCGCTAACTGACAACTTGCCAAATTTGAATCCCCTTCTGGCCATATGCTCTTAAGGTAAAATGTCTTTTAAATGTTGCATGTAATGTACTATAAGTCATAAATGCACTGTTGCAATTTGACCATTCAAATGTGATGATATAACACACAAAAGCTACACTTAGGGCTTCAAGTTCAATGGAGGGTCACAATAAACAACTTGCCATTACAATTTAATATTGTTTGAGGAAGTTTTAGACCATATATATTTTGTTTCACTTTGTACATTATCCATTTTCATGTCTTTCATATATTCATCAAATAATATGCAACTGTGGATAATGTGAGGTAGCAAGATTACATGTTGCAAGATTCGCAGTGTAGCTACCACATTGCCCCGCAACTCGTAGTGTGGTATCGAGACTACATGTTGCGATTGTGAGAACATTTCTCAAGATCATGACACTAGTCGTGGATCGTAGTAGAATATTAGTTTCTAGTCCAAGACGCAATTTTTATCCTATTTTCTCAATTCCAAACATCCATAAAACACTTTTACATTGTTATACACATATCAAATACATGTTTAATGAAATTTAATGTGAAAACTAATGTAACTCATGAAATAATCATTAAATTTTACAGTTTTGCAAGGAAAATAGTGGCCCTGATATCACTATTGCATTTTGTTGGGATTAGCATGTGAAAATTACAACTTTGAAATAGAAAATATTATAAACATGTAGTAGTAACAAACATAACAAATCCCACCCTTTTTTGTGGCAAAACACACAAGATATTGCATAAACAAGATAGTATGGAATTTTACCTCTTAGGAACATTTTCCAATGGTTTTTCTTGCAATCCTTGAATTGTAACCCTCAAACCTTGACTTCCAATTTGTCCAAATGACTAGAATCATGATAAGCACCTTCTACACCTTTGAAAACTCCTTTTGCAAGGCTTTTGTGCAGATGCTTTGGGCTAGAAGGATTTTTTTTTACCAGAAAAGGAGAGAGGGTGGTTAGTATGTCTCTATTTTCTTGCTTAGTGGCTGCACGAAAATTGGCTGAAAATTAAGTGATTTGAACACTTCAAACAGTCTTTATATAGTTAAGATAATAGGGCTACAAGGCATGGGCTCCATGGCCTCCCTACATAGACCTTCAATTATTAAAGCCCATTAATAAATACAGCACATTTGGGTCAAATTTATTTCATATAATTAATTTTCATTAATTAAACTAAATCATTTTATATTTCTAATCAATTATCTCATCACTAATAAACACAATGGTAATTTATTTAATCCAATTCAATTGTAACTGAATAAATTATTTCATAATCTTCTCAAGTCTTGTTTGCAACCCACCAAATTAACTCTCATCATGCATTCTATCCTTTTGTGTATGACTCTTGAAGTCTATCCTTAATTAGCAATAAGTATAGTTTAAAAGAAATGGGTAATGTCTAGCTTACAACCTATATTATAGCCCAATTAAGACGAGTTGAATGAATCACAATGAACCATTCCTATTGTGAATACCATGCCACATAAACCTTTAGTCTTCCTTTGTCCCAACAAAGCAATAGGCATGGATTTAATTAAACTCACAAATTTGGTCATTTAATTAATCAATATTACCTCATGAGACAAATGCTTATATTGAAAACTCCTTTCCACATACACACAGCCTTGGCTAAGGTTTGTTGTCTCATGGAATACTAATTATATAGAACAAACACCTTGCTCACTTATCAGAAGACAAATCCATTATCAAATGCACACATGCCTCTATACGCATTTGAACAATAGCATGTTGGACTCATGGCTCTATCTCATACAAGGATAGATAATAGCTCTTAATCCTCTAATAATACATTGAACTTCATGTGCACAAGATAACTGTGTTGTCTTAGGTCTAAGGTCTACATGCATTTAAAAAAATCACGGAGTAAGAAATTGATAATCAAAAGTGAACTCCATATGTCTACCTCATTCTGTGAGTCATTGTTGAAATGGCCATTCTCCAATAGTGCATCCACACACATTTGTGCTTAGTAGTTCATATTGAATAACATGACACTCACCTTACAAATATAAGGTGTGTAAGTTGTACTGACTCTCTAGTATCCTTTAGACTATCTGTGAATTGTGGATTGGTTTTAATAATTGAATAATAAGGCATTCTTGTGTCCTTACTTATAAACCCTTACAAATAAGGCTTCTTAACTCAATTATATTAGCACATATAATACTTTACGCCATTTAAGATTTACATGCATGAACAAACTTGCTAAAACATTGTCATGAAAAAATAATATTATAAATTATTGAGAAAAAGTACATATACAGCCATGTTGTCCTCTAATATCCTTTATTAATTATAAGTGTTACAGGACATATTACTAATAGTTATAAGCATAGTGACATTTAGGTCATTGCTAATTCCTAGCTATTATTTAGTGTTGAACAACACCTTGATTGCACTATCAAGTAAATGAAATTTAATTTTAGTTTCAATATTAAACAATAAAGGTTATATTTTGTCATTTGGAAATAAAAAGTTGAAATATTTTTTTGATTCTCAATTAATTAGTTCTAACACATTTTTCCATATAAATGATCTCTATATGCTTGATACAATTAATGAAAGTAATTAGTCCCTAATAATCGAAACAAAAGCACAAAGTGCAAATGGCTAAGTGAGAATACTTATTCAATGTGGCACAAGTGTTTGGACCATATCTCCAAAGAGAGAGTACATAATTTTATGACTGATTGGATTCTTGGTACACTTTATAAAAGTGATAATAACTAACTATGTGTGGAGAGCTTTAAGAGCAAAATAATAGAGAAAAGAAATGTAAACTTGAGAGGTTAAGAAACATGTTATAATTAATTTATATTGACATTTGTGGGTCATTACCTATGGTTACCTAGAATGGATAGTGGTATTTCATCACGTTCATTGAAGATTGCTCTCAATATGATTACTTAATACATGAAAAATCAATTTGGGAAGTCTACTAAGGTCATTAAATCATATTATGGTGGTCAATACATGTTAGGTTTTTCCACAATTGGGATGAAAAAAATTCAATTTAAATTTTTCATAAACATGCATATAAGTGGACAGAACCAATATTCCCTAAAGCAATACGCATTGTTCATATAAAACATGTAAAACAAATAAGTATATGATGGATAGAATATTAAATCAAGCACTTTGCCTCTAAATTCCACTTATATGATCTCCAAGTCACAAGTCTTCAATTGTGGCCCTTAGATTGTCTACATGAATAGGCTAGGTTAGATTCTCTAGAACTATTCCCAAAATTCCTTTCATGAATTATGAAAAAGAAAACTCAAGAGAAAAATAGGAGAGAGGCTAGAGAATATTTTTCTCTACCTTCTATGAGGTGGGTGGCCAATAGGTGTGTGGGAGGGTTGGAATTAATTCACCCTTATCTACTCCAATACATCATATTTAACTTATGATAGGAAGGAATCATTTCCTAAGTTTAAGCCAGGGAGGTAGAATGAGCATTATCCAGCTTTTGCATAGACCTTTAAATTAATTCAAATCCAAAACATTTTTGATTAGTAATCCAATTAATAATTAAGACTTGATTATGCTTTAGGTGTTTAATTTAATTAATCTCAGTAATTAAATTAAAAGCCCAACATGTTTAGAACTAATAATCATATTATTAATAAACATGATGAAAAGTAAATAATTTTTCTTGGCCTAATCTTATTGTGCACTATTAAATTTGATCCTTAGAACTTTGAAGACTCAATCAAACAAACCATGACCAAATTATCGTCTTGCAAGCCCTTGCATTGTTTTTGCATGTGTGACTCTCTAAATTTATTTTTAATTAGAATGATCATAGCTTGAAGGAAATGAGTAACTCCTATCTTGTGTCTCATATCATATTCCCATTAAGATGAGGTGATGAGATCATATAAACCATGTCAATTGTGAATACTAGGTAGTATAGGCCTTTTATCTTACTTAGTCCTAATTAAGCGAGAGTTATGGATTTAATCAAATATACGAACTTGATCATATGCCTAAATTAATATTCCTCATTAGACTAGTATCCATCGAAAACTCGTTTTTGATCATGCATTACCATCACTAAGGATTCTCGTCTCATAGGGCATTGATAACATAAGATAACCGGTTTGCTTATTAGCAAAGAAACAAATTTCTTACTAATTTCACCACCTCTATCTGAACATGCCAATAACACTTCGACCTCATAACCTTATTCAGAAAAATCTTGTTCTTAGTGCCTTAATAATGCATTGACTACAAGATGCAAAAGGTATTCATATGATCTCAAGTCTAAAACCCACTTCCACTTAACATAAACACAAAACATGACATTGATAGTTGAGAGTAAACTCTATATATCTATTTCATTCTTTGAGTTAGTGATTAGAATATATCATACCCTAGTGACATATCCACATGCTTTTGCTCTCAATATCTTATACCAAGTGACATAATACTCACCATGTAAACATAAGGTGTGCAAGTCGTACTAATATTCCAATGTCTATTTCATGGACTCCATGAGCAGCAAATGGATTTTAATGATTGTGTATTAATAAGTCTCATCTATATTCAAAACTCTTATCCATAAGTCTTCTTAACTAATGTATTTCATCAATACACCAAAATTAGAAATATGTAAGGATAGTATTTGGTGAGTATAAATGTTGTATTCACAAGAAGGGCTTAGGAGTGTGTCTATCAATGTAATTAAGCTATTAGTCTGGTCATCTTAAGGTGATGATAAGAAAAATAATAAAGAAATCAATGAACAAACACGATAAGAACAAACCAGGTGGTGATAGGTAACAAGATCCCAATGATGAAGAGTCTAATCCTTTATATTGTTTTGATTCCAAATGTATAATAAATTATATTAATTATGAATTTAATTGTCTTATCATGGATTGTTAATTCTAACATTGTTAAGATATTATCCAAAACTTTCCAAACTTCAATTCAAAATCAAGTGTGTTCCCATAACCCAATCAAAATGAGGATTTAGGTTCGTCATTAATAATATGAGTGCACACTAGTTTTACAATTTCACTTTCCCTCAAAACTAATGTTTATGATTATATGTCTAACATATAGGTTTCACTTCCGTTATTCCTTATACAACCCCGAATTAATCAAAGGGTTGATCAAGTCCTTCAATTACAATTAAATGTGCCAATTGCGAGACGAGAACAAGGGCAATCAATCTTAAATTCATGCATCAATTGATAACCACATACAAACATAAGGAACTTGAAATAAATTTAGCAATCCATTGATAATCAAACCCAAATTGCACCCAAACTTCTCCAAACCATCATAGTTAATATTTATATGCACATTGAACATAAGATGACTAATTAAGCTTCAATTAATTGCAAAATCAATGATAATAGAGGTGAAATATGTATAAATTCTTGAGTTATCATTAACACAATTATATGTGCACATGCACTACTTTACACCAAATTAAGAATTACATGCAAGAGTTTGATATAAGAATATGTCAATTTTATTAATAACCATGAATTTTTACAACCAATATCTCTTCCACACAAAATTATTAGTGTCAAAGGGCATATTACTAACAAAGAGTACATAAAAGAAAGAGGAGTGGAATACCCAATTATTAAATTGTATTTCTCAATAAACATGTAATAATAGATGACTCACCAGAGTGAGGCATTCTCACCTTTTGTGAATTTGTCAATTTTTAGAACCATCAAAGTTGGATTGTTACATTGAAAGAAGAAATCTAATATGAAGGATAATGATGTTTAGGACTGTGTCCCATAAATATGTATACAAAAATTTAAAATGAATTCATAGGGAAGTATGGAAAGGTATAGGGCACATCTACCATAATATCATTTACTTAAAAGGAAGGCACCAATTATGTGGAGACTCTCCCTGGCTTTGTCGAAAGATTCTTTTATGACCATTATAGCACTCATGGCACATTCTGACTTAGAGTTACATTAAATGGATGTAAAGGCAGGCTTCTTTGATGGAGCCATTGAGGAAACAAATTTATATGGTGTAATATGAAAAGTTACCTCAAAAGAGGATAACTTAGTTTACAAATTTAAGAACTCCATTTACAAGCTCAAGTAGGCACCTCTAAATGGTTCCTTAAGTTTCTTCAATTCATTCTCTAATTTGGTATCAAAGCAAACATTATTAAAGAATGTGTGCACCAAAAGTTCAATGGTCGTAGATTCATCTATTGGTGCTATAAATAGATGATAATCTGCTCACCTACATCAATGTAGAACTTTTTCAAGAAATCAAAAAAGCTTTCTTCTCAAATCATTTTGAAATGAAAGATTTTGGTGAATCACCATATATATTAGGAATCTAATTCATTGAAACTAATCAAGGAAATTCCCATACTATCACAATAAAGGTTTACATCAAAGAGATATGGCGAAGGTTTAGCATGCAAAGTTAAGGGCCATATGACACATTTATGTCAAAGGACGATATGTTCAGCTCAGTAGTGTCGAAATTTAAGTTTGATTCCAAGTTAATGATTGAGATCCCACATACATTAGTAATGTAAGGCCTCATGTATGCACTAGTTTGTATCTATTTGGATGCTGCATTTATGGTAGAAATGTTGCGTAGATATTAAGATAATTCACAAAAAGAACATTGGGTTGTAGCCAAAAAAGTATTAATATATTAGTGTAAAAAGGAGTGCAATCTCACATATAGGAACTCAGAGCATCTTGAGTTAATGGTTATTATGACTCTAATGTCTCCAAATACCTTGTATGAGGTATCCAATCAAGTTATTTGGTTGCAAAACTTAATTTTTAGATAACATATTATTGATGGCGTTTAGATATCACTCAAGATATATTGCAACAATAAGGTAGCAATCTTCTATCGAGTTAGTTAATTAAGTATTGTGCTTATAAGAACAAATTGTATGCTTTTGGATTTGTTTCTTGAGTCATTGACACTAGATGGTGAGCATGGGGCTCATATAGGTGTCATTTGTTTAGATGCCATAGATAATTGTAATTTCTCATTTGACTGGCTCTATATTATTTTCAAATTGTAACATCATTCAATTATGGATGTCACATTCAACTTTAAGTTATTTTATTATTCATCTAATGAAATGAATTTTATAAAATAAATGATTCCTTCTGTTGAGTCATCACACCTCCACACTTAATGATACACTTGGTCTTCTAATAGGTAGAACTCATATTTCATGGAATCTTTGAGATATCTAACAAAGCGATTTAAAATAACCTCATGTAGATGATGTGTGAGATAGTTGGATGGGCATGTACCCTTAATGAACTAGGAAGATCAATAAAGCTAATAAGAGATTGAACCATTTCTAGCAAAGGTTCAATTTCTATGCTCAACTACGACGTTTAATTGAAGAGTTGCTGGTGGGGTAAGCTATGACATGATGCCATTCTCCTTGAGAAATTCTACTAACTTGGCACTCATATATTTGCTACCACCATTTCATCATCGTGCCTTTACACGTTTAGTAGTTTGTTTCTCTACTTGAGCCTTAAATTTTGTGATCTTTTTAAAAGATTCATGCTTATACTTCATCAAGCATGTATAACCATACTTAGAGTAATTATTGATAAAGGATATGAAGTAGAAAAATCCTCCCATGGCCATTTCACTAATCAACCTACAAATGTTGCATGGACTTGCTCAACACTAATGTGGCTCTTTTAGTGTGCTCATCAAATGGTCTCTTAGCATCATGCCTAGGGTATTAGGCTCACAAGTTGGATATAGTTACTTTCACACTAGGCTAATAATCCCCTTTTTTCCCAACTTGCCTAACCTTACTTTTGTTGCATGGGCCAATATAAGATGCTACTATTGCTTAGGATTTGATCTGTCCATGGCATGTTTGTCAAATATGGCATTCATTAGAGATTCAATGCCAACTAATTTATTATGATAATAAATATAGATTCACAAATCACAAATTCTTTAAATGCGAATTGGAGAGTTCATATGACTTGCATACCACGCGTTTGTATGGAAAGTGTCATGCCATACAATATGAGATATTGAGAACACATATGTATAAATACATCATTGAACAATGAGTATTCAAAAATTGACTTAAGGAACGAAGTAGACACATTGAGTTGACTCTTTGTTGCTAATATCCTATTTTGTAATCGTAGTAAGTGTGTATGTGCCTTAAACTTAAGACGATATGATTATTTTGTATGCATGATGGTCAAAGTGTCATTAAGACATTAAAAACTAATATCTATCTTGATATAAGATAGGGTTATGAGTCTAACTTGCTATTGGTCATATGTGTTTGGAGGCAATTGTGAATTTAATAAAGAATTTATCTCATTGCAAGTAACTAAGATATTTGTCCTATGTGGTTTATAGTCTATGAGACAGAAATCCCTAGTGAATGGATGGCTATTAGTCTCATAAAGTAATACTGACTAAATCCATAGCTCTCGCTCGACTGAAAAAAAAAAAGTAGAATAAATGGCCTATACCACATGATTTTTGCAATTTCGAAGGTTCATGTGATCCATTCACGTTATCTCAATTGGACTATGATATGAATTGTAGGGTAGGCATTTCTCGTAACCTTCGAGTTATACTCATTGCCAATTAAAAATGAACTAAAAGAGTGACACACAAAAGGACAATAATAGTTGGAGAATTAGTTTGGGGTCTTAAACATGACCTTGGAAGTCTCATGGTAAAACTAAATTGGTTGCCATTGGATTGGACTTAATGGATTTCTCATTATGTTTGTTAATAATAAGATTATTAATTAGAAATATAATAGACCTTTAATTTAATTAATGTAGAACACAAATAGACTTTAATTAATTAAAGGTCCATGTACGAAGCCCATGAAGCCTAATCCGTGTGTACCTTAGTTAATATGTATGGAAATAAGAATTTTACATTATGTAGGATTATGTGCCATAGAAAAAAAAATAGAAGAGTTCCAAATGAAAAAAAAAAAACACAAGAAAGTATATTTCTTTACCAATTCTCATGTGCCCCCATCTAATCAAGAGAGGAACATCATGTAACCCCCCTTTCTAGTTTTTTCTCTTGTCCAAAAGGCCTCCACACCTAATGAAGTTTGCATAAAGTCCTTGTAGAAGAGTTCGTTGAGGATTTTAGTGGAACTTATTCGAGCTTCTTATGTGTGGATAAACTAGATGTAGCTTGAGAGTTACGTCTTGTGGGTCACGCATGCACCTCACTAGGAATAGGATTTTGAGAAGTAACTTCATATATTTTTAGATACATTAAATTATGCGTGTCATACAGTGAAACTAGTTTGAGTTTGGAATTATCTATTCTGTTGCATTTTCATGGTCATTTGTTGTTTTGGAATAAAAACTTTGCACCACAAACCTAGTGAAATACAACATTTGCTTTGTTTTTTTAAGTCAATGTTTGAACACTTATTCTCTAACAGCTTATCCACTTACATGTGTTCTCAATATCTCGTACTGAATGATATGACACTCACAATATAAAAACACAAGGTGTAGAAGTCGTACTAATGCTTTAATGTTTATTTAGAGAATCTGTAACCTACAAATAGGTTTTAATAGTTATGTACGAGGAAGTCTTGTGTTTATATTCATAACTCTTATGAATAAGATGTATTAATACAATCACATGCACACATATAAAATTTTCTTCCATAAAATAATTTAAATGCATGAACTAAATTGCTAGAGTATTGATAAAGCTAAAAGTATCAATTTTTTATTTATTAATAAATTATATTTATAGTTAATATCGCTCACAAAAAATGGTGTCAGAGTTCATATCAGTAATAATATTTGTAAAGAGTGTCATGTCTAGTGATTTAACTTGTCTTGTATTAGTTAGGCAAAAATTCAATTACAACTTATGAAATATAAATTCAATTAAGCTAAAGATACAAATAAAGATAGAAGTTGAAGTTAAGAAAGGAAAGAGGGATTGAATTAAGAACTAAAATCTCAAGCTCAATTATAAACAAGACCTCATGTTTTGTATAGTTCACTTGTTAAGGATTATGATAATTATCAATTTAATTACTTGTTTATGGTTTCTAATTCCTAATTTTTCTTAATACAGTTTCTTGAGTCATATTAAGATTTCAATTGAATTATTTGTACCATTCTATGATATAATTCGATCAAGTAATTAAAACTTTCAAGTAGTAATCACTCATGAATTTTAGACCTTCACTCCTATTATAAGTCCTAGCTTTCCATGACTATACTCAATCAAACCAATAACATAAGTTAAATTTTAGAAGTTGATCAAGGTTTTGAATACAAAATAAAATGTTAGGCATAAGTAAACAAGTAAAGACAATTATTCATAAATCATTAAACAAATGTTTCTTATTTCACATAAGGTACATCTACAACATCAAATATTCATGATGATATTACAAATAAGAATACAATCAAATATTCAAGAACAAAAATACAAATAAAAATAAGAAAAAGGAAAGGAATCTTATTCTTATGTTCTTGTTCTTGAATCCCGGGCTGAACTCTGCAAAGGAATGCTTTGCTCTTGAACTCCTTCTTCTTGAATCCTTGAACACTTCCACATCAATTGGAAAGATAAGAATAATTTTGGAATGGATTAAAATGGTTTTGGTATGATCCATGCATGGTTGTATGATGCCTTTGCATGCTTGAGTACCTCCTATTTATACAGGCATATCTTGACCACCCGAGGACTCACACATAGTTTGTCTTTAATCTTCATTTCTTTCCATTGGTATAGCCTTTTTTAGAGTGTAAAAATTGAACTATTGCCTACTTGGTCGCTTGAGCAAGCTAGCAGGTGCTAATTTTTGCTTCTATGGTCACTTGAACGATTCTATAATATGTAACTATCACTTGTCACATCACTGAGGCAAGCCAATCAAGATAGGAGGCATAATTTCATTGGTTGTGAGCTTTTCATGGTTGCAACTGGTGGGCTTAGGTGGGCTTTAGATGAGGCTAAGTTGCTCCATTGATTCTCCAAGGCATAATCTAGGCATTATTTTAATTTTTTGGTTTCGGTTTTTCATCATTATACAAACATTCAATGACTTTCGTCACAACATATAATATTTAATGAGATTAAAATGCATTTCATAGCAATTAAGCATACAATTAGTGTCAAATAACACTAATTTTTTAGAGTTATCAATTGTGAATAGATTTAATTATTAAAAATAATTAATTAGTTATATATATAAAAATAAAAAATTTTGAATTTAAAAGTGAATAAAAATTTTGTTGAGTAGTATATTTAATTGTGTAAAGTTTGGTTGAACATCAAAAGAGTGAAATATGTGCTCCAATCAAATCATAGCCCAAATACGACTTCTCTTTTGTCCTTCTGGTTTTTATCTGTGATGCGTGCAATAGATGACAAGAAGGAGGAACTAGCCACTAATTTGATAGGCATGCATTCTCATTTTCTCATGTCTCAGGGCTTTTTCTTCTGTAAGATATTGGATGAGTAATCAATCTATTTTTATGAGATATTCTCATAAAAATCGTCTCCCACTTTTCTTTTTCTTATCTCATTTTTTTTTTCTCTTTCTTAATCTATCCTCTCTCACATGCCAACTATCTTCTTTGCTATCGTTGATGATTTTCTCATTTCTCCTCACCCAAGAGTAATCATAGTGTACTTGGAAGCCCTTGACAACATTCTGAAGGTCGGAGAAGCTAAGAAGAACCACAGCTACAATTGAGATGTGAATGTCTTTTGCCAGATGTCGATGCTAAAGGTCTAGGGAAGGTTGAAAACCTTGCAAATCATAACAACAATAATAAACATTTAATAATAATAAGTATTTATTATTATTATTGTTACTACTACTATTGTTGTTATTATTATTATGATCATCATCATCATCATCATCATCATCATTATTATTATTATTATTAGTTATTTTCACAAATAATCTTATAAATTGAATAATTATTATATTAATATTAATATTAGTAATTATATCATCAAATCAAACGAATTATCAATATTATTAATAATATTTTTAATATAATCATATTAAAAATAAGATTATTACGAATATTAATCATTTATATAAATAGTAGAAATGATTAAAAATAATATTATTAATGAAAGGTAATTGATGCAGTCCAAAACATAGGATGTCAATTTGTTTTAAATCACATTCTCAAACAAATAAAAAATCGAGAAATATAATCAAGAAATAAATCAAGGAACATGAGGATCTAACTTGGTTTGGCCAATTTGGCCTATGTCCATGGGAAAGAATTTCTATATATTTTATTTATGGTGAAATGATTACAAAAATAGAGAAAAGCTTACAAAGAGAACTAAGAAAGAAGAAGATGAGGTGTCTCTGTATTCCATATCCTCGTCTAAATGATCCATCCCCACTCATTGCCCCACTTTTCCATAATTAATAGACAATTAATGAGAAATGATAATGGGGTTTAATGTTGACAAGGATGATAATATTGGGATCATTTAGTATGTATAATGGGAGTTTAATTTTCAGGATATATCACTAATTCCCCAAAAACCTAGATCAATAAATTTATCTAGAGCTTCATTCTTTTTGAATGCTATGGCTTTTAGCCATGAATGCTCTTGGACCTGCAAAACATTGTGGTGAGTATTGTGCGTAAAGCAAGATAAACAATTGTCAAGTATGAATATACGACAGGATTTGCCAAAATGTAATTGTATTTGGTATTTGGTCCTTGTGTTCTTATGCATTTTTGCTGTGATGTGCATTAAGCTCATGGCATGACCCATCCCATGTGGTGCTCCCAACCCATAACATGCACTTATCTATGACATGTATTAGTCCATGGCATGTAGTTGACTGATGTTGTGCATCTGTCATATGGCATATAGTCACCCCATGGTGAGCACCTATTTTTTGGTTTTCGACTTTTGTCTCACTTTTGGAAAATGTCAATTGTATCTATATTACAACATGCTATTATCACATAATATAAAATTACACATAAAAAATTAAAATCAATGAGATGACTTCCCTTGTGTATTTGTGACTCCTTAGAGAAGCGAAATCATTTCCCTGTGAACACCTTCATGTTTCTGTATTGGACATTATCCCGCTGATGTGGAACGCACGTATGCCTAAAAGAGTAAACGACCAATCCCATGCACGATGCAAAACACTTGCAATAAGTACTGATCTAGTAGTATGTTTTTTTTTTTCTGAAGTATGAACACTCCACATGCTAGCTATCAATCTTCTCTTCCTATTTCCAAACTGATTGTTTATAACAATAACAACCAAAGGCCCACATTGCTTGAAACATGCCATTCCAGTATGCAAAAAATATATGAAGGTCCCATCCACCAATTTTGGCTAGCAGGAAATACTACATCATCACACTAATCACTGCATTCAATTGTACAACATTGGCATTCAAAAAATTAGAGAATGGAAAGAGTCGCCAAAAATAGACCGCTAAAGATGGATAAAACAATATTTTCCCCCATGCTTCACCACATGAATAAATACCAGATAACCTTCCAATCCAAAAACATATAGACAACTTTGTAGCAAAAACCATGAATCAACTCATACTACGCCACAAATCAAAATTTCTATGATAAGAGCATTTCACAAATTAAGGTAACTTAGTGAAAACAACCATAAATAAATGATAAGAGTTTCCACTGCAAACAAGGCTAATTTGAACTTTTTCATTAACTAAATCTGCATTAGTAACCCAAGGAAGTCTAGAAGATGAGTAACGATCTGTCAACCACGTCAGTAAGCCCATATGCAGCTAAAGAATAGGAGCCAGGATGATGATTAATAGGACCTATGCTCAGGTTTAAACTAGTTTCTTCACAGCCATGTAGCTTGCCTTCCAAAGTAACTTGTAGCGATGACCCAATCAAATCAAGTGCACCATAGGTTACCTTTTAGGACTGGGACATATGACGCCATTATGATAATTTAAAGCTATCCATCTATAATAAGTTTCCTCAATTCTTATGATAACTTTTACCCACTCCTTTTGGCATACGACCATATTTACGATAAAGAAGCATGGAAAGAAGCGTAGTCTACTTGAACCTGGCAACAACAATAGCCTCAACTCTAGGTTTACCAGATATATGACCATCCAAAACTTTTAGGAAGAATACTATCTATCGTTGGGTTTTAATAAGTAGAAAGTAAAAGTTTGAGTGAAGGGAAGACATATGGAACTTGATATTTCTAGCTGTTGTTTCTGAATGTTCACAGACTACAAAGCATAAGTCTGCTTATATACTATTTAAGAACAACATTAACCTTGATATGCTCTTGCGGTTATCCAACTAATCCCTATAACTACTACATTACAGATTTAGAGATATAAAACCCAACTAACTAATTTAACTAAAGTTACAATAACTAACTAAATATAGTTATCAGTGGAAGAAGGATGAGATCAGTTAAGCTCCACTCCAGTTCATTTATCCAACAGGCCCCGACAAGGTGGTGAGTAATGGTTCACTATTCCCATCTTGTTTAGATGTAGCTTCAATGTCTGTGAAGGCAATGCCTTTGTGAACAAACCAATCATCTGTAACCGTGTGCTGATATTTTTAGTGACTATTATACTTGGCTGCATCAAGTCTCGAACCAAATGACAGTTTAATTTAATGTGCTTCGTGCACTCATAAAACATGGGTTTGCGAGCAATGTGCTTCGTGCACTCATGAAACACGGGATTGGAAGCAATGTGCATCACTGCTTGGTTGTCACAATATGCTGCTACTGCCTCTTTATGCTGGAATCCTCGTGCTTTACTTGCAATTCTAATGTCATCAACATATACTAACAATACAATGAAGGAACCCTTTCTCTTCATTTTGAACAGGTCTATAATCAACCTTAGACTATCTAAATCCAAACTTGACCATTGCATCAAAGAAGGTTAAGTTCCATTGCCTAGATGCTTGTTTTAGGCCGTAAATATTTTTTTTAACTCGCAAACTTGATGAGTTCCCCTTTCTCATATCCAGGGGCCTTTTTCATATATATCTCCTCTTCCAATTATCCATATAGGAAGGCATTATTTACATCTAATTGATGTAATTGCCATCCCATCTTTGCTACCACTACAAGGACTCTAACCATGGTAAGTTTAACTACTTAAGAAAAGGTCTCTTGATACTCCACTTCCTCCATTTGTGTATAACCTTTAGCCATCAATTTGGCCTTATATCTTTCAACAGAGACATCCGCATTATACTTCAGTTTGTATATATATTTGCAACCAATGGCAATTTTCCCTAGTGGTAGTTCTGTTAGTGACCATGTTTCATGCTCCTCCAGAGCTATTATTTCCTTCCTTATGGCCTCACAACACTTAGGATGTTGTGCAGCCTCCTTATAACTCTTTGGTTTAATACAAGAATCAATAGTAATTACAAAAGTTTGTGCACAAGAATTGTAGACATAATAGTGAACAAAATCTGGTATGGGATATCGACATTTAGTGAGTGTGTCATGTTGTAGTTTGTAGAAAGGGTTGATGAAGTGCAAGATACCTATTGGTAGACGTAGTCTCATAGATACTTTTATGCATTCTTCTTCTTGGTTGACCCACAGATTGTTGGGAGTGAAGCAGCACTAGTTAAATTTTTAGTATGGTTAATGTCATTAGCTAGGCAAGAAATTAAGGTATGATCAAGAGAGTTACCGTTGTGTGAAGGGAATTGTTCAAGAATGATTTATGAAGTCGGATCAATAGTGAATTCTAGTACTAAGTGGGATTCAAGATTTTTGCACTGAGGTTGAAAAGAACTAGTGGTGTTAGGGAAGGGTTCTACTAGATAGAAGCTTGATGAGAGTGTTCTAGATGCTTCTTTATTCCTATGGAAAGGAAGATATGCTCATGAAATGTCATTTTTCTTGACACAAATACTGAGTTATTTTCAAGGTCCAAGAGTTTATAACCTTTCATCCAAAATAGATAGCAGTAGTGGCAAAATACAAACAACCAAAGGTCCTTATATGTTTATATTGTGGCTTGGTTTGAAACAACAGCTCATCGGGTGTCACATTTTTCAAGGTTGGGGAAGGAATTTTATTCACAATATAGTCTACAGTAAGGACACATTTATTCCAATATTCAAGAGGCAAATTGGATTGGAACTTTAGGGCTCTTGTAAGTGGTGTTTTTTTCTATTATAGCATTTTGTTGAGGGGTTTCAACACAGGAACCTTTTGTATTATGCTCCTCTTGTGGTAGAAATCTTCTAGGGAAACTTTGAACCATTATCACTACTGATCATCTTAATTTAAACAATCAGTGTCTACTTCAATTTGATGAAGCATTGAGCTTGATAGCAAATCAATTCTCTAATTACACCATTTGACATCATAAGTTAGGACATATTTCAAGTAGTAGGATGTAATTGATTGATGACCCTCCTATAAAACTTTCTACTAAGTACTATAGTGAGTTCTCATTTTTCAAATGAGCAAAGGGTGTCAGATTTAGTTTTAATCATATATACGTAAGCAGCTCTTGAAAACTCACATACTATAGTAAGAAATCAACTACCCTCATATGCAAGGGTATTGCAAGTTCCCCATATATCATAGTGTATGAGATCAAAAGATTATCATGAAGCGTGGGTGCTGTTTTGGCATGGTAATTTGTGCTACTTAGAAAGGGGACATATGAAAAACAAGGACTCACTATAGTACTTAGTAGAAAGTTTCATAAGAGGGTCATCAATCAATTACATCCTACTATTTGAAATATGTCCTAACCTATGATGTCAAATGGTGTAATTATAAGATTGATATGCTATCAAGCTCAATGCTTCATCAATTGAAGTAGACACTGAGGTAGTTCCTTTTTCAGGTCATCAACATGCACCTTCTATCTATTGAGTTGGTAAAGGTAATCCTTTACTTCACCCCTTCAAATCATGGTCCAAGAGGTAAGGTCCTGAATAAAACATTTATTGGACAAGAAAGTAACATAGCAATTTGAATCCTTGGCAAGCTTCTTGATTGAAATTAAGTTGAAAGAAAAAGAAGGCATGCATAACACATTAAGTAGTGTGATGATCTGCGTCTCCTAGTCCCTTGATGAGATGAATAGGCCACCAAATCATTAGGCATCTTTATTGGACAAGTAATTTCAACAAAAGCACCAGTGAATAAACTTACCTCGCATACCATTTGGTCTGTTGCACTTGAATCCAAAATCTAGCGAGCCACTTTCCAAAATGAAGAGTTAGAAGTTATTGTAGCTAAAAACAAAAGCTTGCCCAATGCATTTAGACTTCCTTCTCCATTATGTGCTAAAGAATCTGATTGCCCCTGCACATTGTTTTGTTTTACAATTGTCTTAGTTTCCTTGATATTCAGCATTGCCAATAGTTGGTGAATCTTCTACATTGTTAGTCCCAACTTCTCATCTAGAGCATCTACATGATTAATAGTAAGTTGACCTGCAAAGGCATTAGCATTTCTAGTCTTTAGATAAAGTTTGTGTCCAGGTGGAAACCTTTTAGCTTGCGACATCTCTCAATAGTGTGGCCATTCATAGTGGTAATGAGAGCACTTTGGCATTTCTACATTTCCAACTTTGAAACACTTCTCTAGCATGTGTCCAAAGATCTTACAATGAGTGTAGAATGGCTTATCATGTTTCCCACCTATTTTTGGCATGTGGGAGCCCTTTTGAGTTGCCATTGCCATCATCTCCATCCCATGAAGTTCTCCAGTCAATAGGTAGTGCTTTACTTGTTGTTGAATGATAGGAAACACCTTATTGATTGGTGGGATGGGATCCATCCTGAGGATTTGGTCCCTAGCACATGAATACACCTATTTTAATCCCATAAGAAACTGGAAGACACAATCTCTTTCTTATCTATAATTGAGGACTTTGAGCTACCCACAAGCACATTCAGGCATTGTGTCATACAATTGGAGTGTATCCCATATTACCTTAAACTTGGCATAGTAGGTGATAACATCGTTTGCTCTTTAAACGAGGCTTCTCAAAGACTTCTTCAACTGGTAGATTCTTGCCCCATTTTGCAGTGACATTCATTGATTGAGTTCATTCCACAACTCCTTCATATCATCCACAAATATTGGACTTGACTTGATTGAAGGTGAGATAGAGTTGAGCAACCAAGACACCATCATGTCGTCACATCTCTCCCACACTTCCATTGGAGGGTCAGCAGGGTCAATTGGCTTCTGTGTTTGACCTGTGATGAATCCAATCTTATTTTTGGCCCTCAAAGCTCTCTTCATATTTCTAGACCAAGTGACATAGTTGTCTATGGTGAGAACTTCAATGAGAAGCCCAGCCATTGGATTGCCATCATTGTCTATTCTTAAGAGGTTAGATGGGTCTCTGAGGTTCAGAAATTGATTAGCACAGTATGGGTTTTGCCCTGCAGCAGAGGAAATGATCACCATGGTCAAAGATCGATTCTAGCTGCGGTGACTTCAAGGGGCTGGTTTTGGTACCATTTTAGGAAGTATGCTGTCATTGGGTTTGAAGAAGCAGAAATTAGAAGTTTGAGTGAAGGGAAGACGGATGGAACTTGGTATTTCTGGCGATTGTCTCTGAAAGTTCATAGACAACAAAGTGTAAGTCTGCTTATATACAGTTCAAAAACAGCACTGACCATGATAAGCGCCTGCAGTTGTCCAACTAATCCTCCCTATAGCTATTACATTACAGTTTTAGAGATATAACCCAACTAACTAATTTAACTGAAGTTACAGTAACTAACTATATACAGTTATCAGTGGAAGAACGATGAGTTCAGTTAAGCTCTACTCCAGCTCATTCCCCCAATAAAAACTCCAATTATTCCTCCAACATCAAACAGATTAGAAGATTTCACGTATTTCCCTAACATGTACGGTGTAATATGGCGTAAAGTGCCACCCAACGAAGAAAAAGCTAAACCCAACAGGTGCTATAGAAATTTGAAACTCAACTAACTATCCAACATTAAAAATTTCAATGATTTGCACAACTTTCAAGCTCATCGGCTTTCTGGGCTGAGACTGAATACGTTGCTGAAGCCTATAGATGGGCTAAATTGGCAAGTGGCAACGGTCAATCATCTAAATCAGAAAGGTTATGGCCAGGTTGGCAAGAATTGAGGCAAGAAGTAGATTTTCTTAGGATAAAGGGGGCAGAGGCAGACAATATCGCTTGAACGAGAAGTGGTGGTACCAAAAAATAGTGGGCATTTTCTTCTTGTTTTACATTTTTCTTGAATGTTGCTCAACCACCACAGATTCGTTGTCAACCCATTCAGATTTGCTATCCCCTTGCAAAAGAGAGGCTGTTAACTGGGCGCAAAACTTGTCAACAAAATCAGGATAGCGGAAATTGTGAAGACCCAATTCTTTGTCTAGAGTTTCTGGGCTTGGGATAGCATATTTTGGAAATTGATTTTTAGAAATATTTGAATGAGTATTTAGGCAAAAATCAGAGCATCCGACCCTTATCTATGTAAGAAATCAAACTAAGTTTCAAAATTCAACTTCCTTTTAGCCATCGATCACTAGTGAAAGATGAGTGTGCGAGGTGATTTCATTCCCACGATGCCGAAGTGATGCGATACAAAATATAGAGTATCAATTTATTTTGAATCACATCCTTAAACATGTAAATAATCAAGAAATAAATCAAGAAATGCTAGAATCTAATGTGGTTGGCCAATTTAGACTATGTACACGGGAGGGAATTCCTATATATTTTATTCATAGAAGATCGATTACAAAATATAGAGAAAAGCTTATAAAAAGAAATGAGAAAGAAGAAGATAAGATGATTCTACACTCCGTATCCTTATCTAACTGATCCAATCCCAACTTATTCCCCCCACTTTCCCATAATCAATAGACACTTAATGAGAAATGGTAATGGGGTTTAATGTTGACAAGGATGATAATAACGGAGTCATTTAATAAGTATAATGGGGGTTTAATTTTAGGGATATATAATAATAATCATTAATAGTATAATAGTATTATAATAATCATTCATAGTAAAATAAAATTATTATTAAAAATATAATTAATAAAAAAATATTGATATTATTTATAACATAAATTGTAATAATAATCATATTCTTGATAAATTAATAATACTATAATTAATTTTATTATTTATATTAATATTAAAATCTAATCAAATTACAAAATTCAGATAAAATTAAGTAATATTCACAAAAACAATATTAAAGGTAATACTAATACTATTAATATTAATATTAATATTAAAAATACCTCAAGCAATAATATTGTTAACGATAACTATTATGTTAAAGTTAGTATTAACCTTGTTAATATTATTAATATATTAGTTGAAATCCAAGACAACACAAACCATAATTTGACAATTGTACTAACACTATTCACAATAATATTATTAAAAATATTAATGAACATAATGACAATATCATTATAATAACTATTGTCATACATATAAACTAATAATACATGATAATTGTTATAAATATCTATATTTGTATATTTTTCTTGTCTCAAGCATTCTATCATATCAATGCAACTTTTCAAAACTAACTACTTGTCATATCACTGTATCATTATTTTTATTCCTCAAATATAACCTATTCATATACAATTTTCTATTTTTATATTTCGTTTCTCAAGAAAAATCTTATCAAACTTTTTTTTTCCTCATTTTTTCTCAGATTTTATTAAAATGAAGTATCTAACCATTTCAATCTTAGGGCTTAAATTGTAGTTTTCTTCCTAAGTGGAAGGTAAGCATACACGATACATATACATGATAGCAACTCTACCGACATCATTTTTCAAGGAAATTTTAAATCAATTGAATATAATTTTTATCCAGAAATGAACCGTCTAAAAAGAGCACGAGGGCTACATGATATGAGGTTAGATTTCTGTCAATATCATGCACCATCAATCACTTGTTTTACTTAACGATCATAATTTTGATACAAGAAAACGAGGAATCCCAATCCAAAAATATAGTTCATGCCAATTTTATTTCTTTAGCGAGATAACAATTAGATGGAAGAAAGTAAACACTTTCAAGAAGAAAAGCCATAAATACAGGAGGGAGAAATAAGAAAGAAATACATGATAGCAACTCTACCGACGTCATTTTTCACGGGAAATTTAAATCAATTGACTATAATTTGTATCTAGAAATGAACCGTCTAAAAAGAGCACGAGGGCTACATGATATGAGGTTAGATTTCTGTCAATATCATGCACAATCAATCACTTGGTTTACTTAACGATCATAATTTTGATATAAGAAAACGAGGAATCCCCATCCAAAAATATAGTTCATGCCAATTTTTTTTCTTTAGCGAGATAACAATTAGATGGAAGAAAGTAAACACTTTCAAGAAGAAAAGCCATAAATAGAGGAGGGAGAAATAAAAAAGAAATACATGATAGCAACTCTACCGACGTCATTTTTCAAGGAAATTTTAAATCAATTGACTATAATTTATATCTAGAAATGAACCGTCTAAAATGAGCACGAGGGCTACATGATATGAGGTTAGATTTCTGTCAATATCATGCACCATCAATCACTTGGTTTACTTAACGATCTTAATTTTGATACAAGAAAACGAGGAATCCCCATCCAAAAATATAGTTCATGCCAATTTTATTTCTTTATCGAGATAACAATTAGATGGAAGAAAAGCCATAAATGGAGGAGGAAATAGGGTGAAAAGATTTAAAAATAAAAATAGAAATAAATTCGTAAAATAAAGATATTTTAATCAATTTAACAATTGTCGCATCTTAAATAATTAATTTAAATCGAAACGAGGCAAACAAATTTTAAGTCGAGGGTCGTTTTTAGGCTTTCCTTCGGGCAACGGTCAGTGCGAAACGGTGGGCGCCGGAAAGTTTGATTTAGCGAAGCCCTTTCATTACATGCACGCGAAGCAGAGGAAGAAGGGTTCTTGAAATTGGCCTTCCGTGAACAATAAGATGGAAAAGAAAGGAAAGCACAGGTTCTTTTCATTTCTTTTGTCCATGGTCCCAGCAAATTGTCCCTTTCCCAAGTCTGTCGTAAATCTATTTATTGGACAATTAAAAAAAATATCTTCGGGATGGGCAATGCCATCGCCGAAAATATTTATATTGTAACAATAGAGTTTTCAGCTCACAGATTGACGACATTTCTAGCTCCCATTAATTATCCAGCCATTTGCTTGGGCTATGGTTGAAAGTGGGGTTTTGTTGAAAAATGATGTTTGGTGTGAACTTCAAATTTTAGTGGAATAAGTAGTGTGTTGAATTGGTAAATTTTAATGTTAAGAAGATTAAAATTTATTAGAATTATCTAATAACAATTACACAATATAATAAATGGATAATTTTATATTATAATTATAAATAAATATGAGTGTATGTATGTATATTTATCAAGGTATTAATTTGATTATAAATATGTGATTGATTGAAAATAAGAAAAACTAATTAATTATATATGTAAGAGAAGAAAAATGAGAATTTGAATTTGAACGAAAGTTAGTTGAATAATTTGTTGTGTAAAGTTTGAATGTAAATTGGAAGGATGAAGCGTTCTGAACATAACCTTGGTTAACCCGAGTTTGCTGTCGAAATTTGACAGCATTAGAGGGATTTTGCCAAAAAGGTCAAAAAGAAGATTATGGACTAAATCATCTTCAATTTGGTATAAAGTCTAAATTCACTAGTGGATTTGCCGTCTATATTAATGATTATTATAGCAAGGGGTCGCTTGACCCTCAGTTGCTAATTTTTATATGCCAGTAAAGTTACTCTATGTTGTTTTTCTTATCATCAAAATCTTTATTTATAAATTTCTTAAATATTGCATACTTAGTTTTGGAGATATAAGTTGTATCTATGTTAGATTCTATCATATATAGTTGTTTCTCTTTTCATTAATTACAAATATACTTGTGGAGATGTTTTTTGTATATGGTCATACTAAATTTATACAACTAATATCAGTTACCGATCCTCTATTGCTGTGGTTTTACACACATGGCAATCTCACGAGATTGCAATTTTGTCATTAAAATAGAAAGTAACTAAACAAGGAGAAAGAAAGAAGAAGTAAAATTTTCTTCTCTACTAATTCATACTATGTATAGACAACGAATAACTTTAACTGTTTATCAGGTTTTGTTACATTAGGAAGGATCAACTATTTGTCAACTTTTATCATCCAAATATATATATGTGTGTGTGTGTGTGTAGATAAAAGATATAGTTAGTTAATTTTAGTTGAATTTATTTTGTCCGAAGTTAAAAGAATTCATAAAATACTGTGATAAATCTAGACAATTCTCAAGCAATCCATATTTTGAACTAATCATTCGGGAAACTAAGATGAATATGAAAAAAAAAAATCATATTCTCGAACACCATATTTGTTCTCTATCAGTTATATATGTTTTGCAATTTAATTGCTGAGGTATTTAAGATATTTCCGATGAATATCATCGGAACGTGCAAACAAGCAAGTTCTCTATATTCTTTTAAGGGCAGTTTTTCTTCTATTTTAATTTATTATCCACTAGTAGTTTTGGCACACTATATGAGTGTGCTTCAATTTATATAATATAAAATTAATAAATTTTAGTTTAACTTATTTATAAATTATATTAGTTTATTGATATTTATTTTAATCTTATAAAAAAATCATAATTCGAAACAAATAAGAAGAAAAATAAAAAAAAACAATGAAAAAGATAATTTTTTTATTTTTAAGTTGAATATATATATATTTAGTACAATCAAAGTAGTCACAAATTAGCAATAATATATGTAGTATAGATATAGATAAGTTAAATAAGAGTGTATGTAAATTCACTTCATTCAAAGTAGCCCAAACTCTTAAAACATAGTATAAATTGAGTCATTTTACCATTTTATTTTGGTTTTAATAATTTTAAAAACAATTCATTTATATTTTCTAAACTTTTTGCTTTATTTTTTCCAACTTTTGCTTCTATTGTTTTGTTTTTTTTTCCTTGTATTTTTTTGACTTAGTTTTCACTTAACTTTTGCTTCTCATTTTCTAGTTCCATATTCACTGTAGATTTCTCCATTTTTGCTTCACATAATCAAATATTGACATCATAAGTCCACTCACATTACACCCACTGACTGACAACTCGCTAGATTTGAATCCCACATGTGGCTTTCCACTAGTAAGGTGAAATATCTATTGAATGTTGCATTTAATGCACTTGAAGTCGTAAATGTGTCATTACATTATGAACCAACAAATGTGAGGATATTACACAGTAAGGTTACATCAAGAACTTCAAGCTTAGTAGAGAGCCACAACAAACAATTTGCCATTGCAACTTAATTTTGTTTGAGGAAATTTTTAGTCCATGTAGAATAGGTTTCACTTTGCACGTTATTTGTTTTCATGTATTTTATAAAAAATAATATAAAAATAAAAAATGCAGAGGATTATAGACTTTGTGATGTAGTTTGAGCTAAGAATTGGACCATACACACGTGCGTGAAATCCTACAATTTTACATAGGAATTCATGAATACTCCATTCATCTTGGTCATGGCTTGATGGGGCTTACTATGTCATGTAACCTCGAACAGCACTAACTCCTTGGTCTCCACATGAATGCCAATTGCTTGATATCTTTCATGTTTTACAAATACACATGGTATGCTCTAAAGAATCCCTATGTTACGTTATAACAATAAAACTTTAGCTTATGCCTTTGTAACCTATGAAAAATTAAGTATACAACCCATGAAAATCAAATGAAAAGTAAATGAATTCATCCACAGGTTTTTTAAGTCCATGATTCAACCACAACATACATTCAAACAATTATACATTATATAAGTAATTAAATAATTTCATTTACTGAAAATTTTCATGAGCTACACATCTCATGCATTATTTTTTGTTTCATGAAAAACAATTTTTCAAAATTAAATTTGAGAAAAATATTTTCTCAAACAGTGCTCGTGGTTGTAGGAATAATTTCGATAGTCGTGAGCCCTTGATTTGGGGCTGCAAAGAGTGGTTGTGACAGAAACCTTATTTTGGCTACAACGTCACCACACCCGTGAAGGAAAACCCTGTGGTCAAGAACCCTTTGCTCGAGATTGTGAGCCCTAGATGTGGGTTTACATAACCCCATTCTTGGCAGCAGCACAATTGTGAGACTTTGTCGTGACCACAAGAATGTTTCTTACCAACAGTTGTGAATCACAATAGACTTCCAGTTCTTTGATCAAGACTTGATTTTTATGCTATTTTCTCAATTCTAAATACCTATAAAACATTTTTGCAAGTATTTACACATATAAAATACATGTTTAATGAAATTTACCCCCAAAAACTAACATAAATTATGGAAGAATTATTGAAGTTGATGATTTTACAACAAAAATAAAAATCTATGTTTCTCATACCACTTTTAGATTTCACATATTTAAACTTTAAAATATAAAAACATAGTGCACATGCAGTGGAATGTAACTTGACAAACCTTACTTGATTTTGTTACTAAACATGCAAGATATTGCATAAAGAAGAAAGCATGAAATTATACATTTTGAAAACATTTTCCAATGAGTCTGCTTGCAATCATTGAGTACCCTTAAATTCCGACCTTGAGTTTGTCTACATGATTAGAACCATGATGAGCACATTCTACACCTTACAAAACTCCTTTTACAAGTCTCTTGCATGACCACTTTAGGCATGAAAGTTTTTCTCGACAAGAAAAGAAGGAAAGAGGGTGGCTAGAGTGTTTGTCTTTTATTGTTTGGAAAGTGCACAGATTTTGTTGAATTGTTGTGTGTTTTAAACTCTTGTAGACACTTAAATAGTTAGGACACTAGGGTTACAAGAGATGGGCTCCATGGGCTTCTACATGAACATTAATTAATTCCTAGCCTATGAACTATTTATTAATAACCTCTTTAATAATATGCAGCCCATGTCTTCTTTAATCATTCATTTCTATTAATAATTCAAGCCTATTTAATTAAATTAAACTTCACTAATTAAATTAAAATCCCATTGTGCTTCCAATTAACAATCTCATCATTAACAAATACTATGGCAATTTATTTAGTCTAATTTAATTGAACTAAAAGAATGATTTCACAAGTCTTGTCAAACCTTACTTGCAACTTACCAATTTTACTCTCAGCATGCGTTTCAACCTTTTATGTATTCTTAATTGTCAACAAGCGTAGCTCGAACAATATAAGTAATACTTAGCCCATGACCCACATTGTAACCCAATTAAGATAAAATGAAAAGAATCACGATGAACCCTTCTGATCATGAATACCATACCGTATAGACCTTTTGTCTTACTTTATTCAATGGGATTAGAGTCATGAATTTATTCAAACTTATAAATTTGATTATATGGCTAGTCAATATTACCTCACAAGACTAATGCTTTTATTAGAAATTTCTTTCTAATCACACATTACCTTGGCCAATGGATTTCATCTCATAGAATACTAATTGTATAAGATAAATACCTTACTAGAAAAGAGACAAATCTCTTATTGAATGCACATATGCCTTCCGTATTTGGGCAATGGCACATTGGACTCATGACCCTATCCCATACTTGTATAGATATTGTCCCTTAATGCTCTAATGATACTTTGATCATCTTGCATGTAAGACAACTATATCGTGTCCAATCTAAGGTCCATGCACATTTAACATAATCACAAAGCAAGACATTGACAACTGAGAATGAACTCTATGTGTTTGCTTCATTCTACTAGTCATTGTCTAAATCTCCATTCTACAATGATGTATCCATACATACGTATTCTCAATATTTCATACCAAACTACATGACACTCACCGTGCTAATACACAGTGTGTTAGTCATATTAGTGATCAAGTATTCAAATAGCCCTATGTCCATATTATTAATTTCTTATGAATAAAGTTTCTTAACTTAATCACATAGGCATGTGCATTACTTTATGCCAATCAAGATTTACATGCACAATCAAACTTGCCAAGACATTGATATAAATAAATCAGCATTTTATTATTTATTGTGATAAGGTATATATACAACTATGATGTCCTCTAATATCCCCCATTTACTATTGACATTAGAGGGTATATCACTAATATGCACAATGCCTTCTCAAAATTTATTTTACTAATTGTGCAAGAATTGGTAAAGCTGCCCAAATCTTCATCTTCTATAGAATAATGGGAAGGATCATGGCACTATATCTCCCAAATAGCTTGATTGTCCCCTCTTCAACACATTTCTTTTTCTTGGACATTATTTCCTTCAGAAATTTCCCATAGCTTAGCATTTTTCAAGTGTCTTAGAATATACATGTGGATCTTTTTGAAGATTTCTAGAAATTTAGAGAATTATTCGTCCAAATTTTGCTTGCAAAAGCATTGAGAAAATGGTGGAGGAGGACAAGGAAAAGGACTAATGAAAGTTATACCATTATGCCTAGTTTCCTCTCTCTCTGTTTTTCTTTTTCCTTCTTAGTTATAGTTGGCTCTTTATTGTTTAAGGATTTTTTAGATTCTTTTGGAGCTTTTCTTGTAGCTAAATCACCAATAAACTCCTTGTAGTTTTGGAATGAAATTAATTTCATGGATTAGGTTTAGTTTTAGTTGGTGAAAAAATGTATAGGCTTTTTCTTTTAATGAATTCGCCAACTACCGCATTTCAATTTGTAGATTTTTCATTGAAACTCCCAGGTTCCCCAAGTAGGTTTCCAAATTATCCAACCTACTTTTAGACCTTTCATCCCTCTTCCCAGATGCCATGACAATAGAAGTCACCAAATTCTCCAAAAATTTCTTCTTTTTAGGAGAAAGTTGGTTATATCCATGTTGAGGATGGAGAAAATTTCTTGTATATACATAAGAGAAATTCTCATGATTACATAACCTAGGATGGTGTTAATTTAGAAAGTTATTGTGACGAGCAAAAGCACAATTATTTATATAATGTACTTTCTCTATGTTACCCAAACCATCCCCAATAGAAGTATTATCCATGGTTTCAATATATTTTTTAGAAGTGTCCTTGGCAGTCAATTGTGTTATTTAGTTGCTCAGGGTAGAAACTTGGGCACTTAAAGCTGTCAACTAATCTACCTCAAACATGCCTACAACAACCTTTCTTTATTGGTTCCTTCAATTTAGCCAATGGTAACTATTAGCTGACATCTCCTCAAGTAGGCGATAAGCTTCATCTGCTATTAGCTTGAGCATACAACCTCCAACAGCAACGTAAACTGTCATCCTAATTTGACCAATAAGACCATTATTGAACAGTTGTATTTAGAACCAATTTTTATGGCCACATTGTTAGCATCTACGATCTAAATCTTTGACACACTCCTATGTCTCATATAAAGGCTCATAATCCAACTGTCAGTACTATGTGATATCATTATGGAGTTAATATGTTTTGGAAGGAGAAAAGAATTTATTTAAGAATTTTTGGGTAGGTTTCTCTTAGGAATTTATACTATTAGGCTACAAGGAATGCAACCACTCTCTTGCTTTATCTAAAAGTGAGAATGGGGAAAGCCTTAAGCTGATGGCGTCTTCAATAAGGCTATTCATCTTTTCTATGTCATAAATTTTGAGGGAAATGGCTAAATGTAAATTAGGAACTTCATCAGATAGTCCCCATATTGGTTTTGATGCTCCATACTTATTAGTAATGGCTTCAACTAAGTTTTTGTTTAAATAGGTTGTTTTTGAATGCTAGAGAAATTTTTGTACGCAACAGGTTGGTGATAATCCTAAAGTGCTCTAGTCGCATTTGTCTTTGAAGGGGTAGATTTTTAATGAGTTTTGGATTAGGATTTTGATTATTGTTATCTTCTTCCATGTCAAAGTTCAAACAATATCTTACTTTAGTCTCTTTCCTTGACCAGCGATAAGTTCTTCTATTTTACAGTCAAACTCGAGGACTTTGAACCCTATAGTTCAATGCACGAAATGGTGGAAGCTTAAAAAACTATGTTCAATGCACGAAATGGTGGAAGCTTAAAAAACTATGTTCTCCAATCCTAACCTAATATCTACCTTGCAAGCAAGTAAACTACTAACTGACTAGGCTTGATCTAGAGTTTAGTAGATTTTACAAAAGTGGCATTGAATGATTAACTTGATCCATTTCAAAACTGCCAAAAAATTTGATCATGTGAAAACGATATTCATAATTAACTACAATTGCAGGGCATTAAGTTATAATACTTTGGTGAGTACGAGTATCATCCCATAGGGATTAAAAATCAAACTAAACCATCTATTGCTACTTTATTCCAAATTCAAGTCAAGCAATCTCAATGAAGATGGAAATAATAATAGTGAAAAAAAAAAATCAGCTAGCCAACAAATATTTATCGCCATGCATACAAGATAAAATGGAGAGACTTAATATGTGAGAATCACCTAGGAAATCAATTTCACTCCTTAATAGATTTAATTATTCAATTGGTTTTAATACTCATTCTATCCAATTATTAATTAGGTTTTCAATTTTATTTCCATTACACTTCTCAAGTGTCAAACAGAAACCTATGTGAATTAAGAAGGAATTTCCCCTCAATCTCATCTTCTTAACACACCATTTAATCATCCTCTTTGAATCAAAGTTTTACATAACATGTGTACCTCAATTCTAATGCATAAAATTAGCTCTCTTGAGGCTACAATTTCACACATAATAGATAATCTAATTAAATAGGCATAATTAGAATCTAGTGCAGGTAACATAAATAATTAATTGGAAAATACTACATTAAAGCAAAAAAAATAATAAAATCAAACTTTTGGATTTGTTTGAATGATTCCAAGGCACTAGAAATTTAGCTAGACATATTTCTATCTACTCCCATTAGAAAATTTATTTAAAAGTTCAATCTTAAAAAATAGAAAAGAAAACAAAAAAAAAAACTCAAAGATTAATAGCTAGATCACTGATCTGTATGCCTCGCCCACGAATTCTTTGAATTTCTTCTCAAAATCTCCGTCCTAACCTTATGCTGCTTGTACCAAAATTTTCTCTGGTTTTCTCTCCAAATAGTGTTCTCTATGGCTCTCTATCTCTTTTCCATGCCTTTTTATAACTCTAGAAGAGTTTTGGTCATTTACTGCTTGCATTCCTATTTTTTTTTTAGATTTTTTGCCATCTAGATTGATTTGATGAGTTCTTAGATAGATCACACTAAATCTGTGTCGATTGCCATCAATCTATCATGCAACGATTGTAATTCTAATAAGTAGCATATCAATCCTCAGCTTTGTCTCCCACACAGTGGGTTCCCTGGTCAATCGCCCAACTACTACCACGGTTCAAATCAATCTCAGTCGACCCTATCTATCAAGATAGATCACCTAGCGGTCTAGGATTAATCTCTTGCCCTTTTCGTTTTATATCTTTTGTGCTCATGTCTACTTTGTACCTACAATTAGCTATTACGCACCAAGTTAAGGCATATATGTACATTATTTAAACATTTTAAGCACAATTATTATATTAAATCCCTATCATCAGATACGAATTATCACTTAGCCTAAGAAACAAGGAGTGATAAATCTTAGGCTAAAAGGACACAATGCAATCGATCATGAGTGGCTAGCAATCTATCTCATTAAGCTATGCAAAAATTGATCACAATACCATCCAAGCTACAATCAATCTGGTTGGAAGGGCAATCAATCACAACAACATTACAATAGAAAATTTTCAATGTTTCACACAAATTTCAATCTAAAATTTAATTCTTTTCAACTCTCAACCCCACAAAACTTCAACCAATGTTTTCTATAAAATTTCACCCTCTTCTCAATCTTTTTTTAGAGCTCTCTCTTTTTAGATTATTTTTTTTCTTATTTCTCTCTTTTTTTGGTGTTTGTAACTTTTATCTTTTTTGCCTTTTCAAGATCTCTGACAAAATCAAATACTCACACTAGAAAAATTCAACAAATCATGAACAATAATATATATAGATATATGTTTCGAAATTTAAGGAAGAAGGATAAAGAAGAGTAATGAACTCGTAGAACTCAGAATAAAGGAAAAGGAAAGGTATGATTGGTACCTAGACTAGGTATTGAATTTAAATACAATTCATCTAACTGTGATACTAACTGATGTTATCCTAAAAATATAAGATCGGAAATATAGTGGCATGACTTGAACTTGAGCAAATTTTGCTTGTGTGAACCATCAGAACACAACCTATACGCAATGAATCCAAAGAACTCAAGTGAAGGACGGCCATGACCAACATGCCGTGAGTTGGTTGATACATCTTGTATTATTCAAGGACAACCTAGAAAGACTCGATTTGGATTTTAATTTGACAAAAATTGATACACACTCAATTGCAAGGAAAATAAGAGAACAATTATAATTCTAGTAATCAAGATGCAAAAGTTGTTTATTATATGTCACAAGCCCTATTTATAGTCCTAAATATCTATAATTGTATCTCTAAAAAAGTGTGGATTAAATTTAGAAGCATCCGAGTCTAACTTTGATGTGAGTTTCGAGTTTGAACAAGAGCCAAATGAAGAATTCAACATGCAAGTTGAAAGTGACAAGCTCTAATGGTCTAAAACGGCATTTCTATGTGCATTTCAAGAAGAAATTGAGCATTTGGAGAGGTTTCAAAAATTAAAGAAAAGCTCACAAATCAATCAAGTTTGAAACGTTGGTGAAATGATGAGAAGGAGCGCTTAGATTAACATTTGGCTCGATCTTAATGCACAGAGATTGATCGCAGAAAGATCTCAAGACCTTAGATCAATCATATGTTAGATGACAAGGATCTGAATCAATCACAAAGCACTTGGATCAATCATAGGGTAGATCACATGGATCTAGATCAATTGCACAGCGTGAGATTGATCTCAGAAATCAAGATCAACATGGCAAAAACTAGATCTTCTAGAATTATGATCGAGGAGTTCAGATAAGCATCTAGATTGATTTGAAGGACATCAAATTGATCTCACAAGTTCTAGATTGATTATAACTATGGATTGGAGCACATGTTTTCCTACATTAATTAGGATTCCTTTCCAAACTTAACCTGTTCTTTTCCAACTACTTTTAGATGAATTTTAGGCATATCTTAGCCTTACTTAGGGCTATCAAAAAAGGAGAACTTAGTTATTTTATGAAGAAGCTTTGGTATTTTGAGGAAGGAAATTATTTTCTTTAGTTTTCTCTAGAACTTAAATGTTCCTTACTTCTTGTAGATTCAAACTCCAAATCAAGTTATTTCAAGTATTCCTTGGACTAATTCGTGATGTATTAACTAACTTAGCACGTTAGTTGTGGTTATCTTTTGCTAGAGTTATTTGAATTCATTGCATTTGGGTCATTTTTACATAATTCGTAGAAGCAGGATATCATTTGGTCCAAGCTTACACTGTTTGTCCTATTTTCAAGCTTCTGTGAATGTGCTAGCTAGTCTTTGATCTAGCTTTATCAGATTTTGATCCAATAACCGGTCCAAGTACCTATTCCTATCTTTTCGCATCTTACTATCCTTTTTTCTACCACTTTCTTAGTTTTCTTACTATATTCAAAAAAAATCATTTGAATTTTTGTGCTTTCTAGAAATTTTTATTCCTTGTTTTCTTACTAAATTTTGAGAGTTGAGAAAGTAAAAAAAAAAAATAGAGAGAGGGAGAGAGAAGAAAAAAACAAATGGGTGAAAAAATATATTACAACAAAAAATTACTAAAAAGGGCGCGATCGTTGGCAAAATAATTGTATTGGAGAAGTTTTTGATTGACTTAGAACATTGCAAATTTTGAAAAGGATTGAATTTTAAGAGCAATTCGGATGGAGCTAAATTGTTGTTGAAATTTTTTGACACTGTGATTGATTGCACCATCATCCAAATCAATTCCAGCCTATTCTAGCCAACCTCAATGATCTAGCTAACACTCCAATCAATCATGCCTATGCCCCCAATTCCAGAATGATCCAAGTTGCCCTTAGATCAATTGCTTGCATCCTTTTCTTTTTAGAATCAATCCTTTTGCACTTAGATCAACCAGGAAACTTGTTTTTTAGACTTAGATTGAATCATTTGTGTCTAAATTGATCTTGTACCCAAAAATTTTGTTCCTTCATACACTTACTCATGTTGGAGGATACATCACTTGAATTCCAAGGGATTACTTGGGATTCCATGAGACAAACTCAAGAATTGAGCTGGTAAGTGCATTATTTGAGTGTTCATTATGTTATATGAAAGTGAGAGGTAAGAAACGAGCGATTTACATCTTGCAAGGTGAGAGGATACTTGCACACTAAACACATTTCCTATCTCTCTACACTTTATATTTTCAAGATGTTAGAGGACTATGCATTCCACATGAGATGGTTGATGGAGAGGCTAGCGAGCATTATTAAAAGGTTTGACAATTTGGATGGGATCATCTATGACTATATAGGATGGATCATTTCCTTACGAAGATAAGGGTAAAGAAGAGTTGAGGACTAGTTTAGGTGGTACCATACATCAAGATAGGCAATGAATGGCAAACTTTTTGGTGAGTGGGAAATTGGTGACCTTCCTATGAGACTTACATGGAGATATTATGAGGATAATGGTGAGGCATTGAAGGGGACCAAATTCACCCTTTTACCATTTGTAGGATGTGCAGACCCAGATGTATATTTGGTGAGAGAAAGGAAGGTAGAAGAAGCTTTTGATTCTCATCATTTTTAAGAGAAACACAAGGTAAAATTGGCCACTTATACTTTCGCAGAATTTGCTGAATCTTGATGGAGTGAGTTTGTTTGCAATAGGAGTTACAGAGGAAGTCAAGTCACCACATGGAAGAATTTGAATGGGACAATGAGAAATAGATATGTCCCATATTCCTTTTAGTGTGAGTTGTGTGCTAGGCTTAATAATTTAACTCAAAAAAGATTAAGTGTTGAAGAATATTATGACAAGTTGAAATATGCAATGAGGAAAATTAATGTTGGTGAGGAAGAAACCATGACTAGATTCTTCAATGGATTGAATGACAACATTGCAGAGATAGTTGAGTGTTGATGCTATAAGGGCATTAAAGATATGGTTGAAAGAGTCAACTAAGTTGAGCCTAAGCTCAAGAGGACAGGTGCCAAAAATTCTACATGATACGAACCACATGGAGATGTTGTTGGGAAAGGTATCTGACATGACCTCCTTGAGAACATTATTGAAAGATCTACACGAAATAATAGCCAGAACGCCATTGATAGATAACTACACAAGTGTACTATTGGCATTACATCCATGCCAATAAGGGAGGCAAATTGTACATATTCGCATCCAAATAACTATGATGTAGGTGATATTCTAGGTTACAAGGAAAATAAGGTTGAATTAGGCTTCTCGATGGTGAAGAAGTTCAATGAAGATGAAGAGATAGTTATGCTCGATGACGTCTTTGTTGAAGGAGAAATTTGTGATGCTATGGATAAGTTGAACTTAGGAGATGCTAGCATTGGTAAAGATGTTGAGCAAGTGACATTGGTGGAAAACAAGAATGAAGTATTAAGTGAAGATACACCTATAGAAACCTTGGAGGAAGATGATTATGGCCTTGTTGAAGAAATTCTCACACAGTGTAATTCTCTAGGATTAGTTCACAAGCGTCCATTGTATGGGGAAAATCAATGTAAACTAAGGCTAAAGATTGAACAAAGGAAAGAGAGTACAGATGAGGTAGAGTTGAGTGAGTAAAAAGAAAAGGAAAGGGAGGGAGAGAAGGGATATGTGGAGAAAGTAAATGACTTAGTAGAGTTAAAAGATGAAGAGAGTATGTTAGAGTCTAAGAGAGATTTGAGGGTTTGTAATAATAGAAGTAATTTTACTAATCCCTTAAATATTCCTATGTCTCTTATCGATTCTTTCTTATAGGATTATAAAAGGCTTGTAAAGGAGTTTCCATGGAGGTGAAGTTAAAGACAAAGAAGCCTACATGTGAAATAGTTGGTAAATACGTGTGAATTTACACCGTGAGAAAAGGTAAACTATCAAAGGCTATGTATTTCATCTACTTGCTATTTAAGCGATTTGTTTGATGTTGCCTTGTTTGCTAGACTTAGTTGTAAGGATAATTTCTACTTAATGAGTTTACCATTCAATTGTAAGCCTTTGAGATATAATGACTTGGATGAAATCTCGAGTCTTAAACACATAATTTAGGTTGATATGCTTGATTGTAGTCCAACATTGAGAAATTGTGATCCACTATGCATGAGTGTAACTTCTAGAAAGTCCTATTTCCACAGCGATTGATAATTTTGGTTGAGTTTACAAGCTAATAACTTGTAACATGAAAATTTGTCTAGTAACTTGAGGTATAAATGTTTGTAGGTGAAACATGACCCACGTGTAACATCTATTCTAGGATCATATAAATAGTTGCCACAATTGAAATCTAGGAGTTCATACTGTGGTTGTGCAATGGCAGTATCATCAATTGGGCATAAGCATAATTAACTTTACTTATTTAATAACTATCAAGTGAGTGAATTCTATATGTCTTAACCTACACACACACTGCATATCTATGATGATGCTCATGATGCAAAGGGTTTAATGCACTTATATTCTTAGTTGCATATCATATAGATGTTAGAATTTTGGCAAGATTGTCTTAGACTAAAGGAATTTGTAAGACTTGTCTTTAATCTAATCTTAAGACTTAAAAGTGCTGAAATCTCTATATGTGACATGTTTGAATGTAAGGATTATCATAAGATTAAAACACATGACATTACACATACATTTAGGCAAAATAGAATAGGTTTTTACATATTTTGCATAGATGCATGAACTGTGATGTCTATAGTGTCATAGAGAATGCTAGGAAATTTTGGCATCATTTGCATAGAATGGATGTGATTGCATGTAGATGTGAATATTTTATAGCGATTCCTATGCATAAAATGTTAGGTTATGAACCTAGGTAGATGAGATGCCTTGGTGAAATTTATTAGCCATTGCTTGGAGTACCTTACGTTTGTTATGATTGTTGTGTTGGCGACATTAGATATAATTGTGCTAGGCCATTGAAATACAAACGTGTTACCAAAGTTAGCTTGATTTTGCAAGAAAACTTCCCTTGGAATACTAAAGTTGATGCTAGAAAACTATGACCAAAGGGAATCCCGCAACTTGTGTTTGAACATGGATGCAAACATCTATCAAGTACTATAATTTTGATAGGGAGGATGATTTCTCTTGAAACCATCAAAGAACCTTTCCATATAACAATATCTAATCCAGGAATTTAGCTACAATTTAAAGGAACTTTAGCTGTGTTTGCAACTTTTAGGTGTGAACAAGTGTTTACACGTCCACAAAAAAGCTAAGTTGCTAAGCAAGATTATAAGGTAAGGGCATTCGTACTAGTCTACTATATCTTTTATTACGTAGGTTTATTTCTTGTAGGTAACAAGTATTCTAATGAATTAAGGATAATTCAACTTCAATAGGAAAGAAATTATACGAGTGCAAGGTTAGAACAAGAACCAAGTGAAGAATTCAACTTGCAACTTGAAGGATACAAGCTCTAAGGATCTACGAAGGCACTTTTGCATGAGCTTCAAGAAGAAATTGGGCATTTGAAGATGTTCTAGAAGTTAAAAAAGAGCTCAAAGATCAATTGGGTATGAAGCATAGGTGAAATGATGAGAAGGAATGCTTGAATTGACATTTAGATTAATCTCAACACACCTAGATTGATCACATGAAAGATCTCAAGACTGTGGATCAATTACAGGATAGATCGCAAGGATATGGTTGATCACAAAGCACTTAGATCGATCATAGGATAGAGCACAAGGATCTAAATTAATTGTAAAGCACTCGCAAAGCACCAAGATCGATCTTAGAAATCAATATCGATTTGGTAAAACCCAGACCTTTTGAATTACAATCGGAGAGTTGAATTGACATGTAAATCAATCCAAAGGACACTAGATCAATCTCTCAGGTCCTAAATTAAACTAAACTATGAATTTGAGCCTAAAACTTCCTAGTTTAGTTCGGATTCCTTTCAAAACATATCCAAGTTTATGAAGAATCTTTTGTATTTTGATGAATGAAATACTTTCTTTAGTTTATTCTAGAATTTGAGTATTTTTCAATTCTCATGGATCCAAACCCCAAATCGAGTTATTGTAAACATTTTTTTGATTAATTTGTGACATGTCATTTAACTTGGCGTACTAGTTGTGGCTATCTTTTGCAAAAATTCTTGAAATTCATTGCATTTGAGTCATTTTTAATAGTTCGTGTAAGTAGGATATCATTAGGTTTAGACATATGTCATTTATTCTATTTTCACACTTCCATGCAGTTGTCTGACTTGGAAAAAATCCTCTTCCATTTGGCAACTTCATGCTCTCCATTACTACGACGTGATTGATTTAACTTAAGTCTGATCGATCTAATTGTCCTTAGATTGATCTGTCTATCTTGTGATCTATTGTTACAATCATGGATTACTGATCTAGTCATTCTCCAATCAATTTTAGTGTTGTTTTGATCAATCTATGTTGCCTTGAATTGATCTTGGCATGATATGATCAATCTGCCTTAACTTCAGTCAATCTATAGGTTGTCCAATCATAATTATGAAAGGTGATGCTTTCAGGAATGTTGATCCGCCCTCCTTGGATCAGTCGAAATATGCTAGATTGACATGAATATCAATTCGTGGAAGCTCCAATCATTCAGGTGGTGTTGAGATGGATCAAATTGACTTAACGTCTATCCACTGTATTGTGATCCATATTTTAGATCTTGTGAACAACTTCTAACTTGATTTCTTTCACTTCAAAAATTGCAAATTCGCTCCTACATGACATTTTTCACCCGATTTTCCTCCATAGGCTCTAAGTATTCATTTCAAGTTTAATTTTTATGCTTTACTTATCGCAATGGATAAATATATAAAATAAACTACTATGAAAGTAAAATAGTGAAATAGATCAATGCCAATATAAAAAGTTCAAATCTAAAATTTGTATTTTCTACATTATTATGATTTTACCTTTTGATCAACTACGTTTTGTTGGCATAATGTCATAATCTACTAAAATGTCCTCATTTCATTCGTCTTTTCTTCTTGGTATAATAGGATCAATAAACTTATAAGTATATTCTTTTATAATGCATGCGACCCTTATAGTTTAAATTTGGATTGGTAGAATATGATTTGCCAAAAATAACCTTATACATTTATACTCTCTCATTTTTAAGAGGTTAGATTAGTATATTTAACTTGTCCAATTTGAATGGATGTTGTCCATTCCTCCTTCCGACTCCCTACAGTCTTTTTCTCTCCCCTCTTTTCCATTTGCAGATTTTAGCAAGGGAGCCAATCTTCTTAGTTTTTTCATCTCATCAATAAATCAAGTTTCAATTTTGACGTTCATTGCTCATTTGTTATTTATAATTATATATTTATATATAACTTAATTTTTTTATGCTTATGCATCAGTGTACTTTGATTGCTAGTAATTTATTAACAATTTTGGAAGTAAATCTTTCCTTCTCTGGATGAGTACCAAAGGAAGATGGTTCCTATCCAAGATTCATCCCTTCTTGTATTGCATAGCCAGCCAATCCACTGCCACATTGACTTCCCTTTTACCAAATTAATTTTCTTCTATGCTATACTTTTCAGTATGAGATAAATCGAAAATAAGATTGGTTTTATCTTTCAATTTGATCTCTCCTCCTTACAACAAACCTCATATAGCAAAAGTTTTAGATTAACATCTAGAGCAGCATGCCAATATTTTTCCTTAACAACCACCTACCAGAAAGAATAATATCTAACAACCAATCATCATAAGAACTACTGTCTCTCATTATCAACTCAAGGGCCATAAAAGGCCTAAAACCATATCCCTTAGCTTATCTTCTACAGTTTCCTCATTGTCACATATTCTACTAGTATGCGATTAGAACACTATTTTTCCGTAAATTCATTGAGCACGGCATTAGAATAAACCTTCCACAAGAATACTTCGATTTTCTATGGTGCTTGCATAGATCAAATCTTCTTCCAAACTTTCTCGTCTAACATTGTCTAACCATGAAAGTTGGCAGCAATCTCATTGAATTCACTGACCCTGTATAACTTGACGCCATGTCTTAATGGAATAAGTAACTTGTTTATTTAACAGCTAGATCAACTTATCTTGCTCATCTTCTCCATCAAGTAGAATACCCTCAATGGTCGTTTGGTCAAAAATCTAAATTTCATTAAGATGGATCCCAATATCCATCTTAATGATTGATTATTTCAGCTACTTGTGGATTAACATTCCAAAAACCATTTAGGACCATTTTTTCTATTCTTGGAATCGAACAGTCATTCCACATTTCTATGCTTCGACTGTCTATTAGTTGCCACAAAGCATGGCCATTCAAAAAAACCCTCCCAACTATTGAATTGCTCCACAACATTAGGGCAATAGCACACTCCTTAGCACCCTTGCTAGCCTTTATAACTGAAAATGGGAAAATATATGAACATATTGGCAATTTTGTCCGTATTGCATGTGGTTCTTTATTCGATGTCTAGTTTTGTAGCCACTAGGGCAATATTAAATGCTTCAAAGTTTTTAAATCCTAATCCTCCCTCACAATAGGTCTTAGTTATTTTACACAAATTTCATCCAGCATGTCTTACTTTCTTGTTTGGGTTGCCCTTTCCAAAATTTGTAAGTGTTTAACTGATCTCTGAACATGTCTAATTTAGAAACCTGAAATAGGTCATTGTCTATGTTATTACTGGAGTAGCACTACTAACTGCTTCGATGAACACTTGTTTTCTAACGACAGAGAGATTTTGTTACTTCCAATTCTTCAACTAGCCTCCACCTTATTTTTTTAACATAGTTAGAACTCCAATTTACTCTTCCCGATATAGTTCAAGTGCTGAAAAATTTACAAAGGATTTGCAGCCAAAAACACATATAAATAATCCAATATCTGATTCGGACCAAGTTCAAAATGGTTGCATTAAAGTATCAATTGATTTCCCTCAATTGATCTTTTGACTGGAAGCTTCACGATCAGACTAGAGCACTATGATCAACATAGGATTACCATCTGCAAAATTAATGTGGCATAGGACATAACTATATGTTTCCGCAATCAAATCCTTGATAACAACTTTATGTACTACGCAAAAACTTATTCTAGATTGTACATCAACAAGTAATAAAAAAGGTGAGACTAATGATTCAAAAAATTATTCTAGATTGCACATCAACAGGTAATAAAAAAGAGAGTATAATGGCTCACTTTCTCGGCATTGTACCTTAATTCCTAATATGATAAAAATAAACTTATATTTATTATCTTTTGAAAAAATTGTCATCTTAAATTATTTTTTATATATTGAAAGAATCCACCTCAATATGTAAATCCTTACTCGTCACAATTGTCATCCTTGATCATCGGCATATTCCATTTCTCATGGTCAATTTTGATGACAAATTAAATGTCAACCGTGTAGATGCACAAAATTTTATCAAATTATACCACATGAAAAATATGATAACAAAATATCAACTAAATATATTCTATTTATATTTTTAGGAATTTAAATAAATATAATTTTTAAAATAAATAAATAAATAATTGATATTTTAATTAGTTAATTAAATGATGCCAAATGGCAAAATCCTAATAGAAGCTTAGGAGATGAATATTCCGCAAGATTAAACTTATCAGTTAAGTCTTTGGATAGACTCTAAGTTATGATAGCCAATAAAATTACGCCATCTTAGTATGACAATAAAATCACTCTATCTCTCCTTCAACTATAAATAGGAGTCAAATTCTAAAATGAAATAGAACAAAAGATAGAGTTGAAGACCTCAGAGGCCAAAGAATGTCTTATTTGAAGGAGATACAATCCAAAATCTACCATTTTCTTGATTCAAATGTCCCAATGATATTTGATGACCTACTTGGAGCTAGTCTCATTAAACTTCTTGAAATGAAATGACCTAAGGAAGCTAGAAGGATCGCTGACTCCAAATACTGCAAATACCACTGCATGGTGAGCACCTTATCCATGACTGCTTCACCTCTAAAGACAAAGTCATAGAGCTAGTTCACCAAGAAAAAATCACATTTGAAGAAGACAATGTAAATGACAACCTCGTCATTCTTGAAAATTGAAAAGAAGTCGACACAATTGATAGTCTTCAAAAGACTTGGTCTATGTAAGAGGCAAAAGTAGAGGCAAAAGGGGTGGAAGGCTATTTGGGAGTGGTAAAGAGTTAATAAAAGCATCTTCAAGGCATTAGGTTTTACACAAAACAAGTGACAATCATTGAAGCTAAAAAAAAAAAATGAAAGCAAAAATGCTCGTAGATATGAGCATAAACTATCTAAAATTGTCAAATGAAAGCTTCATCAAGAACTCCTTGACACAAGTTGAAACTATTTACAAATATTCAAATTTAAAGGCTCTTTGATACGAGTTGAAACTATACACAAAAATTTAAATTCAAAGGCTTCTTGATAATTCAAATTCAAAGATTCCTTTCAAAGGTACTTTGATACGAGTTGAAATTGTATACAAAGAGTCAAATTCAAAGGCTTTTTCACACAGGTTGAAATTGTGTAAAAATGTTCAAATTCGAAAGCTCCTTGACACGAGTTGAAATTATTTACAAATATTTAAATTTAAAGGCTCCTTTGACACAAGTTGAAATTGTTTACAGATGTTCAAATTTAAAAGCTCATTTGACACAAGTTTAAACTGTCACAACTGTTCAAATTTAAATTTAAAGGCTTATTAACACGAGTATAAACTATTTAACCTAATCGAAATTAAGATGTTCCTCAACACACGAGTTTAAACTATATGTTACTCCTAGCTTGCCTGAGTATAAACTATCAACGGCCATTCCTTCACAAATTCAAAGTGTTTGAACTATATTTTGATTTGATCTTCTCATTAGAGTACATAGGCAGCATGCGTATTATTCGAGTTCAATCATAAATTCGTAATGGGTTTTTACATTCCTTATTACAAGAAACCGAATAATGGCTCCTTGATACGAGCATAAACTATCAAACGCATTCAAATTCAAATTAAAAGCCTACCTCATGATCAATATCCAGGGAAGTTTCATAGACTTTATTTTGAAAGTTGCCCTTCCCAAACTTTTAGTTAACTTCTTCGAAACTAGTTATTGTAGACTTCTCGTCAGCTTAATGTTGAAGTTACCTTAGTAGACCCCTTTATCGGCTCAATGTGCAAGTCACCTCCATTAACTTCATATTGACTATACCCCCAAGTTGCATCCCCAAACTCTTTAGTGTTCCATCTCAAAGTCACTTCCAATTACTCCTTAGCATCTCTACTTTAAAGTTAGTTTCCATGGATTCTTTGCCGGCTTCATCTTGAGGTCGCCTCCTTAAACGCTTTGTCCAAACCATCTTGAAATGACTTTCATGGACTCTTTGTTGGCTCTAACTTAAAGAGTTGAAGCTAGTTCTTCATGTCAACTCTGTCTTGAAGTTAGCCTTCTCTTGAATTCTTTTAGCTACCTCAAACCACTTTGGAGACTTCCCATTGGCTCAATGTTACTCCTCAATAGCTTTATTTCAAAGTCGTCTTTATCGAATTGCCAATGGCTCTAGCTTAAAGTTGCTTCTCTAGCTCCTCATTCACTCCAAATGAGATTGGATTTTCGATAACTCTTTGATACCTCCATCTTAGAAGTAGCTTCCAACATCAACATTTTGAAGTTGTCTCCATAGATGCCTTGGTAGGCTTCCTCTCAAATTTAAGTCATTGCAAAGTTGGCAACTTCAAATTTAGAAGGGTCAAAAGTCTAAGCAAACGAAAACTTTAGAGAACTCTACTAAGCCTAAATGGTACTCGAGGGCAAATTCCAACTTAAATGATACTTGTAGGTTAAATTAAGTCTGATATTCAAAGGCTAAATTCAAGATTAAATGGTACTTATGGGCCAAAAAGTGGGTTCATGGAAACTAATTAAGCCATATCTATAAAGTCCAGTCAAAAAAGGGGAAAAGAAAATAAAAGGAGAGAAAAAGGGCAAGAAAAATTAAAGTCTAGAGAGTGCGGTCTTCCAAACATAGCCTTACAATTTCATCCAAAAAATAAAAAGAAAGAAAAGTCGAAGAAATTCCAAACATGGCTGTGTTTGTTAGCCTTCCAAACGTAAAGCAGTGCCCAAACACAGTCGTAAATCTCCCCCAAATGCAGATTCCACCAAACACGGCTCTATGCAAGGTCCCCAAGTGCAGCCCGTGTCTTCATCTCCTTCGAATGGGCACTTCGTTCGCCAACGCCACCACTTCTCGCGTCGAGCTCCCACGCCTCCACCACTGTTCCTGTCCTTCAACCGTCACGCTGCACCGAAACTCGCGGACTGGCCATCTTCTTCATTGAACGAAGCTTGTAATGCCATCCTTACTGTTGCTTGTAGCTGGTCGCCATCGCGCTATCACCTCCAAAGCCAGCCTCGCCGTAGCCGTTTGGATGCCCGCCGTGCGACGCCCCACAACTGTCCAAGCCTGAGCCACTCTTCGACCGGGTTTCCAGCTATCGCCACTGCACCTCCAGCGCTCCGTCGCGTCGCGCCGCGCCTCTGCCATCAAAAACTCTTGGGCACAATGCTGCAACTGCTGCACAGATTCAGCATTTTTTGGGGCTCACACTGTCATCGCAGCGCAACCCATTGCACCGTCCGGCACCGATGAGCCATGCCACTCCCCTCCAGTCCCGCGCTTCAGCCTTGATCCACCTAACAACGCGCCACTTTCTCCATTGGTCAAACACTCGGTTGCAATACTGCTGCTTTTGGAACAAAGGTGGAAGCAGCGCACAGCAAGGCGGAGGCAAAAGCTCGGCAGGGGTAAACGTTGAACTGCACGATGTGAAATCTAAATCAGCATGTCGGGCTCATCGTTGCATCGTTGCAGAACAGATGAGTTGAAACAATGCTGCGTGGCGGCACCCTCGGCAAAGGACTGAAACTCCATACTTTCAGAGAAACTCAGACAATGGCGTTGGGTCGAGGGATCAAGAAACTTGGAGATTGTGTTGGTAAGCATCTCCAAACAACCATTGACGAGCGACAAGTAATATAATAACTGAAAAAGGAGAGAAAGCGAAACAACACGACAGAAAAAAAAAAAGAAAATAATGGAAGAAGCAACTCACCTCTTCCAATCGGCTGATGATGTTCGGGCCACATGTTGCTGCTACATAGGAGGTGTTCTACATATTTTATAAGTGGTGGAGAGTCCAAAGACACAGTCTGCATTAGCTGGAGTTTGTAAATATATTAACTCCTGCACCAGATGGAATTGGAAATCCATTTGCGGAAGACTCTCTGGATAATCAACGGTGGTGGAATAGATTTAGTCTTTGGGTGAATCCGTTGGAGGAATCGAAGTTAGTGTGGGATTCAAATCAGATCGAGAAGGAAAGAGTTAGATGTCATTTGGAATCCGTCAACAGAGGAAAGTCTCAGTTTCATATCTTGGCAATTATGTTGGCTGTAGGCCTGTTTGGATAACTTAGTTCTCCACTACGCGCTGCTAAAAGAAAATGGGCTGTTGAAATAGATAAGCCCATATGGTGCTTCCTGGGGTTGGGGTTGTGTTCTCAAAGAGCCCACTTACGAAAAGCGGAAGTTTGGACTATCTTTTGAAATAGCCGAAGGAAATGGGATTGTGAGGTTGAGAGATTGGGCCTTTTTCCAAAAAACAAAAAAAAAACTCAAAAAAAATTCAAGACTTATTCATTCAAAAGTAAAATTTTAATGAAAGTCTCAAAAGAGTATTTGTAGAGACTCAAAACTTTGTGTCCAATCAAATTATGCGACATGGTAAATATGACATCAAAATATCAATTAAATAAATTCTATTTATACTTTTTAGAATTTAAATAAATGTTATTCCTAAAATAAATAAATTGAAAAATTGATATTTTAATCAGTCAATCAAATGATACCAAGTGGCGAAATCTTGTTAGAAAGTTAGGAGATAAAGACTCTACAAGATTAAATTTATCTAATAAATCCTTGGATAGGCTCTAAATTGTACAACCAATAAGACTGCACCATGTCAGTATGATGGCGCAATCACTCCATCTCACTTTCAACTACAAATAGTAGTTAAATTCCAAAGACTGTGAAACACAGTGGAAGACAGTAGAAGCCAGAGTTGAAGTAGCTACTTGAAGAAATGAAAGCTCTCTCTAAGTTCTCTCTAGGATTTTTAATAACATTTAAGGTGTTTTTCATCAAATTTAAGGAGTTTTTTGTCAAATTTAAAGCATTCTTCATTAGATGCAAGAAGTTTGGCATCAAGTTCAAGACATTCTTATTTGAAAGTTTCTAAATTCAGCATTTAATTCAAAATCGTAGTACTAAACCTGAATATCAACATTAATTGAAAATCCAACAAACCTCAAAGAAGGTTAACCACAAGTCCTTTTCTTAAAAATTGTTCAAATTTCAAGTAAGTGTTCTTAAAGAAAGAGTCAGGAAATTGAAGTTAAAAAATAGGACTCACAAAATATATTTTAATTTAAATTATTTTATCTTTGTATAATTTTTATTGTTATACAAAAATTTTGTCCTACAGACCAATAAGTGTCATTGCTTCATTTATCTGTGTTTGTTCTTTATTCAAATTTTTTTCATTTGAAACTTTCAAATATTTATGCCAAATGAAAAGCTGATAATTCCTGTAAAGTGATCAGTTATCAATGCTTGTAGCAATCGATTTACCATTTTTACTTTTATAGTATTTTGGTTTGTATTACGTGTATCCTTTCATCCAACAACATACAAATAAATTTTCTATCTTGAAATTGATTAGATTTCACTCACCATTAAGTGGAACACTATTCAAAGTTAAAATAATTTGTCCTTTTCAACTACCATTACCAAAAAATTTCTCAATTGATCTGACATTTGGGATGGCTTTTGTCGAAGAAGTCATCCCAAATAAATTTGGAAGTGGTACTTGGGATGGCTATATAGTGGTCTCAAGTGACCACATGGCAAAAAATTTGGGATAGTTTTAGAACATATATAATTGGTATAGCTTATGGATGAGTTTTAGGATGGCTTAGTTTGTCAGAACTTTGGGATAGATATTTTTTTTGTATGACTTCATAATGGATTTTTTAATATGAATTTGGGATGGATCTTTTGGCACGACTAAGGAACAGATTAGTTTGTCATTGTTTTGGGATAGCTTATTTTAGCACAGCTTTGGAGTGGATGTTTTGGCATGACTTTGGGACCATTATATTGACATAGAGTTGGGACAAATTTGTGCATTTCTTCCAAATTATTTAACATTGCATTTGGAGAAATTTTTTTCCTATATTATGCATAAACCATTATTTAATTTCACATATTTGTACAAAATCCAACCTAAATACTAATATTATAATTGATTACAATTTTATGTAAAAGCCTATAGAGTCCACTCCATGTATCCTAATTATATATAGATGGAAGTAAGAATCCTATCTTATTTATGATTGTGTGTTTTGGAAGTAAAAATATTTGTAAGAGTTTCAAATTAAAAATAATTCAAAAATATTTGTGTGCCCCCTATGAGAGAGAGAGAGAGAGAACCACCACCTAACCAAATAATGTGATTTTCACTTGTCCAAAACTTCTCCATACACAAAGGTAATTATGTAAGATCCTAATAAAGGCTTTCATAAGAATTTTGGCAAAACATGTTCATGTTCCATTTGTGTGGACAACTAGAAGTGGTGGGTCAAGTGATGTGGCATTTGAATAGCTTGTACTCTTCATGTGAATTAGATTCCTAGAAGTAATTATATATACAAATTATGGATATGATTTACCACATGATGTATGACACAAACATTGGGTTGTAGTAAGAGCTATTTGGAGGATCCATCACTCAAGTTGAAGCCAATGGATCAATTGAGTGCAATGCAAAAGTGAAGATAGCATGTTTGAGGCCTTAGGACTGATTTTGAAGCAAGTTAGATATATATCTTATAGAGTGGATCAATCCAAAGTGAATCAAGATCGATCTCAAGATCCTAGGATTGATCCTAACTCATTCAAGATAGATGTTAAGAAACTAAGATCAATTTCAAATCAATCAAGATTGATCATAAGTCCTAAGATGGATCTCAAAGAGCAAAGTCCACATAATAGAGTTCATAGCTTTTGGAATTACAATCAGAGAAGGATTGTATTGGCCCAGATCAATCACAAAAAGGTCCAAATTGATAGTGAAGATTGATTGGAGCCCAAGTTTTACTTATTTAGTTAGGATTCTTTTCCAAACATGCCAAAACTTTTCCTAATTTTTGTTAGATGAAATTTTGGATGTTTTTATAATCCATAGGGCTATAAATTGGGCTTAAATTTATTTTTGAGAATTAATTGATTTTGTAATTTGCCTCTTAATAAAATTTTCTCCTTTTTCCTTGAATTTAAGTTGTCTTAGTTTCTTTTGAAAACTATCCCCTTAAATTAAGTTATTCTAAGCATTCCTTAGAAGATTAGTGGTGTATCAACTAACTTAGTGGGCTAGTTTTAGCTGTCCTACACTTGAGTTCTTTGAATTTGTTGCATTTGGGTTGTTCTACATGGTCCACACAAGTAGGATATCGTTGGGCTTAGGCTTATGTCATCTATCCTTATTATACGCTTCAGCGCATGCATCAATTTGTATTAGAACCATCTATTTCAGATTACTAATCCATGGTACTATCATAACTTTCATATATTTTCTATTTTCTTCTTATCACTTTCTTATCTATCTTCTTCCATAAAATTTAAAAAGTTGTCATTGGATTTCAATGTTTCTAGCAACTTTCTTGTTCTTTTGTTCATTTAAATGTTGAGTTGTAGGGTATTGAAAAGCCAAACAAAAAGGAAGGAATATATCTCTTGTTCTATTGTTTCTAGTGAATTTCGTGTGTTCATTAAGTCATTTTATTGATTTGGTTATTGTTTGTTGGATATCTAGAAAATTCAAGAGAAAAGTGTGAAAAAAAGAGTTGTTGCATGGAAAAAGAAAAAAAAAAGTGATCTAGGAAGTTTTGATTGAGATTGGAAGTTGAAAATTTGAAAAGATTTTATGTTTGGGTAGAATTGAAAAAATCTAAATTTTTGGTGGAAATTTATGGTGATGATTGATCGTGCAATTTCTTAGATTAGTCGCAATGTCTAATTGTATTGGAATGATCCTCATCGTGCTATACTTTCAATTGATCACACTTATTTGTCTAGCTTGAGATCAATCCTATTGGCTGATGATCAATCATGTGAGTCATGTTCAATTCTTGATTAATCTTTTTAGCCCTGAATAGACCTACTAGCCTATGTTTCATTTCTATATTGATCTTAAACCCCAAGTTTCCCTCGTCAGCCACCTTTAGACGCTTATAGTGGATACGTCAATTGAGATTTCAAGGAATAACTAAAATTCCATGGGATAGACATGGGAATTGAGTTGGTAAGTCATTAATTGAGTGTCTTTTGTGTGATACAAGAGTGTGGGTAAGATATGAGTGACCACAACTTGTGAGGTGAGAGGACACTAGGACACACCACATGTTTGCTATCTTTCAACAGATTACACATTTTAAGATGTTAGAAGATTATAAATTTTACATGGGGCAGTAGATGGATACCCTAGTTGGCGTTAAAGTGGGGTTGGACAATTTGGAGGGGTCATGTATGACTACATAGGGCCACTCATTACATTATAGAGTTAGAGGTAAATAGGAGTTGAAACATAGATCAAATTATACTGCACATCAAGATAGATAAGGTAGGTATGTTAGTGATGAATGTAGTAATGGCGTTGAATATGAAATTAGTGAGCTTCTTAGGGGCATTTGTGTAGAAATCATGAGAATGATGAAAGGGGCTAATTCGCCATTCCATATTTCCAAAGACATTTTGATCAAATGCATATTTGGAGTGGGAAAGCAAAGTAGAAGTAATATTTGATTCTCATCATTATTTAGAGACATGCAAGGAAAAATTAGCCATTATTTCCTTTGTAAACTTTTCTAAATCTTGGTAGAGTGAATTTGTTAGTAGTACATGGAAATACGGGGAATGCCAAATCACCACATGGAAGGAATTGAAGAGAATATTGAAACATAAGTATTTTCCATAATCCATTCACCGTATGTTGTGCACAAGATTTGATAATTTAACTCAATAAAAAATTAAGTTTTGGCGAATATTATGACAAGTTGAAGTTCATGATGAGAAAAGCTAATATTAATGAGGATGTTAAAGAAACCAAGAAAAGGATACTCAATGGGTTGAATGAAGACATTACAGAGGGAGTAAAGCATTGTTGCTATGAAGCCATCAAGGATATGGCATAAAGAGCTATCCAATTCAAACGATGGCTCAAGATGAGAGGTGTTGGGAGAGGGGTTTGATATGACTTTTTGGAGACGCCGCGTTGGAAGATCTATACGACATGATGCTTATGGGGTTGTTAATAGGGGGTCCTACAAGGAGACTATTGGCACTACATCCATGCTAACAAAGGAGGTACGAATTTGAATAATTGTGGTGTTGATGATGTTGTAGTCCATGAGGAGAACAAGTAAGAGATAGACTCGTTTATGGTGAAAAAGGGATAACCATTGATGATGAAATATTTATTGAACTAGAAGTTTGTGAAGCCACGAATAAGTTGAATTTATAGGATGAAGCCAGTGGCAAATATGTTGAAGGGGTGACATTGATGGACAATAGGGATAAAGCACTAAATGAAAATAAACACGTAGGGCCCATGGTGGGACATGATTATAGTCTTGTCGTAGAAATCATTACACATTGTAATTATTTAGAATTAGTTCCTAAGAATTTGTTGTATTAGGGAAATCAATGCAAGCTAAAGTTAAAGGTAAGGATGAAGAAAGTGAAGCTGAAGTAGAGTGAGAAAAAGGAAACGGAAAGAGAGAAAGAAGAAAGAGAGTATGAGAAGAATGAAACTTAGTTAATAAAGATGAAAGATGAGGAAAGAGATTTAGAGCTCAAGAGGGCTTGTAATGAGATCAATATTTGTCTTGACCCTTTAAGTTGTCCTATGTCCTTTGTTGACTCATTTTTGCAGGATTATAAGAGGTTTGGAGAGGAGTTTACCATGGAGATTCAAGCTCAAGCTTATAAAGTTCTACATGAAAAAGAGTACATGAACACATTTGAAGTAATGCCATGGAAAGAGGTAAGGAGTCATAGATCTTGTAATTCTTCAAATTTCTATTCAAATAAGTTGCATGATGTTCATTGTTTGCTAGACTTTGTTCTAAAGATCATTTCTAGACAATTAGTTTAGCAACCAATCATGAGCTTTTTAGAATTAACGTAGTGAATGATTTAAGTCCATAATTTTTGGTGACTTCAACGATTGTAGTTTGGCATTGAAAATGGCATTTCATTATGCATGAATATAATTTTTAGTGGACACCACATAAATTCCATGATAATTGATAAATTTTGGTAGACTTTAAAGGGTTATAACTTGCAGCCTAAGAATTTGTTGATAGATTAAGGTATTGGGAGTTACATGTGAGTCATAAAGGAGCTCAATATATATCCTACGATCATATGCATGGATTTTACAAGTGGAATTTAGGAGTTCATGTAATAGTTGTGTAGTGGTAGTATCACTTGTTGGTCATAAGCATAAAGGGCATTTCCTTGATAACTATCAGTTAAGCAGATTTTACATTTCTTAATCTTTGCATGCATTGCTTACCTATGATGATGTTCGTGTTGCCAAAGGTTTACAATGCTTTCAGCATTCTTATTATTGGTTAAGCATCATAAAGATGTTTTGAGTTTTGGTAAATTTACCTTAGACTAAAGGAATTTATAAGACTTGTGTTTAATCTTAGCTTAAGAGTTAAGTATGATGCAATTCATACATATGGCATGTTTAGGCATGAGGAACATGTTGAATTTACACCTCATTTCATTGCTCATACTTGTAGTTGAAGTAGCGTAAGTCTTGGATGTATTTTTCATAAGCGCGCATGTTGTGATCTCAATGGAGTCATAGAGTATGCCAGAAATTTGTGATCATGTGCATGATAAGGATGTGATTGCATATAGTTGTACGCAAGTTGAAGAAAATCCTAAAAACGAATTGTTGAAGCATGTGGGCATGGAAATCATGGATAGATGAGATGCCTTAGTGAAATCTATGAGCCATTACATAGAATACCTTTGTGGAAAATGATTCACTATGATCGTTATGTTAGCCAAATTGGATCATTGGGAAGATATTGTACTAAACTTTTGGAACACGTAAGTTTTACCCAAATTAGTTTAGTTTTATAGGAACATTTCCCTCAAATTACTAAAGTTTTCCCTAGACGAACAAGATGAAGGGAAATTCCATAGCTACTGTATAACTACATTCATTAAGAGTAGCCATAGTTTGGTGGCAATGTTCTTGACACTTGGTAGAGATCAAAAGGCCATTTCACATAACCATATTTAACCCTAGAATTAAGCAACAATTTAGGGAAAAATTTTCCTAGTTTGCAACTTGTAGAAGTGAACAAGTGTTTACGCCACAAAATCGAGTTACAAAGCAGAAGAATAGGGTAAGGCCATTACTAGTTGATACAAGTTGTCAACACATCAAAATTAAATTTTTGAGAGCTTGTATTGAGTAAGTACGAGTGTCATATTCACAAAAAAGGTGCATGTCTATCAATATATCTAAGGTTCTATTAGTTAAGTGTTTAAAGATGACGAGAATAGAAATAACCAGAAAAAGATGGACACTTTTGAAAATAAATCATAGTTTAGAAATGGTTAAGTACCAATAACTAAAGAACCTAACCTCTTGTGTTGTGTTGATTTTCAATATATGTTAATTTATGTTAATCATCATTTTATTACTTTGCTATGGGTTGTTAATTCTAAAGTCAATAGAATATTCTTTTGAATTCTCCTCTAGGTTCGACTCAAGATTTCAATAGAGTTCCCAAACCTTATTGAGTTAAAAAAATTTAGTTTTGTGATTAATAATGTTTTACCCCTCTAATCTTACGATTTCACTCTCATTATTCTCACAAAATTAATGTTTACAATTATCTGCACAACCTCGAATTAATTGCAAGGTTGATCATGCTCTATAATTACCATTCAAAACACCAATTGCAAATAACAAAAGGAAATATAATTAATCATTCATTTATACATACATATTCAACCAAACACAAACACAAGAGACTAGAAAATAAATGAGCAACTTATGTTGTGATCAATAAAAATTAATGCTAATGTGTTCATCATCCATGCAAATATAAAAACAATAGAACAAGTATGAGAAAACATAATATAATATTAGTGTGTTGCATTGACAAACAAACACTATCCAGCTATAGTGTGAATTCCTTCTTATTCAAATCCTCAATGGTTGCTCTTGTGTTTTCTTAGTGTTTGTGTGATAAAAACTAACTAAAACCTCTTTGAAAACTATCAAGAACATGTATATATACATGTATAAGGTTAGGGTTTCAGTAAAGGATGAGAAAAAATGAAAATAAGCCTCAAAATTGCGTTTAGATTGTTTGTTGCATTGTTATTCATGGCTACGGGCCTCCTGGTCATGCCTATGAATGTTTTGGTCACTACCAACAAACCGAGGTGGGAGATTTTATTCATAGTCGCAAGCCTCTTAATCATGCCTGTGAATGTTCTGGTTACTGTCCACAAACCCAGGTGCGAGATTTACATGTCCTGCTTTCTAAAACTCATGGTTGCAGAACACCTTATCCCAACCACACCTCCATTTTGTGCAATCACAGGCATAGTTGTGACTACTCTGGTAGTCTGCATTCTTTTATGTGTAACTTTCTCCTCTGATATTTCATTGACCTAATTTTTGCCTTGTTGGAAAGTTAACTCATTTTTATTTTATTTTGAAAAGTTTCAAATTAATTGAATGTTCCATCAAAATGTGACATCTTTCCAAATTTACTACATAATCTTTCTTCCCTAATTAAAATTTCTGGACAATAAGCATTGTCTAGAATTACTTTTAGATTCGAACCCTTAGTTGATGATAGAACATGAATAGAGATTTTTTTATTTCCTACTCATGTGAGCCCATATCCTTGCCCCTTCTAAGTTCGTTTTTTTCCTTCAACTCTAAATTATTTAAAAATTTCCAAAAACATAACCATTAAAACACCTATAGTAACCATAATTATGTAAGATTTAAATAAATTAAGTTTAATTTTTATCAACTACTCCATCTATTTAAATAATGCTACAAAATGTCTAGAAGTTTAAATATTCTAATGTTGAATCAAATGAAAGGACAAAAGGGCTGTTGCAATCACAAGAAGGCTAGTAAAAAATAAAAAATGTGCTTTTCTCAAATTTAAAACTTAAGTAAAGAGTTTTCCTAAAATGAGAACTAAGTTATAGGAGATGCGTAAGTTTTGGAGAGCCTTGCCTGTGCTTTGTTTGTATGGACAATTGATGACGAGAAAAGGAAATTGGAAAATAACCATAAGCACACGGTGTCAAGTTACATTACTGTGATGAGCATGAGTGTCATCCCACAGGCATTGGAAACCAAACTAAACCAGTTACTACAACTTAATCCCAAAATCAAGTCAAACAATCTTAATGAAGCTAGAAATAACAATAATAATAAGCAAAGAAAAATCGACTAGCAATCAAATATATATTCACCAAATGCACAAGATAACGTAGAGATAGATAATATATGAGGTTTGCCTAGAAATTAATCTTACCCCTCCTCATTAAGTTTAATTATTCAATGAATTTTTATCACTCATTCCATTCTATTATTAATCAAGGTTTTCAATTTCATTCTGATTACCTTTGCTAAGTGTTAAATGGAAACCTATGTAAATTATGCACACCATTTTGATTCAGTAGGATTCACCGATCTGTCGACTCAAAGCTTCACCTAACCTATATACCTCAATTATAATTCCTAAAATTAACACTCTTGAGTCTACAATTTTGCATAGGATAGATAATCCAATCTCATAGACATAACTGGAGCTTAGCTCAAGTGGCACAAATAATTGAATGGAAAATGTTGTATTAAAACTGAATAAAAAAATCAAATCATAGTTTCAGATTCATTTAAAAGGTTTATAGGTACTAAAAATTTAGCTAAACATGTTTCCAACTACTCCCATCACAAAATTTATTCATAAATCCTATCGTTAGGAATAAGAAAGAAAAGGAAAAGGCAAACTTGAGGTTTGCTAGCTGGATTGCTGATCCACACATCCCGCCTGCGAATTTCTTGAATTTCTTCTCAAGATCTTCATCTTGATCTTAGGTTCCTTGGAACAAATTTTTCTCAAGTTTTGTGGAGGACCCAATGAAACCATAAAAACTAAGATAAAGGCATTCAAGAAATCCTTATGTAATAATGTAGGATTTCACACATTTGTACATGATTCAACCTTAGCTTGAGTTGAATCTAAAAATTCTTAATCCACCATATTTTATTTTTGTATCTTATTTGTGATGGATGTATGAGGTATATAAAAATAGATAATGTAAAAAGTGAAACCTAATCTACATGGACCAAAAACCTCCTCAAACAATATTAAGTTGGAAAGACAAATTGTTTTTCGTGGCCCTCTGCCGAGTTTGAAGCCTTAGGTGTAGCCTTAGTATGTGATATTATCACATGGTGGTGTTACATTATGATGGAACATTTACAACTTCAACTACATTAGATACGACATTCAAAGAATATTTCACCTCAAGAGCATATGGTCACAGGTGGGACTGAAATCTAATGAGTTGTTAGTTAGTGCATGTGATTTAAATGGACATAACTTGTTAAGACTAGATTACATGAGTCATTATTAAACGATGGGCCAAAGAAAAGATCAAACTGTACACGAGATGCATTAGCAAGAGTTTCTATTCATTGGACCAAGCATGCCAAGACTTGATTACATGAGGTGTGTTATATCTAATGAAGACCCTAATCCCTACTAAGGAAATTTTACCAATGTAATTTCCATTTTCTACCCAAAAGAATCTAGGAATTCAAAAATCTAGTTAGAGACCATTTTGATTTAAAGTGCATAATCATAACAGTAACATATATAACAACCAACCTAACAAGTTTTGTCTATTTTCTTCAATTTGTTATTATCTTGAATAATGTATGCCTTTATACTATTAATAATAATTGAGACCTTAATGTTGACTAGAGCCAAGATAGTCGACTGCTTTCAAGATTTGATAAAAGTTCTTATTCTTAGGAGAGTCAGTGATATCTTGGAAATTGACATCCCAATGCAAGGAAAAGAGGTTTTCCTTGAGGGGTCTAGCTTCTCGAGTTGTGAGACTAAGGAGAACGAGACCATGGGAAGGAAACCGTAGTCTAAAGGCTCGTGGGAACGGCATGAAATCCAGTGCCCACATTAGTAGGGGAAAGAGTTTCCATTGCAACAAATAGGGGTAATAGAGAAGGAATTGCACTACATGCCTCTATAGCTATGGGGATGGCATTGGAGGCGTGGAACTCTTTATTTGTGAAACATCTTATTCAATCGGTATATTCTCTATGTCTTGGATCTTTGATTCAAGTGTTTCTTTTAACATTTTCAGTTCAAATTAAGATATAATCAACAGTAGATCACTTGAGAAGCGAGAAATGCTAACTACGGTCAACATTGGAGCAACTTTTATAGCCACCGCAATTAGCGCTGCATCGGTCAAATTGTCATCCGTCATGTTTAAGGTCTAAAAGGTTGTCTCTTGTTAGAAAATGGAATAAAGAATATTATCTTTGTACCTTTATTGGAGAAAAATGGTTATGAATTCTCTTTTAAGGATAATAGGTGCAAAATTTATTATCATAATTACTTGGTTAGCACTACGTAATTGGTAAATAGCCTACAAATTGAATTTAGATTACAGACCGACGATGAATACTATTTCAAACAAATGTCCTAGGGATGATTTGAATCTCAAGTAATTGTGGCACCTTAGACTTGGCCTTACCCAAGACAAAAGGATTAAAAAGTTGGAGACAGATAAGCATATTAGCCCATTAAGAGAGGAACCCTATCCAACTTGCAAACCTTGCATCCTAGGCAAGATGGCTGGAAGTTTATTGATAGACATGTCGAAAGGGCTACTGAAGTACTAGAGCTTGTCCACACTAACATTTGTGGGCCATTAATGAAATGGCAAGGGGAGGATTTCTCTACTTTATAAACTTTATTGATGATTGTTTACAGTATGGTTATATGTACTTGATGATATGAATCTTTTGAAAAGTTGAATGAATTCAAGGCCTAAGTAGAGAAGCAAACCAGCAAACCAACAAACATATCAATGTGCTATGATCAGATCACAAAAGTAGTATATGAGTGCTAAGTTTGCTAAGTCCCTCAAGAAAATGTTATTGTATGACAATTAACACCACCAGAAACTCAGTTGAGTAGTATAGTAGAACATAGAAAACAAATCTTGTTGGACATGGTTCAATCTATGATGAACTTCACCAATATGCCCATATCTTTATAGGGGCAAGCCTTACTTACCACAACATATGTTTTTAGTAGGACACCCTCTAAGTCCATTCCCTTCACCATGACTGAGATGTGGTATAGAAAGAAGCTAGGCCATAAGCACTTAAGGATCTTGGGATGTCTGGCTTATCTTACAAAGACTAAAATGGATGCATTAAAGGCCAAGGCTATCATGGGATGCTTTATAAGATAACTTCAAGATTCTATGAGATATGACAGCTACATACCTAAAGAAAATAGAATTGTTATTAGGTATCACGCATGTTTTCTTGAAGAATAGTTCATCCAAGAAAATAATGCTGGTAGAACCATAGTGCTCAAGGAAATTTACTGTGAGGAAAACAAAACACTTAGCCCATAACTCACATTTCTGGTTAAAAGAAACCTTTTAAGACATAACCATTGTGACTATCGAGTAGGATCTCTTAGACACTAGAGAGATATAGTTATGTCCTAGAGAATAGATAAAAGTTGTTTATAATAGGTAATAATGATCATGGAGATGATCCTTCTAGCTATGATCAAGAAATGGCAAACAAAGTCTCTGCCAAGTGGCTAGAGGCTATGAAAAATGAGATGGATTCAATACATTTGAACTAGGTATGGAGTCTAGTGGATCCACCCAAAGGAATTGTTGCCATCAAATGTAAATTGGTTTGACTAGCGAGGTGGAGACCTATAAGATCAAGTTGGTGGTGAAGCACTTTAGTCATAATGAGGAATTAACTATTAGGAAACCTTCTCACTGATAACCATGCTAAAGTCTATGCAGTTTCTACTTGCAATAGCCACTTACTAGGACTATGAAATTTGGCAAAATGGACATCAAAACTTCTTTCCTCAATGATATGTTTAAAGAGGACATTTATATGAGGTATCCACACAGTTTTGACATCTAAGACGAGTCTGATAAAGTGTCCAAACTTAAGAGGTCTATTTATGGCCTTAAGAAAGCATCAAGAAGTTGGTATCTTTATTTTAATTGAGCAATCAAATCGTTTGGCTTCATCAACAACAAGAGTAAGCTCAGCATCTACAAGAAGGTTAGTGGGAGCACCATGACATTTCTTATGTTGTCTGTAGATGACAACATTACTGATAAAGAACGATGTAGGGATGTTAAGCAAAATCAAGTCCTAGTTATAGGGACTTTTTCCAATAAAGACTGGGGAGAAGTGACCTTCATTTAGGTTTCCCAAGCCTTGTACATAAACAAAGTACTAAAGAGACTTAGTATGGGGGCCTCTAAGAGAAGATTGCTACCATTTAGGCATTGCATGCACCTCTCAAAATCCATCTATCGAATGATGGATGATGAGAGGAGAAGCATGGAAGCTATTCCATATGTTTTAACTATTAGGAACCTGATATATGCAATGCTATGTAAGAGGCCAGATATTGACTATGTTGTAAGTGCTACGAGCAAGGTTTAGGCGAATCCTAATAAAGAGCATTAGAATGTTAAGTATATCCTTAAGTACTTGAGAAGAACTAAGGATATGGTACTTGTGTATAGAGATGGTGATCTGAGCGTAGAAGGATATAAAGACTTAGACATTGAGTTAGATGTGAATGATAGAAAGTTTATCTCTGGATTCATATTCACTCTCAATAGAGGAGCAGTCAATTAGAAGAGTTCCAAACTAAGTACGACTACAAACTCCACCATTGAGGCTAAGTATATCAATGCATGTGATGCAGTAAAGGAGGCTATTTAGATAAAAAAAAGAAAGTTCGTGACAAAAATTCAAGTGGTTCCAAATATAGATTAGCCATTACCACTTTATTGTGACAAAAATGGCACAATCACATAAGAGAAAGAACTAAGGTCTTGTCAGATATCCAAAAAACATAAAGACGTGTTACCACATTAATTAAGAAATCATTGGAAAAGGCAACATAGCCATGTAGAAAATTACTCTAGCTAATAATGTGGTAGACCTACTCACCAAGCCAATGACTCAAGTACAACTAGATCATCATCTTGAGAAAATGGGTATTAGATATCATAGCCATGGGCATTAGAAGTATTGACATTAAAATGCAAGTGGGAGATTATTAGTAATATGCCCTCAGCTGTTAATAAAAATTGAGGGATATTAGAAAGGCAGTGGTTTGTATATGTACTTTTCACACTAATTAATAAAAACTTGATTTCCATATCAGTATTGTAGCAAGTCCTCATACATGTAAATCTTTATTGGCATAAAGCATTGCATGTGCCTATGTGTTTGAGTTAAGAAACCTTATTCACAAGAAGTTATAAATATAGATACAAGAATTTCTTAGTACTCAATCATTAAAACCTATCTACAAGTCACAAACACTTTAAAAGGTGTTAGAGAGTTGATACGACTTGTACTCATGATGAGTGCCATGCCGTTCAGTATGTGATACTAAGAATATATGTATGTGGATGCCCCATTAGGGAATGGAGCATTTGGAAAATGACTCATTACGCATTGGAGAATGCATGTGTGTAAGTTAAATGTTAGCCTTATGCTTTGAGCTGTGCTTGTTACGAATTTAGAATGAACTTAAATAGTCATACACATGAGATTGGGATGTGTGATAAGTGTTAAATTAGTGGATTTCAAAGTTTATTTAGTTGTGATTGGTTGGACTAAATATATTGTCAGGGGACTCCTTAATTATGAGATCATTAGTTAGAAGAACAATAGGAATTTAATTTGATTAAAGAGATTAATTAAATTAAATTAGTTGGACACAAATGGGCTTTAATTATTAATAAGATTAACAATTCAAGAACATATGGACTGGTTTATTCTTACGATTAATAAATAAAAATTCGTAGGCTATGTGATTAAAAGGGGTATATATAGGAGGGCCTATGGAGCCAATGTACTAAACCTTAGTATCTCAACTACTTATATGGGTCTTGAAGGGTTCAAGACACATAAGAGAAGAGTTTTATAGATTGTAGGAGGAGCTCACCAACATCTCAATTATGTGGACAATTTAGAGGTTGAGATTTGAGGGCCATGACTCCAATGATCACGCGCAAAAGGCTTGCAAACGTTGCAAAGGTGCAGTTTTTACACTTGCTTTTGTTTATTTAATATCTTGCATGTTTTGTAACAAAAATGGATAGGGTTTGTTTTGTTATGCTCCGCTACATATATATTATTTTTTCCTATTCTAAATTTTTAAATTTTATAGCCAAACCATTATGAAATATCTCTATTAGTAATATACCCTCTAACGCCAATAGAAAATAAGAGATACTAGAGGTCATTGTGCTTGTATATGTATCTTTTTCACAATTATTAATAAAAAATTAATTTTCAATGTCAATGTTCTAGCAAGTTTTCATTCATATAAATCTTGATTAGCATAAAGTACTGCACATACCATGTGTTTGAATTAAAAAGTCATAATCAAAAAGAGTTATGCATAAGGGCATAAGCCTATCTTAGTACTTAATTACCAAAACGAATTTGTGAATCATAAACACTCTAAAGAGTATTAGAGAGTTTGTACGATTTGTACAACTTATATTTGTGCAGTGAGTATCTTGCCATTCAGTATTAGATACTAAAAATACATGTGTATGGATGCGCCATAAGGGAAAGGGCATTTGCACAATAACTCACAGAATGCAGTAGGTGCATGGAGTTCAATATTAACTATCAACATCTTGCTTCGTGATCGTGTTAGGTATGCATAGGTCTTAAACTTTAGATGATATAGTTCTCGTGCACGGATGATGATTAATACATCATTAAGGTATTAAGGACCAATATCCGTCCTGATATGGAATAAGATTATAAGCCCAACATACTATTACTTGAATGCATATAGAGGTATGTATACGTTTAATAAATAATTTGTCTCTTTGTAATTGAGTAAGGCATTTGTCCTATGTAGTTGGTATTCCATGAGACGGAAGCCCTTGGCTAAGGTAGCATGTGATCAAAAGGGAGTTTCTAATAGAAGAATTTGTCTCACAAGGAAATATCGACTAATCATATGATCAAGTTTGTGAGTTTTAGCAAATTTATAACTCTCACACGATAAGAACAAAGTAAGAAAAAAGGTCTGTATGACATGGTAATCACAATTAGAAACATTCATTGGGATCTAATTTAGTTCATCTTAATTAGGCTACAATATAGGATATGGGCCGTAGGGTAGATGGTACCCATATCTTACAAGTTGTGTTCGTTGTCAATTAAGAATAAACTTATAGAATCACACATATAAGGTTGGAACATATGTCAAGTTTTAAATTGGGAGGTTGCATACAAGCATTGAGAAGACTTGTGAAATAATTTATTAGTTGCAATTGGATTGGACTAAATAAATTGCTATGGTGTTTGTTAATGAAGAGATCATTAATTAAAAGTAAAATAAGAATTTAATTTATTTAATGAGATTTATTAAATTAAATTAGTTACATGCAATTGGGCCTTAATTGTTAACAAATATTTATAATTAAAGGACAACTAGACTGATTTATTAATCTGTTTAATAAGTAGAAGTCTAGGGACTAGCTTTAATTAAAAGGCCTATGTAAAAGGGCCCATGGGGCCTATGTAAAAGGGCCCATGGAGCCCATGTCTTGAACTCAAGTGTTAACTATTTTGTGAAGTGTAGAAAGAGCTTGTGATCATTCCAACTGTGTGGACAAATTAGAGGTCAAGGTTTAAAGGCCCGACTCAAAGAAGACCAAGGAGTTAGTGCTATTTGAAGTTCTATGACATGGTAGGCTCCATAAAGCCATGAAAACCAAGCCAAAAGCATTCAAGAAATTCATATGTAATAATGTAGGATTTTGCTCACTTGTGCATGATCCAATCTTGGTCAAATTGGATGTAGAAGTCCATAATCCTTCACATTTTATTTTGGTGTGTTATTTGTTATGGATGTATGAAGTACAAAAAAATGGATAATGTATGAAGTCAAACCTAATCCACATAGAACAAAAACTTCCTCAAACAATATTAAATTGTAATGGCAAACTATTTGTTGTGGGCCTCCACCGAGTTCGAAGCCTTAGGTATAACCTTAGTAAATGATATCATCACATTAGTGGGGTCACATTGCAATGACACATTTACAACTTCAGGTGCATTAGATGCAACATTCAAGGATATTTCACCGCAAGAGCATATGGCAACAGGTGAAATTCAAATCTGCCAAGTTTTCAGTTGGTAAATGTAACTCAAGTAGATCTACGATGCCAAGATCTGATTACGTGAGGTATCGTTAGGCCATGGGTCAAAGTAAAATATTTGACCATAATGAGATTCATTGACAATAGTTGTCACTCATTGGCCTAGCAAGCCAAGATTGAGCCACGTGAGGTATGTTATTTTCAATAAAACCCCCAATCACCCACTAAAGAAATTTTATTCATGAAATATCTATTTTCTACCTAAGAGGGTATAAGACTTGAAAAATCTAGTGAGATGCCATTTTGACTTAAAGTCCATAATCATAAATAGGAATATATAATACAACCACACTAACAAAATCTTGTTTATTTTATGTGGTCTAATTTTATCCAAATAATGTCTACGCCTCTTAGAAAATTACTTGAGATCTATATTCTGACTGGGCCCAACCATGTCGATTAGCTCTAGAGCTTGAAAATTGTTCTTAATCTAGAGCATGTTGGCTATATTTTAGAGGTTAATATCCCACGAGCCCCTATTAACAAGGCTAGTGAGAAGGAAAAAGCCACTTATAAGAAATAGGTGAAGGATGATCTGTGGGTCAAGAGCTACAAGCTAGCTACTATGACTAATAATCTCTAGAAAACCTATGATGGGATAAAGAACGCTCGAGTGATCTTGTGCCACTTGCACAAGTTGTATGGTCAATACAATTGTACTGCTACACATGAGATATCCAAGTAGTTGTTCAAGATGTACATGGCAAAGGGTGGTGACCTCAATGAACATGTCCTTAAGATGATTTCACTCATTGGAAGGCTTAAGTTGCTGGGCTTTATCATAGATTCTAATCTACAGATAGATTTCATCCTACAATTACTTCCGACTCCTTGCAATTTATCATCAATTACCACATAAATAATATTAAGTGCACGCTAGCTTGGCTTCACGATAAGGTAGTGACCGCATAAACAGCCATACAGAAGAAGGGGAAGGAGGCAATTCTTGCTGCATCTAGCTCCAGTAGAGTGCCCAAGAAAGGGAAGACAAAGAAAAAGGAAACCTACCATTCCCAAAGACAACAAAAGTATCAAGAAGGATAAAGCTCCTACAATAAAAAAACACAAAGAAAGAAGAGTGTTTCCAGTAAGGCAAAAATGGGCACTGAAAAAGGAATTGTATCAAGTACCTCAATAGCCTTAAGAAGGCCCTAGGAGGTAAGAAACTTTATGTCTACAAAACATCTTATTCCATTGGTGTATTTTCTACTTCTTAGACTTTAGATTTTGTACTTCATCTCACATTTGTACTTCGCATCAAGATTTGGTTAGAAGTATGAAACTTTGGAAGCTTGAGGTGATTAAGAAGAGGAATGGAGCAAGTTGCAGCATCGTAATTCAGACCACCTCTATTAGACTATCATCAAATCATAGTTTAGTTTTGAGAGATTGTCTACTATTATCCAATGAGCATAAGAATATTGCTTCTATTCCATTATTAATAAAAAATAATTATGAATTTTTTTTATAAGAAATGTGAGCTATATTTATTATTGTAATAAATTAGTTAGCATAGCATCTCTCATGAATGGCTTGTATTATCTAAATATGAAAATTAGTCATGTGGTCAATACTTTCTCAAATAAACATCCAAGGGACAATTTGGATCCTAAGCATTTGTGGGATCTTAGACTAGGGCATACCAGGGACACAAGGATTAGCAAATTAGAGAAAGATAGATTTATTGGCCCATTAGGAGAGGAACCCTATCCACCTTGCAAACATTGTATCCTAAGTAAGATGGCTAAGAGTCCACTTGATAGACATATCGAAAGGGCCACTAAGGTGTTAGAGTTACTTCACACCAACATTTGTGGGTCGTTTAATGAAATGGTAAGAGGAGGCTTTTTCTACATCATAACATTTATGGATGACTATTCAAGGTATAGTTATGTGTACTTGATGAAGTACAAGTAGGAATCCTTCGAAAAAGTCTAGGAATTCAAGGCACAAGTAAATAAGCAAACTAGTAAGCATAACAAAGCTCTAGGATCTTATCATGGAGACGAGTATATGAGTGTTAACTTTACTAAGTTCCTTAAAGAGAATGGTATTGTATCACAATTAATACACTTGGCAACTCTTTAGCTGAGCGTAGAAATCGAACTTTGTTGGACATGGTTTGATCTATGATAAACTTCACCAACTTACCCATATCCCTATGGGAGCATGCCCTTGTCCCTACAACATATATTTTGAATAGAATGCCCTCTAAGTCTGTTCCCTCCACCTCGCATCAAATATAGAATGGAAGGAATCCAAGCCTTACTAAGACGAACAAGTTAGAGGGGAAGGTAATTATGGGCTACTTTATAGGATATCCTAGAGATTCCATGAGATATGAGTTTTACATATTAGAAGATAATAGGATTGTCATCAGGTATTAGGCATGTTTACTCAATGAAGAGTCCGCTTAAGAAAGAGGTGCAGGGACAACAATAGTGCTCAAAGAAATTGAGCACCAAGAATAAAGAAGATTCCTATTCAAAAGAAACCTTTGGAGACTCAACCATTGTAATGTTTTCGGATCTCTTGTGCACCAAAGAGATATGGTTACATCCTAGTGAATGGACAAGAATTTCTCATAACGAGAGATAATGATCATGGAAACAAACCTCCTACTTATGATCAAGTAGTGGTAGACAAGAAGTCCACCAAGTGGTTGGAGGCTATGAAATCTAAGATGGATTCAATGTAGACAAACGAGGTGTGGAGTCTAGTGGAGGTACTCAAGGGAATTGTTCCCATCGAATGCAATAGGTGTGTAAGAGGAAAATTAGTTTGACTGACAAAGTAGAGACCTACAAGGCCAAGTTTGTGGAAAATGGCTATAGTCGAAAGAAGGGAATTGATTACAAGAAAACCTACTCCCTTGTAGCCATGCTTAAACAAATTTAGATTTTACTTACAATAACCACCCACTTAGACTATAAGATTAGACAAATGGATGTCAAAACAGCTTTCCTCAATGGGATGCTTGAGGAGGATATTTATATGGTGTAGACATGCGATTTTAAGATCCAAGAGGAATCTCATAAAGCATACAAGCTTAAAAGATCCATTTATGGGCTTATAAAAGCATGTAGGAGTTGGAATTTTCGTTTTGATGGTGCAACCAAATCTTTTAGCTTCATCATAAATGAAGATACATCGTGCATCTACAAGAAGGATAGTGGGAGCATAATAACATTCATAGTGTTCTAGTGGATAACAAACTATTGATCGAAAATAATGTTGGGATGTTGAGTTCAGTCAAAACCTAATTATCTAATACCTTTTCCATGTAAAACTTAGGAGAAGCAACCTACTTCTTTGGCATTCGTGCCATAGAGATAGAGTAAAAAGATTATTACATCTCTTCCAAGCCTTATATATAAACAACATATTGATGAGGTTTAGTATGAGGCCTCTAAAAAAGGATTGTTACCATTCAACCATGACATTCATCTCTTAGAATCTATATGCCCAAATATGGATGATTAGAAGTGGAGCCATTCCATATGTTTCAGCCACAAGAAACCTAAAGTATGCAATGCTGTGTATGAGGTTAGATATCACCTATGCCATAAATGTTACGAGCAAGCTTCAAGCAAATCCTAGCAAAGGGTATCAAAATGCTGTCATGTGTATCCTTTAGTTTTTGAGAAAAACTAAGGATATGATACTTATATACATAGATGATAATCTAAGAGTAGACAGATATATTAACTCTAAATTCTAATCAGATGTGAATGATAAAAAGTCTATCTCTGGGTTTATATTTACTCTTATTGGAGGAGTAATCAGTTAGAAAAATTCTAAACAATATATGATTGTAGACTCCACCACTAAGGCTCAATTTATCACCACATGTGATGTTGCAGAAAAACCTATTTGGATAAGGAAATACGTGACAAAACTTTGGGCAGCCCTAGCTGTGGATTAGACATTGCCACTTTACTATGACAATAATGGCGCAATCACATAAGCAAAGAAACTAAGGTCTCATCAAAAGCCTAAACACATAGAGAAGTGTTACTACGTTATTAGGGAAATCATTACAAGGGCGATGTAGTCATGTAGAAAATAACTTTAGCTGACAATATGGCTAACCCACTCACCAAGCCGATGACTCAAGTGTAGCTAGATCACCATATTGAGAAGATGGGTATTAGATACCATAGTGATTGGCATTAGCACTGTTGGAATTAGAGTGTAGAGATTGTTAGTGATATGTCCCCTAGGACCATTAGAAAATAAAGGATACTAGAGGTCATTGTAGTTGTGTATTTACTTTTTTGCAGTTATTAAGAAAAATATTGATTTTTTATTTCAATGTTTTGGTAAATTTTCATGCATATAAATAAGTATTGCATGTGCCCATGTAATTAAGTTATGAAGCCTTATTAATTAGGATTTATAAATATAGATACAAAAGCTGTCTTAACACTCAATCATTAAAACTAGTTTGAGAGTCATCAATACTTTAAAGGGCATTAAAGATTTGGTATGACTTGCATGCCTTATATTTGTGCGGTGAGTGTCATGTTCAAAATGAGATATTGAAAATACATGTGTGTGGATATATAATTAGAAAATGGGCAGTTGACTCGAAGAACAAAGTAGACATATGGAGTTAACTCTTAATTATCAACGTCTTGCTTCGTGATCGTGTTAAGTGTGTGTTTAAACTTGAGATAATATGGTTGTCTGGTGTGCATGATAGTTAACGTGTAATTGGAGTATTAAAGACCAATATTTATCCTAATATGGGATATGGTCATAAGCATTACAAGTTATTATCCAAATGTGTATGGAGGCATGTATACATTTAACAAAGGATTTTTCTCCTTGCAAGTGAGAAAGGTATTTGTCCTATGTTATTGGTATTGTATGAGACAGAAACGTGGCCAAGGTAGTGTATGATCGAAAAGAAATTTTTAATAGAATCATTTGTTTCATCAGGAAACATTAACTAGTAATATAATTGAATTTATAAGTTTGTCTAAATTCATTACTCTCACTTAGTTGGAATAAAGTAAGAAAAAAGGACTATGCAACATGGTAGTCATGATCAAGAATGTTTATTGTAATCTAATTCACTTTATCTTAATTGGGCTACGATATGGGCAATAGGTTAAATGTTACCCATATCCTTTGGATATACTTGTTAATTAAAAATGAACCTAAAGAGTCAGACACAAAAGGTTGGAACGTATGGGAAGTGTTAAATTAGTTGGTTGGATATGAACCTTGAGAAGGCTCGTAAAATAATTTATTTAGTTTTAATTAGATTGGACTAAATTAATTACCATGGTGTTTGTTCATGATAAGATCATTAATTAAAAACACAATAGGAATTTAATTTCATTAATGGGATTGATTAAATTAAGTTAATTCAACATAATTGGGCATTATTTATTAATAGAAATTAGTAATTAAGGGACAAGTGGATCAATTTATTAATGTGATTAGTAAATAAAAGTCCATGGACTAATTTTAATTACAAAGTCCATGTAGAAGAACCCATGGAGCCCATGTCTTGAACCCCAATGTGTTAACAATTCAAATGAGTGCTTGAAGATTCAAGACACTTCTGAAAAAAAAAAAATTCGTATAACCTCCTTGTAAGAGAAAAGAAAACACCATACCCACCCTCTCATATTTTTCTTGTCTCAAAATCCATCTTATCCTAAGTGTTTGCGTTAGAACTTCACGAAAGGATTTTTGAGAAGTGTAGGGGCATATGATCAGTCCAACTATATGGATGAACTAGAGGGAGAGGTTCAAAGGCCACAACTCAAATGATCGCAAATGATCCATTAGAAATATTCCACGACGTAAAAGTTTTTAACTTTACTTTAAATTGTGATATGTTATGTGTTTTAAAATGAAAATGGATGCAATTTGTTTTGTTTGCTTGTATTATTTGTTTATAATATTTTTATGATTGAAAGTTTTGATTTTTATGTATAAATCACAGTGAAACCCAATAGTCTCATTATAGTAAATTTCTTCCTTTTAATTGTAACCTTTCACTACAAGCTTGGCTTTATAGGTCTCTAGCTCGCCATTTGTACCTTCTTCATCTTCCAGGCCTACTTTCATATAATAAAAACTATTCTCTCAAGTGAATTCACTATAGTCCAAACCTAGTTCAAATACAGTTAATCCATTTCAAACTGGACAACCTCTCGCCAATTTGCAAAATGTTTATCCATCATTTCTTAATAGTAAATAAAGGGATCATCACTATAATCATTATCTCCCATAATAAATAACTCGTATTCATTCCTTAGAATATAACCATATCTCTCATATCTCTCAAGTGTCTGAGAGTCTCTACTTGGTCATCGCAATATATGCATCATAGAATGTGGATGCATGGGTGGTTCACTTTAGGATATAACCCTATCTCTCAAGTGCATGGGTGGTTTACTTTGTTGCTCAACTTTCTTAAGCACAATCATTTTATCAGTGTTACCTTCTTGAACAAACTCTTCTTCAAGGAACTGAGCTCTATAACCAACAATCTTTTGGCTATCAAGTAAGTAGAATCATATCCATTGAATCATTGGGATATCCAATAAAGTGATTCACCATAGCTGTTATCTCTAACTTGTCTATCTTACTCTTCTTAATGTATTTTGAATATCTCTAAATCCTGATATGCTTTAGGTTCGGTTTAACCCATGCATCTATGTGAGTGAGGGAGCAAACTTCCAATTTGCACAAGCCGGACCCAAGTTGTCAATTCTCATATTCTGATATAGAAAGCAATTGAAACAAAATTAACCCATATGTTTCCAACATTTCAAAAGTAATTTTTTGTATGAGTGATAATACATGTAATTATTACTTAATATTATAAATTCAATAAACTGAAATTTCATTCTTTGTCCATCTGTAGTAACAATAATGTGGTTGATATTTTTCTTACAAAAAATTGGGATAGAGGTGGCATGTTTAATTTCATAGAGCCATTTTTTAAAAGGATATGATGGTTTATCTTACACCTAAATTAGTCTATTATGTTTGTAAGAGGGGTTTTGTTTGGGGAAGATGTTAAGTAGTATATTTGAAAGAAAGGTTTTTACAGGATAAACAGTTGAATTTTTTGAATTTATATATTTATTTATGTAAATAATAATAATAATTTGATTAATAATAATATGATTGTACATAGGTATAATAATTGAAAGATAAATAGTTAGTTGTATATGTAAATAAGATAAATTTTTAATTTAATGAAAATTTTGTTTAATAATATGTTTAGTAGTGTAATGTTTTAAAGTTGCAAACTGTAACAAAATAGCAAGTAATCATCACATCAGCACAATCAGGTGGCCCTAACCAAATTACAATTGGAGCATTAATTTACAAACCAAGGGAATCAAATGACATTAGGAAAATTAATATTCAAATCAAGGGCATTAAGGGCCATTCAATGTACTAAATAATATGATTATCAGCAGCTAATAATGGCAAATTAAAGACATTAGTAGGAGGATAGAGCATCAACATCTAATCAAGCAAATCAATGACAATGGTGGGCAAAAGATAAAGCATGGCATATGATTTTTAATAAAATTATCATCTGTAATAAAAGGCATTTATTCATTAGTGCATATAAATATTGGTATTGAGCATGTACTGAAGGCATCAAAAATTAAGAAAAAAGCACTTAGCTTTTCTACCCTTTCCAACTTCTCTCTCTCTCTCTCTCTCCATTTCCACTTCTCATTCACTTATAACAAAGCATCATTCTTCTAGAATCCACTATTTAGAGGATTTTATTTTTTCATCATCACAAAAAATCTGAAAGTCAGTCTCTAGGAGAGCAATCCGTTAAGATCAGATGTACAACAGGAAACTGCTCCGATTAAATGAAAGAGCAAGTCAAGACAAGCATTCTATTTGGAAGGGTTCAGCCACCGGTGGCCTTCACTAGTGGAGATGGCAATTCAATAAGGAGACAACACTAAGAGGGTTCAACAGAAAGCAAACAAAAGAAAGGAACCAAATCTATCGACGCTGCATACATTTGGTTATTTAATTCACTCTCAACGTGAGTAATTGATCAAAACACCCCAACCCTAGCCTCTTTTGCCAACTCTGCCCTTATATTAGCACAAAATCACTGAAATACCAAACATTATGCAAATTGCCCCCTAAAACATAAACAGATCACACCTAAAGCCTTCCATTTAATTAGCCCACCAAAATTAAATTGAGTGGCCCGATAATATTTTTAGGCTTTAGAAATTGCCAAAAATCATCATCAGCCCACTTAACATAATAATTTGGACCATAACATTACAATTGGAATCAGAGCCACTTCTCTATACTTGTGGCAAATCTAAGGAGAACTAGACATCAAGAAACAGCTAAGAAAAACACTAAAAAATAGATTAAAGAGTTAGAGACTAGAATGGAGGAAAAGCTAAAAAATGCCATAGATAGCTCAACTCACAACTAAAAATAATGTAATAGAAATTGGAGGAGTCTAAGTCTGAAACATCCTCTAGGTTGGATATGTTAGTTAATGCATTCCAACTTATGAGTGAAGCCTGAAGTGCAGCAAAAGCCCAAAAAAGCAAGCCTTCCACCTCAGCCCAATGAGGTAAAGGAATTTTGCCAACTCCACTCCTACAACACTCTAACCCGGCCATCCCAATGGCATAAACCCATTACCAAGCCATAGTTTCAAATCATCCACAAACCACTAAACCAAACCAAACCCAATTTCACCCTAGACCAAAAATTGAACTCACTCCATTTGATGGGAATAATGTAAGGTACTGGGTAAGAAAATTAAATAGATATTTTCAATATTACAATAACCCTAAAAATGAGAAAACACAGGTAGCAGGCATCTATTTTGACAAAAAGGTCAAATGTTAGTTCCATAATTATATTATTGGAAAAAATTACATAAGCTGGCCAGAGCTATAAAATTCCATCCTCATCACCAAGTATGATAGACAAAATTTAGGGGCACATTGTTTTAGCCTTAACAAATTAAGGAAGAGGGGTACTGTTTCAGATTACATTAAGGTGTTTAAGGATCTAAGAATGTTGGACTTAAATCCCTACATAGCAGAGCAACATTTCATCCACCATTTTATTAGTGGACGCCATAATAAAATTAGATAAAACATCATGATGTTCAAGCCCCAAACCTTAGAAGAGACCTATGACTTGGTGCTGAATGAAGACCTAAAAATTGAGGCACTCCAAAGACAAAAAGAGACCCCAAAATCAAATATTTGTGGCAAAAAATCCTAAATAAAGGTAGAACATAGTATCTAACCGATAAGCCGCCAGTGAAAGGTAACACCGACTTTAGAAAGGGAATTTATTTTAGGTATAAAGATAAGTGGGCACCAAGACACAAGTGTACAGAAATGATAATCCATGAAAATAAGGGAGATAAACCCATGGTGGAAGAAGAATAGGACATGGTGGAAATAAGTTATAAGGATACTTGTGCTGAAGGTGAGGTAACCCTAACAACATTATAAGTAACACTTCACCCACAACTATAACCATAAGAGCAAAATTTTTTGGGCGTCCCATTCTTGTGTTGGTTGATACTAGCAGCACAAATAGTTTTATTAGTCCTAAGGCATTAATGGGGATGGCAATAAAACAAGTAGAAGCCCATTCTATGATCGTTAGTGTTGTTAATGATAACCAAATGACTAGTAACTAGGAGTGCAAAAATTAAGGTGGACTACATAGCAATATGAATTCAAGCTTGATGTCCTTATATTAGGGAATCGTGACATGATTTTGGGTGTTAATTAGCTGAAGACAATAGGCCCTATTACTTTTGACTTTAATCTTCTTACATTACAGTTTATGTATCACGAAAAAACTACAACTGTAAAGGGTCAAAGCCCGCATCAAACTTTCAAACACACATGTCATGACATTATTGGCAATTTGACCCTCGGGCAACAAGATGAGTGGGTAGCTACACTAAACAGCATCAAAGGAGAACCAAACATAACAAAAATACTAGTTGCCTTTCAACAGTTGTTAGACTGCTATTCAAAAGTGTTTCCCAAACCATAGGGTTGCCTCCGACCAAAAGTCATGGCCACCAGATTTACTTTAAACCAAAGGCTCAACCTATCAACCTAAGACCATATAGGTACTCCAAATTAGAAAAGGAGGAAATTGAAAGAGAAGTTGAAAAGTTGCTCAAACAAAGTATAGTCCAACATAGCAAAAGCCCATTTACTTCATCGGTATTGCTTATAAGAAAAAAAAAAGATGGTACAATGAGGATGTGCATGGACTACAAAAGATTGAAAAAAATGACAATTAAGGACAAGTTTCCCATACCAATACTAGAAGATGAATTAGATGAATTAAAAGGGGGCAACTATTTACACTAAGCTAGATTTGAGATCTAGATACCATCAAATTCGAATGAGTCTAGAAGATGTTTAATAGACAACATTTAGAACTCATCACAGCCATTTCAAGTTTTTGGTTATCCCTTTTAGCTTAACCAATACACCAACCACCAAAGCTCAATGAATCAAGTAATATCTAATTATCTTCAAAAATTTGTTCCAGTATTTTTTGATAACATTTTAATTTACGGTAAGAATTTTGAAGAACATGTTGCACAATTAGAAAAGGTTTTCCAAAGGCTCCAAGAGAACCAACTATTTGCAAAAATGTCAAAATGCACTTTTAGGAGGCCTTAAGTGAATACTTAAAGCACATTATATCCACACAAAGAGTCTAGACAAACCCAAAGAAGGTAAAAGCAATGACAAAATGACCATTTCCAACAACAATAAAGTCATTGCGATGATTTCTTAGTTTAACAGAATATTACCATAGATTCATGAAAGACTACTATAAGATTAGAAAGAAATTGGCAGGGCTTTTAAAGAAGGATGCACTTAATTAGGATGAGGAGGCTACTTGGGCATTTGAATAATTGAAAACTACTATGGCAAGGGCACTAATATTAGCACCACCCGATTATAATTAGCCCTTTGTAATTAAGACTAATGCAACTAATCAAGGAATTAGTGTAATTTTTATACAGAATTCTAAGCCCATAGCCTTTCTCAGCAAGGCTTTGGCAACAAGACACTATGGACTCTCTACATACGAAAAGGAATTATTAGCCTTTCTCATGGTAGTTTCCAAATAAAGGCACTACCTATAAGGATACCTATTCATCATACAAGCCATGAGAGTCTCAAGCATTTATTGACTTAAAAGATCTCAACCCTAATTCAAAAGAAAGGGTTGACTAAGCTATTGGGATTGGATTACAAAATCCAATACAAGAAAGGAAAAGAAAATGAGATTGTATATGCTTTGTCAAGAATTGGGAGTCTGAAAGCAATGCTATATCTATAGTTAGTCTAGAATGGCTGGTAGAAGTTAAGGAAAGTTATGATATTGATCCATAGGGCCAACAATTCATTGCGGCAATACAAGAAAGCAGGAGTCCTTCACTAAACTACCATTTTGATCACGAACTCCACAGACACAAAAATAAGATTTTATACAAGCAAGGAAGGACTTAAGAAAGAAGTTAATATAAAATATGCATAGTGATGCAGTGGGAGGTCACTCTGGTGTGTTAGGCACTTACAAGAGAGTCAAAGGGATCTTTTAATGGCCAAGAATGTTCAAGGATGTGAAATTGGTAGTGTAAGAGTGCGATAGCTATCAAAAACTAAAGTGGAGAAGATTCATCATCCAGGCCGCTCGACTACTACCAATTCCACAAGAAAAAGGGTCAGATCTCAACATAGACTTCATAAAGGGACTTCCTAAATATGCAAGTAAGAATTGCATCATAGTGATTGTGGACCAGCTTAGTAAATGTGCTTATTCATTGCCTTAGTCCACACTTACTTTGCTTCATGACTTGCTAAACTTTTCATAGATAGCATTTACAAACTACATGGTTTGCCCAAATCAATAGTTAGCAACAGTGACAAAATTTTTACCTGCAACTTTTTGGAAGTATTTATTACAAGCCATTGGTGTAAGACTCGACATTAGTATTGCTTATCACTTACAAAGTCATGGCTAAACAGAAAGGGTAAACTAGTGTCTAAAATGTTATTTAAGGTGCATAATAGGATCCAAACCAAGGTAGTGATCCAAGTAGCTACCTTTGGCTAAGTATTGGTATAATACTAACTTTCATAACAGTATTAGAACTAGCCCCCTCCAAGTCATATATGGAATTAACCCCCCTCAGTATCAATTTGAATTGGCAGCTGACACCCGTAACAAGAAGGTTACCGAATTCATCTAACATCATAGGGTGGTGATTAAATTGCTCTATGACAAGCTATCCCAAGTACAAAAATGGATGTAGAAGCAAGCTAACAAAGGAAGAACAAAATGGGAATTTTCCATAGGGGACCAGGTTTATTTGGAATTATAGCCATACAAATAGAAATCCATGGCTGCTAGATCGAACCAAAAGCTTTCAAGTAAATATTTTGGTCCTTCTACAGTTTTAGATTGAATTGGCAAGGTGGCTTATAAACTACAAGTACCAGCAAGTTCAGCCACCTGGGAAAACCCAAAGGTAGTCCAGCAACGCTTTCCAATTGCCAATCCTTGGGGACATGGACTTTCTGAAGGGGGGAGGGGTGACAGAAAATTAAGTAATCATCACATCAGCATAATCAGATGGCCTTAATCAAATTACAATGGGGGTATTTACAAACCAGAGGAATCAAATTACAACATCGAAATTAATACATAGATCAAGGGCACTAAGGACCATCAGATGTACTACAAAATAAGATCACTAGCATTTAATAATGGCGGCTTCAAGACCCCAGCAGGAGGATCAAGAATCAACAACCAAAACAAGCAAATTAGCATCAATGGTGGGTAGAAGATCAAGCATAGCATCTGATTTTTAATTAAAAAAATAGATATATCATCTATAAGAGAAAACATTTATTCATTAGTGCATATAAATGTTTATGCTGAGAATGTACTAAAGGCATTGAAAAATAAGATAAAAACACTTATCTTTTTAGTCTTTTCCATCTCCTCTCTCTCTCTCTCTCTCTCTAAATAGGGCATCATTATTCTTGAATCCACTGCTCAAAAAGGATTTTATTTCTTCATCATTGCAAAAAACTAAAAGTCATTTCATTAGGGAGCAATCCACTAAGATCAAGGGTGCAACAAGGAAACTACTCTAATTAAAAGAATGAAATAGGTTGAGAGGAGCATTCTAACAGGAAGCAATTGACCACTGGTGGCCTATGGTGGTGAAGACGACAGCTGAAAGAGGAGAAAACCCTAAGATAGTTCAAGAGAAAGTAGACAAAAGAAAGGGACCACATCAGTAGGCACACGGTACGTTTGCCCATTTAAATCTCTCTATGTGAGTAATTGACCAAAACACCCCCAACCCTAACCTCTTTGGCCAACTCTGTCCTTATATTAACCCAAAATCACTAAAATACCAAACATCATTGCAAATTACCCCATAAAACCTAAACAAATCACACGCAAAGCCTTCCATTTAATAGGCCCACCAGAACTAAATTGAGCAGCCCAGTTAATATTTTTAGGCTTTAGAAATTGCCAAAAATCATCATCAAACCACTTAACATAATAATTTGGACCACAACATTACACAAACATAGCCAAAAAATTAAGTAAAGCATTGGATTTGATGGAAGGAAGATAATATATTGATATGATTTAATGAAATACATGGCCCAAAATGTGTGCCATTTTCATACTTGTGATTGACACAGAAAACTAAGTGGAAGGGATTTTGAAATTTGGAAAGTGATTTGAGACTAGGCATCCGTAGTGCTACATTGTTCCACTCACTTCTCAACCGTTGACGGAATCCAATGTATCTCCTGCCCTGAAATTAGATTTGGCCATGATAAATTTGGAGAAAATTCGGCTTTTTATTAGGTTAACAGATGTTCTTCGTTTAACATTTTCTAATTTAATAATTAAACATGTTTATAAAGACGCTCTTTTTTTAAATACTAACTCGTGCGATGCACAAATAAATTATAATTTTGTAACAATAATTTATATCAAAAATTTTTTGGCAATTAAAAATCTAATCAAATAATAAATTCATAAAAATAAATCATTTTTTAATTTAAGTTAAAATACAAAATTAATTTTGTGCGTGAATAATCATATTTTTATATATAAAATCTTTAATAATTTAAAGTTGGGTTAAATTAATAATTGTATAAAAAAATTGGTTAATTTCAATCAATTAAAATTTAAAATTAATAGAATCAATAAAAGTTAATAACTGTAAAGATATAGGATGTTAATAAGGAAGATAATTTTACATGTCCAATATATTTATATAATACAACAAATGCATAGTACTATATTTAACTATGTATAATGCAAAACATGATATTTTTAGTATTCAAAATTTTATTATGTTGTTTTTAAATTTATTTTCAATTTTTTACCCCAATAAAATCCATATTATCAGTTTGAATTTCATTTAATATCTTAAAATTAGGGATGTTCTATTTTATTTCATTACTATTCCAATATTTTTAATTGGAAATTTAGTTAATATCCATAATTAATGAATTACTGACTCTTTTTCTTTATTGATGTTTTAGTCAATGTCTTAATTTGGAATATTTGATCTATATGATAAAATTACACATTCACACGCCAAAAAGTGTATTTTCCTAAAAATTGATAGTTAAAAATTAAATTACAATTAAGTGTCAATAGTATAAATCAGGTAATTTTTTGGGTTCAAGATAACATTAAAAATGTTTTAGAGGAGATGAAAAAATGGCATGAATGTGATTAAATATAACATACAAAATTCCAAAATATTTTTAGTTATTAGTTATATATACAAATAGAAAGACAGTAAATTACTTAACAATTTTTGATAAAATTAAGTACAAAATGTTAAAATAATGTATGTTAATAATGCATGTTGTGGGTGCACACAGAATGGATGGTATAGTGGCGAGAAGTGTGTCATATTTACAGAGAGGGTGCAATAGTGTGTCTATTAATCTAACTAAGTGTATATTAATTAGGCTATTTCAATTGAATGAAAATGAAAATAGTAAAAAGAAACAATAAGTCTTGTGCCTTGTCGACACAACAATAACAAAATCAAAGATTAGTTTTAGTTATGATAAGATCTAGCCCCCTGTGTAGAGTTGGTTTTCAATGAACGGTGAATCCTATAAACAATCTATTTTAATTATTGTGAAATGGATTGCTACTCCTATTGTCTTTAAGATATCCTCTCAAACTATCCTAAAACTTCAAAATCAACTAGATGTGTTCCCACAATCTAATTGAATTGAGTTTAAGTTTCGTGATTAACAATTTACTATATACTAATTTTATAGTTTCATATCGGTTAATCCCACAAAATTAATGCTTGCAATTAATTGATGATTTTTACTTCTGTTATTTCTCACATGGTCACAATTCAATTAAGGGTAGTTAAGCCTTTAAAAATATTAAAATCACAAATACAAATAATAAGAACAAAGAAAACTAATGCAAAATTCATTCATTCATCAATAATCAATCACTAACATAAAGTCCTAAAAGAAAAATTAGCAATTCATAATATTTGTCAACTGAACCAAACCAAATGTCATTATCCACTAATTCAAAACTACAAAAAAAGACAAGGGAAAGCTTATTCAATAATCTAAATGGTTGCGCGTAGGATGAAGCCTCCAAAATTGAGTGAATTCCTTCGTGCTCACTTTCTCAATGTGTTTCTTCGCCCCTAAGACCAACAAAGACTATCTAAAAAACTCCCTCAATTTTAATTTTCTTGTTCCGTATATATGTGACTACTAAGGCATAGGCCACGCCATCTTCTTCCACAAGCTTAAGTTCAAATTCTGCTACCATGAACCCGAGTACGATAATTACATAAAAACTGAAATTGTAAGCCACAGTCGCTTCCTTGCTCCGGCAGTCACGTAATTCATCTACACCCTCACAACCATCAACCACGTCCTTAGGTAGAATGCTATGCAATTCTTTTCACGTGTCTAATCTCGACCTCTACTCACAATCTTCAGCAGCGAACAATTTCAAAATCCTTTGCGTTCAGCTATGTGGCCACCATCCTTGCGGTTGTAGCACCTTCTTTCATGGGTGCAAGGTTTCCTATGCTACTTCCTCCACTACGATTGGCTCGTTCACAAGTGCAACTTCTCCTTTTGTGGCTATGGTCCAGAAAGTAGAATGAACTAGCTGAAATTTTGTCCAAAATCATATTTCACACTCCAAATTCATCAAGTCACATCCCAACACATAATTTTCAACTAATAGCACTTTTACAAGGAATTTTAACACTTAAGATCACAATTAAGTACAAAATCACTCAAGTAATATGCCAAAAATCACTATAAAATCAATTATGATCTTGCCCCCCACACTTGAGGTTTGCTAGTCCCTCATAAACAAAAAATCAATAGCAAGACAAATGGCATTCAAAGCACGTATAATTCAAATACGGAGCAATAAAATTGGGTTCGCCACCCCTCTTAATTTTAGAAAGACTTTATTTAAAACCAGTTGCGTGAAAATTCCAAAACTATGCATGAACACGGCATCCCTAAACCATCCATTCTCAATGCAAAAGTGTGTGAACCACTCCTAATTGCCAATCACTACAGTCACTTAATGATGCTATTACTTATCATAGAGAATTAGTTCACGGACTGCTCACCTCAATGAATCCACTTACCCATCTTCACACAACCTCAAATGAGGGATGAAATGAGATTGATAAGACTTAAGTGGGGTAAGCAAAGGAAATAGGGTGGATCAATGAATCTACTTAACCATCCTTCGATTGGTTCTTCCCTTTTTCCCCTCTTAAACTCTTTCTCCTTTGTTTTTCTTCCCCCACACTTATTCTTCCATACTTCTTGTGATCTTTTTTTGTAGGTCTTTTTAAGTTGTTGGGAACTTTTATAGGCAAAGGTAAACAAAGATCACCGAGCACCCCAATTACTTAGCCACATTAAATTTGAGATGCTTTGCATACTCAAAGTAAGGTGACCATTTTGGGCAAGAATGAATAAGAGTCTCTACACATCCTAGTTATTAAGTCACTCCCAGTGGCGGAGTAGACCAATTATTTTCAACTTAGTCCTTTTTTTCTTTTCTTTTTTCTCACAATTTTTTTCACACTTTTCATTTTGTTTTTTGCACTCCATTCTATTTCCTATTTCCTCTCTCCTTCCACCCATCATTTTCAAGTTTATTCCAATGGTCCATGAACTCACTAAGGTAAGACTTACACCCACAGACCATTATCCTATTCATAACAATAGAACTTCTTAAGTTACCAAGCAACTAAATTCAGGTGGTGTGCAAAAATTTGGGAGATCACAATTCCAACAAATTAATCTAAGGAATGTATGTCCAAGAACAACTAAGAAACCACAACATAAATTAATCAATTTATACTTCAACATCAACTTTTATCATAAATTAAGTTTGATGGCCATGGAACCATACCTTTGCACTACTACTAATAACATCAACATCCTGCTATCTTCAAATTTTATCAACCACAAATATAAGACACTAAAGCTTATAATGCAATCATATGCCATGGGATTACATGCAACATAATCACATAACTTGGCAAGTGCAAATCTAACATCAACAAAATGCATCACCTAAATATATCAACAAGAAGAGTAGAGAACTTAAAGTTTACAACACATAGCCATTACATTTCTTAAATAATAAAAAGCAAATAAACAGTGCTCATTACCATATTTGCCTTCCCCCACACTTAGAATGTTACATTGTCCTCAATGCAACTACAAATAGGAAAGTTTAAAAGCAAAAAAAATAAGGAAAAATACAACCAGGCATATTAGGGGAGAAATTCCATTATAGCACTCCTTTGGAGAGAAATCCTTAATGTTTGGTTGGACTTGATATTGTGGGTCCAAGAAGTAGTAGTTGGAAAAGGGCTCATCTACATGCAGCAAAGGCTATTAAGACTAAAAGTGGCAGTGCTGGGTTGGAGGCAGTTGATGATAAAGGGACCATGCCACATCTGGGCAATTCTCTTAAAGGTATGCAGTAGCTTGGGCCTAAAATGTGTTCATGGCAATCTCTAAGTGGTTGAATCAGTAATCTATGCATATACCTAAAAGTGGGAAGTTGTGCCGCATCTCAACCAAGATAACATTCTTCACTACCTCAAGCAGTGGCCACCTTCGATGCTGCTGCTGTTGAGGTGCCTCTCCTCCTTGCACCTCTTGGCCACCCCTTACCTTCGACGGGTTAATAGGACTCGCAGGTGCAAGATCTATGTAAAAGCTCCCAAATCAACCCTAACCCTCTAGCACAGCTTTGTGATGGCATACGTGTGTGCCATGATAACCTTTCTCTTGTTTGCAACTCATATAATATTATCAAAAATTTAACTTACCCAAATCCAGTGGAATACTTGTGAAGATGGCGTAAGGAACTATGAATTGATTGGTGTTGATAATGGTGTGATGCTGTGGGGTGAATTCTTCCACATGTATAAAGCCACCATACCCTCACCAACTAGGGCAAGCTATTGTAGTAGAAGTTGTAGTGCCTGCTGTCATCCCACTGGATTCTATTGAGATAGTGCTCCTAAACAAATCCTTCCTTAAATTGTGTGGACTCCAGTAAGTGTTCAAATCATCTCATGTCCATTAGGTTCAACGAGAACAAATTATTAGTATCATTAGGTCTAAATGAACAAACACACCTCTAATGGTGATTGAGTTATTCACTAGGTCTAGTACATTGGCATAGAATTCCTTAAGCAACTCCTTTGAAGATCAGTTGGTCAAGTGTACAATAGCGATCTCCCATCCTCATTAGGCCACCAACTATGTAAAGGCAAGGTTAATGTTGTTGGCTGTAGTGAATCCACACTGTAGCACTACCTTTCAATACACCATGTTATTTCAGTATCGGTCCTAGATGGTGTTGTACATGGCTACTGGTGGGGCTAGTGGTGCCTTAAAGGAACTAGCGCCACCTATAGTATAGCTTCTTTTCCTTCCACTTGACAGTCTTAAGTTGTGGGTCTAAGTGGGAAATAACCGTGCCTGTGGGAGGAAACTTTGGGAGAATCTCGTTGCCTGGGTGCAAGAAAGGAGGCAAGATAGAGTTGTTCAAGTGCATGAGTGTGTGTTGCAATGGTGGAGAGGCAATCGGCAAGGGCTTGGAATGATGGAACTGGAGAAAAAATGTGCCCTAGTTTATTTTAAAGTACCTAGATGTCATTCACATACGTCCCTCTTGGCGATAAAGATGATAATTGCAGTCACGAGGCTTTACACCATGAAAGCAAGAATAACAGTGGACCTAAGTAGTGTGTCTTACTCTTGTTCTTGCAATTGCGACCAAAAAGAGAATATGGAGAGAATATCTTGTGGTTACCCTCGTATTCGCGATATTCGGGTCTACGAACGTGAACATAAACTCTGTGACTATAGAATCAAAAAAAAAAAAAAAAGGAACAAAACAAAATACCATGTGGTCCCTAGTGTAGCTGCGAGAGTTTCATCCATGTCCGCATGTTTAGATCTTATGACTGCGAGATGAAACTATGAACCTATTCTAATGTATTGTGCAGTTGATCACGCAGATGTAGTTAGGGTTGGATTTCATTGGGGTTTGTCCATAAAAATCAAACCTTTATAACATAGAATAATGATATACACACAGTAGAACATAAAGACAAGAACCCTATCAGTTTTTGTTGAAAAATACGTAAGATATTAATTAAACAAGCAAAAGCACAAAAATTGCACGTTCAAAATGTTTCCAAGCTTTTTGTGTGTGATCCTTGGAGTCATGGCCCTCAAACTTGGACTCCATATGACTGGGATGCTTTTGAGCTCCTCTTACACTCCACAAAACTCCTTTTGCAAAGCTCAAATGCAAACACCTTTAGGCTAGTAGGACTTTAAGACAAAAGAGACACAAGAGGATGGCTAGGGTTTCTTCTCTCTTTTGCTTGGGGAATTGCACGAATTTTGGTATCTTGAATGATGTTTTGAATTCTTCAAGACTCTTATTTATAATTTAGACACTAGGGTTTAGTGCATGGATTCCATGTATCCTTCGACATTCACCCCTTTTGATAAATAGCTGATGGATTCTTATTTATTAATCTTATTAATAAAGCAGCCCATATTTTCTTTAATTATTAATCTCATTAATAAACCCTTTTTTGTCCAACTAATTAATTTAATTAATCTCATTAATTAAATTAAACTTCCATTGTACTTCTAATTAATGATCTCATCATTGACAAGTGCTATAGAAATTTATTTAGTCCAATCTAATTGTATCTAAATAAATTATGCCACCCACCAATTTCACACTCACAACACATCCCAATCTTATGTGTGTGACTCTCTAGGTTCATTCTTAATTGGCAATAAGCATAGTTTGACGAACATGGGTAACGTCTAACTTACGGTCCATATCGTAGCCTAATTAAGATGAAGTGATTGGATCACAATAAACCTTTTTGATCATGGCTACCATCTTATATAAACCTTTTGTCTTACTTTGTCCCAACAGAGTGAGAGTCATAGATTTAGTCAAACTGACAAACTTGGTCTTATGAGCAATCGACATTTCCTTATGAGACAAATGTTTCTATCGAAAACTCTTTTCCAATCACACATTACTTTTACCTAGGGCTTCTATCTTATAGAACACCAATTGTGTAGGACAAATGTCTTGCTCACATGTAAGAGACAAATCCCTTATTAAATATGCACATGCTTCCATGCATACTCAAGTAATGACATATTAGGCTCACGACCTTATCCCATACTAGGATAGATATTGGCTCTTAATGCTTTTGGTGCCTTAATTACACATTAACTATCATGCGTACAAGACAACCATTTTATCTCAAATTTAAGGTCTACGAACACTTAACACGATCATGAAGCAGGGCCTTGGCAGCTAAGAGAGAACTTCATGCATCTACTTCACTCTACGAGTCATTGTTCAAATGCCCCATTCTCTAATAGTGTATCCTCACACATGTATTCTCAGTATCTCATATGAAACGGCATGGCACTCACCATACAACTAAAAAGCACACAAGTCCTATCAACTCTTTAATGCCTTTTAAAGTATTTATGGATGATTGAGTACTAAGAAAGCCTTATGTTCAAATTCATAACTCTTTATGAATAAAGCTTTCTAATTCAAACACAAGGGCACATGCAATACTTTGCGCCAATTAAGATTTGTATGCATGAAAACTTGACGTAATACTGATATGGAGATCAATATTTTATTAATTAGTATAAAAAGGACATATACAACCATATGCCCTTCTATTATCCCTCATTTTCAATTGGTATTAGAGGGTATATCATTAATAGTTGTGGATTGCGTAGCCACATAAATGGGTTGCACGATTGAGGTTTGCCTTGCAATAGTGTTCTACATAGAAAAATCCACAAAATTGCAATTTAAGGCCAAATGACACCAAAACATGTGAATACAAACCAGAAAAGCCAAAATACCAAAATAAAAAACAAAACTAAGCTAAGCAAAAGTGAACAAAAAAAAGGCTTGTCTCTCGAGAAGTACTACATTTTATGTCAACAACCAAAATTTCACCTATTAAGCATGAGGGGGCTTGCAAAGTCCAAGCATCAATGGCATGAACCTCACCTCCAAAATAAGTTTGAAGTCTATGGCCATTCTCCTTGAATGTTAAGTCCCTAACTTTCAGTTCCATTATACCATGGTTAAAACATTAAAAATTTCAAAAGGTCCAGACCAACAAGATTTTAACTTACCTAGGAACTATTTTAACAAAGAATTGAACAATAGTATCTTATCTCCAATTTTGAAGTTCCTAAGTAGAATTTGGTAATCGTGCTACTTCTTTGTGTACTCCTTGTATAACCTAGCACTTTCAAAGGTATGGAAATGGAATTCATTTAATTCATTTAACTGCATCAACTTTTTCATCCGCACTTTTTGCATGTTAAAATTTTGGAACTTGATTGCCTAATATGCTTAATGTTCTAATTCTACCAGGAGATGTCATGTCTTGCCAAAAACCAATCTATAAAGTGATATGCCTATGGGTGTTTTGAATGTAGTTTTATGTGCCCATAACATACCATCTAGATTTCGAGCCCAATCATTCCTACTTTGATCCACGGTGGTCTCTAAATTCTTTTTAATTCTCTTTTGGACACCTCAATTGGACCACTTATTTGTATTGATAAGGAGTTGCAATATGACAGGATACACCATACTTGTTAAGTAGAGATTCCATCCACTGATTACAAAAGTGAAACCCAAATCACTTATGATTGTTCTAGAGACTTCAAACCTAATGAAAACATTCTTTTGCAAAAAATTTTAGAACATGTTTGAATTCATTAGTGGAATGTGTAATGGCTTCTATCCACTTGGACACATAGTCAATCACAACCAATACATATTTGTTACCATGGGAGGGGGAACATCGACCCCTAAAATCAATACCCCAACATCAAATAATTCTAATTCAAGGATGTTCGTAAGAGGCATCTCATTTCTTTTGAAGATATTCCCCAACCTCTGGTACCATCACACTTTTTAACAACATATAGGCATCTTCATATAAAGCAAGCTAGTAGAAACTAGACTAAAGTACCTTATATGCCATATGGTTAGCTCCAAAGTGAACCCCCATAACTGAACTTGGCAACAGTTTAGTATATCTTCCATCTCCTTGTTTGGGACACACCTGCAAACAACTTGATTAGCACAAATTTTATATAAGTAAGGTTCATTCCAAAAATAATATTTGACATCAGATAAAAAACTTCTTTTTTGTTGAAAGGACAAGTCAAGGGACAAAATGCCGAAAGCTAGATAATTCACAAAATTAACAAATCAAGGAGTATGAGTTGAAAATAAAGCAAACAAGTGTTTGTCCAGGAATTCTTCATTAATCTCTTACTCCTTAGTTGACCGACTATTTTCCAATCTAGAGAGGTTTTTAGCCACCATAGTGTCTACGCCCTTTTTGAATCTAATCTCAATGTCAAATTTCTACAACAAAAAGATCCAACAAATGATATGAGGCCTAGTATCCTTTTATTAAACAAGAATTTTAGTGCAAAAAATAGTTTAACTCCTATCAAATATGGTCTAAATTTTTAAAATACAAAAACTATTGCCAAAACTACTCCAATGGATGTTGGCATCACACATTAGCTCAAAGGGTAAGGACTAGTCAGGAGGAGTGATGATTGGTGCACTTATTAATGCCTCCTTCAACCTGTTAAATGAAGACAAACATTCATCATTAAAGTCAAATAGCACATCTTTAACAAGCAAATTCGAAAGGGGTTTTAAAATTTTGGAAAAATCTTTGATGAAGCATCTGTGGAACCCAGCGTGTTTGAGAAAGCTTTGGACACCCTTAACATTACTAAGCTGTGGAAAGTTAGCAATGACATCAATTTTGGCTATCCACCTCAATGCCCTTCGCTGAAATCCTGTGTCTCAACACAATCCTTCCTGCACCATAAAAAGATATTTCTCCCAATTCAAATTAGGTTAATATCTTCACGTCCCTACAAAACTAGGAAAAGGTTATGTAAATAGTTATCAAAAGAATCATCCACTACAAAGAAATCATCTATAAAAATTTTTATAATATTTCAACCAAATCAAAAAAGATCGTTATCATGCACCTTTGAAAAGTGGCACATGCATTACATAGACCAAAGTGTATCCTTCTATATACAAATGTACTATATAGGCATGTAAAGGTTGTTTTCTTTTGATCTTCAAGCACTATAAAGATTTGATTGTAACCTAAATAACCATCCAAAAAGCAATAATATAGGTGCTCTACAAGCCTTTCCAGTATTTGGTCCACAAAAGGTAAGAAGAAGTAGTCCTTTTGGGTGGCACTATTCAATTTTCTATAATCTATGCATACCCATCATCCTGTCACTACTCTAAATAGGATTATTTCATTTTACTCACTTTGAACCACTGTCATGCCTCCTTCATTGGGAACTATTTGTGTTGGACTTACCCACTCACTATCAGAATTGGATAAATCATTCCTGCATGTAGCAACTTCATTACTTCTTTTTAACTACCTTTTACATATGTGTGTTTAACCTTCTTTAATGTTTCCTTATAGGTTTATACCCTTCTTCCAACAAAACATTATGCATATAGTAAGATGGATCAATACCTCTCAAGTCAATGATGGACCTTCCAATTACTCATATGTGATCTCACAAGACTCTTAACAACCTCTTTTCTTCTTCCTTAGTTAAATGTGCAAAAATAATTGCTAGAAGTATAAAAGACTCACCTAGAAAAGCATACCTTAAATGGGAAGGAAGTAATTTTAGCTCAAGTTTTGAGGGCTCCTCCAAGGACATGTTCAATGGGTTTATCGACTTAACTAAAGGTTGTATAACCTATTCCACCACATCCTCTCTCTCCTTCCTCTTTACAATTGTTTCCATTAATTTCTCCAACTTCAAATAAGGTTCATGCTCCCCCTCTATGAAATTCCAATGTGCAGTCATCAAAGTGTTCAATTTTTAAATAGGTGTCAACATCAAAAGGGTATTTGGATGCATCAATCCGTTAAATATTACATTTTCATTGCCTACCCTTAATATCAACCTACCTTGATACACATTAATCAAATCCCTACCTGTAGCTAGGAAAGGTGCCATTAGCATGAATGGTACTTACCTGTCTTCATCCACATCTAAGACAACAAAATCAACAGGGAAAATAAATTTATCAGCATTTATTAGGATGTCCTCTATTAATCCCGATGGAACTTTCACTGATTTGTTAGCTAGATGAATAGGCATCCTAGTGGGTTTCACATCTCCTAAGCCAAATTTCCTAAACAAAGTATAATGCATTAAATTAATACTAGCACCCAAATCATATAAAGCCTTACTGGATTCAATATTGTCAATGTTGCAAGGAATGATAAAACTCTCTGGATTTTTTAATTTTGGAGGTAATTTATTTTCGATAACCACATCACATTACGCCATTAGCAAGACTGTTTCATGATCTTCAAGCTTCCTTTTCTTTGACAAAATTTCTTTCGAGAACTTTGCATAACTAGGCATTTGAGCGAAGGCCTTTACAAAAGGAATAATAAGATGAAGCTTTTTAAATACATCTAAAAATTTAAAAAAATTCTTATCTTCCTATGAGGCCTTTAATCTCTACAAGTATGGGATAGGTGGTCTGTATGATTTGACTGGTAGTGTCGCCCTCTCTTCTTCTTCTTTATGCTGCACTTGATCTCTTACTCGCCTTACTTCTCCTCTATTTCACCATTTTGCTTATTCTCTATTCTTGATAGCCCTTCTACCAGTTCCTTTCCACTTCTTAAGGTGATTGCCTTACAATGTTCTCTCAAATTAGCCTCTATGTTACTTGGCAAGGTTCCTTGAGATTTACTGTAACATACTTTGCCAACTGTCCAATTTTTTGCTCCAAAATCCTCAATGAAGCTTGCTAGTTCTAAAATATTGTATTTATCCTATTTGTAGTTCTATGTAGTTTTAGCTTGATTACCTATGATTTCCTGTATATACTTAGCCAAATTACCTACTATGTCCTCTAGTGATTGCTTCTTTTCTTTTGTTTGATATAGAAGAGTTGGAGTTGCTGGCCTTTGTGCTTGAAAACTTAAGGGATTAAATGCACCTACTTGGTTTCTCTATAAAAAGTTACAACGATTCCTTCATCCCAAATTATATGTGTTGGAATATCGATTATTTTTCATGCTCCCTTAGTTATTCACATAGTTCATCTACTCCATATCCAACTGGCTATGACTTGTGTTTTCCACTTAGCATTCATGTGTTGAGTGTAGACCTTAACAAATGTCACAAACCTACACCATAAAAGATAAAGTGGCATTAGAATTCGCATTCAAATTATCAATTTTTCTAGAAAGAAAATCAACTTTAGCTTTTAAAGTAGTGAAAGCATCTATGTCATGGACTCTTGCCACTCATCGAGTGGTAGTTCTCTCTAAAGGCCATTGATACACATTAGATGTCATTTCTTTAATGAGATCCCAAGCCTCCTCTGGTAACTTGTTCATCAATGTGCTGCCAGTTGCAGCATTAAATTTGTAGTAATGCCATTATAGAATGTCTAAATTTCTAACTAAAGCAAGTATCCATGCTATGGGCAATTCCTAAGCAATTCCTTGAATCTTTCTCAAGCCTCTAGGAGTGTCTCTGAGTCTAGTGGCTTAAAGGTCCCAATCTCAAGACGCAACTGAGTAGTCCTAGCAAAAGGGAAGAACTTAGCTATGAATTTTGTCACCATGTCTTGCCATGTTGTGATGCTTCCTGGTGGTAATCCTTGGAGCCATTATCTAAAACAATCTCATAGAGAGAGAAGGGAAATAATCTAAGCTTGACCATGTCATCGGATACTCCACTAAATTGAATAGTAACCCACAACTCCAAGAAGCTTGCCAAATATGTGTGTGCATCCTCATGTAGGCCTCCTCTAAATTAGTTGAGTTGCTCCATGTTGATTAGTGCTGGTTTTAACTCAAAGTTGTTTGCATTCACCAGTAGTCTTAATATTCTTATCATATTCTAGTTCATCACCAGCTGTACATAATCACAAAGGCCCCTTTAATTAGGTGCTGGAAGTTGTTCGGGCTGTTCCTGATTTTTTTCCCGTCTCCAATTCTTCTTGTAGTCATACAACTCTTCTTCATTGAAGTGTTCTCTAAATTTCTAGATCCAATTCTACCAATTCTAAGCTTTGACTATGGTACATACAAGAGTGCTACCTATCTTAACTCCTAGCACAACAAAAGATCACAATACTAAATAAGTGAATGCAACAATAAAATTGAAATAAATTATAAAAAAAAGAAAAATGGCCTAATCTAGCACACATTGAGAATATTCACTAGCACTCATTACCCTCCTTGGCGACGACACCAAAAACATAATGCATGTTGCGGGTGCACATAGAATGGATGGAGTGAAATGGTGAGTAGAGTGTCCTATCCACCGAAGAATACAATATTATGTCTACTATTGTGACTAAGTGTATATTAGCTAGGTTATCTCAATTTAATGAAAGTTACAATAGTAAAAAGAAACAATAAGTCTAGTGCCTAGATAAAAATGCAACAACAAAATAAAAGATGAGGTTTAGTTATGAAGAGGTCTAGTCCCTTGTGTAGTATTAGTTTTCAGTGAATGGTGAATCCTATCAAAAAAAATTTAATTTTCTTCAAATGGATTGCTCCTATTGTCTTTAGGATATCCTCCACATACTTTCCTGAAGCTTCAAAGTCAACTAGATGTGTTCCCACAATTTAATTAAATTGAGTTTGAGTTTAGTAATTTACAAATTACTCTATGCTAATGTTATAATTTCACTTTTGTTAATCCCACAAAATTAATGTTTGCAATTAATAGTCTAACTCATGAGTTTCACTTGTATTATTCCTCACACAGTCACAATTCAATTAAAGAATAGCTAAGCCTTTAAAAATATTAAAATCACAATTGCAAATAAAAAGAATAAAGAAAGCTAATCAAAAATGCATTCATTCATCAATAATCAATCATTAACATAAGGTCCTAAAAGAAAATTTAGCAATTCTTAATATTTGTTAACAAAACCAAACTAAATGTCATAATCTACTAATGCAAAATTAAAGAAAGAAACAAGTGAAAACTTATTCTATAATCTTGAATGGTTGTATGCAGAATGAAGTCTTCAAAATTGAGTGAATTCCTTCACGGTGGCCTTCTCAATGTGTTTCTTTGCCTCCAAGACAACCAAAGACTCTCTAAAAACTCCCTCAACTTTAATTTTTGTGTTCCATGTATACATGACAGCTAAGGCATGGGAAAGAAGTGCAAAAATCATGATACAGTATGCTACCAAAAATAGTTCAGAATGTTATCATTGCAAGTCTAGCAGTCGCGACATCTACTACCACAAGCGCGAGATCAAATTCTGCTACCACGAACCCAAACGTGGTAATTACATAAAAACTAAAATTGTGGCTGCGTCTGCATTCGTTACTCAAAAGGTCGCGTAATTCATCTTCGCCCTGGTGACCATCAACCACGTACTTTGGGCAGAATGCTATGCAGTGAACTACTTTCGCATGCGCAATGTCGACCTCAACTGTGCTTTGCACTCAGCTATGCGGTTGCTATCCTTGCAGTTGAAACACCTTCTTTCATGGGCTTAAGGCTTCCTTCACCACTTCCTCTACTGCGTCCATTTTGTTTGTGCGATTAGCTCATTCGCAAGCACAACTTCTCTTTTGCAACCGTGGTCCTGAAAGCAAAATGAACTTGGTAAAATTATGTCTAAAAATTATATTTTGCATTCTAAATTCATCAAAACACATCCTGACACATGATTTTCCACTAAGAACACTTTCACAAGAAATTTTTAGCACTTAAGATCACAATTAAGAACTAAATCACTCAAATAGGAAGCAAAAAATTACTATAAAATCAAGTATGCTCTAATAGCATTTCTTTAAATTGTGTCAACCCATAGAAGTATTTATCAAGTACATATCATTACATTTTCTTAAGATTATTTAAAACATACAGTATTTTTTTCATATTATAAACTGGACTAAAATGAATATATATGCTTCAAATAAATAAGTCTATAATAAAAATTTTAACTTGATGAAATTATATTCTAAAATAAATTGACATCATAAAATGAAAATAGACACATAAGATCTTGGAAAATTTATCATATATTAAAAGAAAGCAAATAAACCATGAAAAGTTGAATTTAGATTAAAAATTGTCATAAGGTAACGAAATATAAAAAAATAGAATAAATATTTCAAATATTGAATGGAATTCCAAACAAAAATTTGAAATGTGAGAATAATAACAAGAGTGTTTCAAAATCTTTTTGAAAGAGCAGAATTAAACAATAGTTAGGGAAAAAATATTTGTTATCAAAAAGCTACTATTATAAATATTATCCAACACCATTAAAATGCAAATGTTCATCAAAATTTTGTACATATTTTTTATTTTGGTCTTAAACTCTATAATTTCACATTTCTGCTTCCTCGTATTATCACTTAATGTAAGAAGAACAAAGAGAATATTATAACATGTGAATATCAATATAAGACATAGTTATAATATTGCAGTGTATAATAATATATATTTATAATTAATCAAAAAATATTAAAAAGTTACATTATTAATCGGACTAAATTAAATGTACATGATTCAATTCAAAAAAAATTAACTTGATAAAATTATATTAATAGTAATAGATAACATAAAATAAAAATAGATTATCTCAGAGATATGACCAACACATAGAAATGAAGCGTGATAAAAAGACAAAGTAATGTAAGAAAGGGGGGAAAAAAGAAGGAATTTATTATTTCAAGTTAGAATAAATATTTTAATAAAAATAATCTGTGTGTGTGTGTGTGTGTATACACACAACTTGGCTCCTCCTTTCGGCCGTACAAGCCCAATTGCAGCCTAATTTGTTTCATGGATTTTAGCCAGAAATATTAAAAAAAAAAAAAACAGGAAAAAGAAAACCTATTTTGAATGTTTGGTTGGTAAGGAAAATATCATAGAGAGAAAAATGGGAAGGAAAACCTCACTTTTAGGTAAAAATATTTTTCCTCACTAAAGTGCGAAGTAAAAAAAAGGAAAAAAGATACTTTTGTTGCTCATTTTTCACATTTTTCTGGCACACATCTCCTTCAATATGTTCTGTCAATCACAACTTTTTAATGACTAAATGAAAAAAAAAATAAAAAATAAAAAATAAAAAAAAAAAAATATATATATATATATATATATATTCTATTTATGCAATTCCCTCATTGCGTTTCCTAAACAACCTAGTAAGTCAAAGAATTTGTGTTCCGCTTCATTTCCTTTTTCTGCCTTACTATTTTCCTTCCGTTCACAAAATCCAAAAACCAGTCATAGTGTCAAAGTTTTTCTAGCTGGCATTGGCATTCCTTTAGATTTTTCCTGCTGATTGCTTTACCCTTTTTTTCCACGCGTTCTTCGCTCTTGTCAAGGAATTGATGATATAAGTTCCAGAGTTTGCAGAAGTCCAAGCATGAACCCCTTTTTACTGTGTGAAAGGGGAAACGGCTATTTCTTTTCCGTCTGCCGCTCAATGTTGGTATTCCTTATTATTTTCTTGGGCAGTGTTGAAGTTCCTTCAAGTGTAAATTATTAAAATAATAAGTATTAATAAAATTCAAAATAATAAAAATGAAATATAAAATTTTGACAAAGAACAAAAATTTGAGAGAAAGCAAATGAAAATAATACATAAAAAAGTGAAGGGAAGGAATTGAAAAATTAAAAAAAATAATGGATGCGTAATTCATAATGAATAACCGAAAAGCTTACTTCCATAATAATGTGACATAGATTTAAAGTAAAAGTATAAAGAATATTTAAAAGAGAAAACAAACAAAGATTAAAAATTTGGAATGATAGAAGAATTGTGAAAAAAAACGAACAAAAATTCAAAAAATTCAAAAAAAAGCAAAAAGGAAAAGATAGAAAAATAAATAATGATGAAGAATAGTTATTTAATATTATAATTTATAATTAAAAAATCTTTATAAGGTATATATATATATATTAAAAATAAATAACAGTATATTAACAATTATATTCTAGTATGTTTGGCCTTTTATGATAAAGATAGTAGTTTAAATTTTATAAATAAATATAATATTGCAATTTAAGAATGTTCAATTAATTTAGCTTAATTCTTTATAAAACTGCACAGTATAGATATCCGAAGTACCAATTTTAAGATAGTAATTTGACAACTATCGCTATTACATATTTGATTAATAAAATTCGATTATTATTATTATTATCAACAAAATTTTCGACAGAAAGGGAGTAGGTTTCACTAGCAATAAAATTAGAAGTTAGAGCCAAACATCTCTGCTTAAGCATAGAGGTAGAAGTAGAAGTATGCACTAGCAAAACCATTTACGAAAAACACTTAAATTTATATAGACTTCAAACAAGCTGCGGGCTACAATATTTTGTGCAGCCGCCTTCAGCTTTTCCTCCCATATACGACTTACTCTTTGCCCATTAAGTGAAAAACAGAATCTCCCTCTTATCTTCCAACCCCTGCGAATACCCGAAAACCCATCACGACTGTCAAAAAAGTGCTTCAGAAAGATGGAAATGATCTTCAAAACTAAAGAAAACGAAGGGCAAATTAGTAAATTCGGGCTCCAGCTTCGAAAAAAGAAAAAGTGACATTCCAGTTTGGTGCTTTTCTCAAACCCTAAAGTTCTTTCCCACAAATGTTTGGCCAAATTGCCAATTGGAAGGAACGATGTTCCACGAGGTGGAGGTGCGCCTGTCACTGCCCGTGACCCTGAAGGAGAGTGACTGACCAACCAAAACCGCGTTTGATTGCCAGTTCTGACCCCAATTCCGGCTCATGCTCATCCATCCAGTCCTCGATCCTTTTACCCTCACCCTCACGATGTCTCCTGCACCGGCTACATTAGTGATCAGAACAAGATTGAAGTAACGGAAGCCGTTGATTGTGAACCTTATGCCTCCTTGCTTCCTACATGGCACCCTGCAATTGTAAATTCAACCTCAATTAACTTTATGACCATATAAATGCTACAAGAATTCTTGATCAGTTGACAATGAGGCCAGTATTATTAATTCAGCCTATATGGAATCATACCCGTACGTACGATGGTAGAAAAACAAGCGTAGTGTAAACAAGGGGAACAAAAATTATAATCCTTGGAATAATTTCAGTCTCGTGCAACGCGAATCCGGGAATTAAGGACGCGGAACGGTAGGCGCTTTTCACATCCAACGCCTTGGAGACTGTGACCGAGCACATAGGATTTGATGATGTTTGACTTAGTACTCGACATAAACCGTCCCGATGGTGTGTTCGAACCCGCGCCCGGGGAAATACACCGGGCGCGGGAGACCTTGCCAAAGGGCAGAATTTCAAAATATAATTAATTAATTCTTTTCTCCTTTATTCTAAAATATGAAAATTTTATTAAAATAAAATTAAATAAAACATCAACTAAAATAAAAATATCAAATCATGAGAAATAAAATAAAAAATATAAAAACCTTTGACATGCTTTCTTTAAGTTTTTCAATTAGTTAAGTTTTTAAATATAAAAACAAATAACAAATTATACTAAGTACTTTAAAAAAATATTATATACGTATTTTTACTATTTTTTATATAAAAATACATGATAAATTAAGTCAATATATTTAACAAAAAAAGTATCCAAAATCAATTTTTATGAATGTGGTTGAAAATTTAAACATATTTAAATTTATTAATTTTAAATATTTCAAAATTTTTAATTTTTTGTTTTATTTAAAGTTATTTGTTTATGTTACAATACATTTTTTATTAAATGTATCTATTATTATTTAAAAGCAAAAGAAAAAGAACAGTTAAAAAATTATGATTGTGCCATGTGTATCAACATGTTACACATGGCAACGTCTGCCGCACCGGTGTACTTCACCGGGTGCGGCGTCGAGGAGACCGGTCCGGATTAGGAGCCGTTGAACGAGACGTGCAGACATCCTAATGGCCAAAGGGGACAGGCACGAAGCGGGGCCTGGTACCAATGAACGCTCACATGGATTGTCTAGTTCCCCTGTGGCCCTAAGTAAATGGCATTTTGACCATGCATCCACTAGCCATGTGCAACGAGCCAAATGCGGGCAGTTAGTGGAATTTCGGTTGCACAATGTTCACACCAATCGAAGGTCACTACTATCTGCCTCTAGGCTCTAGTAGATTTGTTGCTACTTTCCTAAATTACCCTTGTCAACGTGAGGACTGAGGAGAGAACAGAGTACTTCGAAAGGGCATCATATCACTTACGATGGTCTATCTTTGAATTGGATTCATATGCTCCTGCATAGCTATTTGGACGCAATATTTTTATCACGGACAAAGTGTAATAGGGGCAACTGCCTCAGAACGGTTGATGCTTTTGGTAGGTCTGGGAGTAAATGCTCCCATGCACAGGTGGGCCCCGCATGCAGGCCCCCACAAAGTCCCTACATCGGGACCGGGTGCGTTATAAAGAAAAAAAAAATATTACAAAAAAATATATACGTTGTTGCAAATGGGAGCAACAAGAGGACCACATTGGTTACTATAGTTTCCAAGGGCTCGTCTGACCGAGAGAGAAAAGTGAACATAAAAGAGCCACCGAAATTTTAGCATTGGCATATCTTTGGATTTCTTATATCATCCTTTGCAGAGTTATTACACCCTTAATAAATAACACAAAAAATTAAATGCAGCTTTCATAATTTTTTATGTGAGGACACTTATATATAACAGGGTGATCTACAAACAAAAAAGACTGAAAAAAATTCAAATTAGACTCTGTGCAAGTGATACAATAATTATCATAAGATTATTCAGGAGTGCGCGCGCTGCCACGCCCTCACAGTCACGGAGCGTGTGGGAGGGAACTAAGCGTATGTGGTAAATAAATTTTTACCCGTAAAAGGGGGTGAAACTGGGGGAAGAGCAAGAGAAACGTCCAACCTGTCGCGCATCGAGGACAGTACGGTGCTCGCAGTCACAGAGAAAACATTGGCCAGCAGCCCAGGACAACAGAAGCAAAAAAACAGAGCAAGCAAAGACGGAACAAAGAACAAGTGTATGAAGAAAAAAAGCTGCTACCAAGTAAGAATAACGACTAGAAGAAGGGGAACCTCACCTGCGGAAACTAACAGGCACAATCCCAGCACGGTACTCAGCGATCTTCAAGAACATAGGCATGGCGAGATCAAAATGCGACCTAGGGGGGTTGCACCAGCCACCATTGTCGTTCGGTAGAGCATAATTCGGCGGGCAGAAGTTTGTGGCGGTGACCAAGATGGAAGGACTGCCGGCGTGGCACCACTGCCTATCCTTAGCGCACTTTATCTCGAAACAGGCTCCGCAGCTGAACCCATTGTTGAACAGCGCCGTGCTCAGCGCCGCCGTGTTCACTCCGTACCCCTGGCTGTACAAATTCCCGTACCCACAAGCCCCACCTGTATAATCACAATGCACTTCAAATTATCATCATCTTAATAAAATTCTAAGGAAAAAATGTGAATTTGTGAATGCAATGCCTTTGTACCCATTGTGCCGGAGGCGTCGCTGCCGCCGTAGAAGGTGGCGTGGGCGCTCTGCCAACCTCCGCCAGTGTAAACACCGGGAATTCTGGCTTGAACCGGCTGTGTGAAAACTGAAGCGAGGGAGAGAATGCAGGCTATAGTGGTGAGTAAAGCCATTTTTCCGTCACTTAGAAAAGAGGAAAAGGGGAATGAAGCGAGGGAAAGGGATGGGGCGAGGAGAAAGGAGCGGAAGGAAGAGTACTTATGGAGGGAACCCGAGGAAGAGCCTCGGTGGCAAACGGTGTAATTTCTGTGGAAATTGTGTCCCTGATTCGGGAATGTACTAGCGTTTGTGCGTCTGAAGCTCTTCTTTGGAGCGTGGAGGCTACGCACCAATTTAAAGGGTCTAGAAATGGTCTGGTGGGGTCCAACTGTTGAGCAAAACTCTTTTTTGTTTTCTCTGTTTTCGGCAAATTATAAAATAGAATCCTCTCTTTTCAAAATGCTCTGCTTTGTTCGGTTCATTTTTATTTTTATTTTTTGGCTTTTCATAATTATACTAACGCCTATCACATGTCCATAGACATTTCATATTTCATGTAGTACTAGCCAAAATCCCATGCTAGACATGACATTTTTAAGTTCAAAAAAAAGTAGTATATTTCGTGAATACAAAAATTGTAATCAAAAAGTTCAAATTTAATTCTATATTTAAATGTGTGTGTGTGTGTGTGTGTTTTGTTAAACTATCATGGCATTTTATAAACTATGAATTTGTTATATGCTAATAAAGATAATAATTTCACCAGTAATTGTGGAAAATGATTGTTTAATAGATTTTTTATTAAATTTATATTGAGCATCAGATAAAATTGAGTAACCATGAAACAAGGGAAGACAATAAAATTTTTATATAATATCATAAAAGGTGTTATTGCAAGATTAAAGATAATATTAATTAATATAGTAGGAAAATTATATGAATTTTAAAAAATAAATAATCACAAATATGGTAGTTATTCATATTTCTTATATCTACTAATAAAAATAATAAATTAGTTAACATATCTTTGAAATATTTGAAATGTAAATCAAATGAAAATTTTTGACATTCCATATAATGTAGATATAGATATGTGGTTTTGAATAACAAAACTAAAGATACTAATAATTTAATTCCAACTAAACCATAAGATAATCAATCATTTTGATAAATTGTTACTTCAAAGAAATATTTTTTTTTGTTTTATGATAAAAGAAATAAGTAATAAGATAGAAAAATGGTTTTAATTCTGAAATTATGAAACTTTATATTTCACATGTAAAAATAGATAATGTAAATAAAATATATAAGATTCTCTAAAAAACATTATATTTCATAAGTAAAAAATTATGAAACATTATATTAGAAAACATAAAGAATTATTTGAGATATAATCTTTACATGTGAGAAAATATTTTTTGAAATTAAGAAACTGATGTTTCTCTAGTGAAAGAAAGAACTTTAAGAAATTGCAAGTAATTTTTTATTGTATATAAATATTTTGCCAAAACTTATTTTTGAAAATTAACAATATAATTTTTCCATGTGAAATATTTCATTTTTGACTTGATTGATGCCAAAATTGATTCAAATTTTGGAACATGGCCATTTTGTTTTTTTTTTATTTTAATAAATTAGGACAGGTAATATAATTATAAAACATGAATTGATATATGGAAAACTTCAATTGTACCCAAAATCAAAGAATATGTTATATAGATTAGTATAATTTTTATTTGAAAAGGAAATGAATAACTATGCATTAATTTTGATTAAAGAAAGCCTAAATAACATATGGAAAAAAATTGTATTAGATATATTAAATCTAACATCAATACAATTTGGTTATAATGTTAACCAAAGTAGTATAACTAATGGAAGCATCAAGATGGGAACTAGAGATGGTTGGAGTAACAATTATGTAAGTTGAACTTCATAAGTTCTAGAAATCCAAGACATGCTTTATACACAAGTTTCAAGCGGAAATTGGACACTTCGGGATGCTTCAAAAACTAAAGAAGACTCCACGAGTCAATCGGGTGCGAAATATGGGAGATAATAACAAAAATGAAGCATCTAGATAGATCTAACTTCACCCTAAATCAATCACACGCAGAGCAGATCAATCCGAAGAGCAAGGATCGACATTACATGTCTTTACAATTGTAAGTTATCTGAATTGATTGTGAGTACCAAGAATCGATATTGATGTCAATTGAAGTAGTCAAGATCAAATGCACTAGGGAGAGATTGATATGACAAAATACATACTTTCTATAATTACGATTGGATAAAAGCCAGACTGACCAAGATTGATCCAAGCAATGTCCAATCAATTGAAGGGAAATTCATATCAATTGAGAAGCAAACAGATAGCATTAACTTCCCTATTTTGGTAGGATTCTTTTCCTAATTAGAGTAAAGTTTTTTCTAAAGTAATTATACACATTTTAGGATTTTTTTTATCAACATTTATAGCTATCTATAGGACCTTTTGGCATATGGAACATTAGAACTCTTGGTATTTGATTAATAAAATCTCTTTCGTTTGGTTTTCTTAAGAATTTGAGAGTTTCTCAATTCTTGTAAATTCCTTAACCAAAATTGAGTTATTCTAAAAAAATTCATAACATACCAATCAATGTGGGTGTGTTAGTTGTGGCCATTGTTCAACTTGGCTTCTTACAAATTCATTACATTTAGGTCGTTTCTTGCAGTTTGCACAAGTAGGATTTGCTCGGGTTTAATTTGTTACCCAGTCATGGTACCAATCTTTTATCTTTCTTGTTCTTCTCCTATTCTTATTTTCTACATCTTGTCTCCATAAATGTCAAAACAAAAGTCACTACTTGATTGTTTACATGTTTTAGGATTTATCGTGTGTTTTGTTAGTTTGGATTATTTGAATTTATTAGGTGTTTGAAAAAGTTAAAAAAAATAGAAAAAAAAGGAGTTTAAAAAAAAAATGGTTCACAACTTTGGATCCAATCTATTGGTAAAAAATCAAATTTTTGCTGGAAATTCTAGGTGGCAATCGATCTCACCTTACTTTAGATCGATTGTACCCCTGATCCAATCTAAAGTGATCTTGCAGTGTGTTGGATCAATCATGATTCCGTCCAACCAATAGCATTTGTTTCTTTCAGCTAGGATCGATCACACTTTGGTTTATGATCTATTATGCCTGCTTCCTTCTACTAAGATCAATCTCAATTACCCCAAGATCAATCGCGCTTGACTTTTTCAACTCCAGATCAATGTTTTTGCTTTTGAATTGCTCTTCTACCTTGTTTTTAGCCTATCACTTGATCCTTCTTGTTTAAGATCAATTCTAAATCCTAAAATTTCCCTTTTTACACACTTACACGCTTTAGGCTGACACATCACTTAAATTTATGGGGATCACCTGGAATTTCATGAGGCAGACACAAGAATTGAACAAGTAAGCTCATTATTTAGAGTGCTTTGTGTGTAATACACGAGTGAAAAATAAGAAACAAATGATTCATGGCTGAATGATACACGAACGAAAGTAAGAAATGAATGATTCACATCTTGTGAGCAGAGAGGAATACTTAAACACACATGTACATTTTCATGCTATATATCACATTTCTGGATGTTAGAAGAATCAATGTTTGGAAGATGACTCGACACAACATTCATGTAACTATTGATGGGAGATCACGTGGGAGTATAAGTGGCACTAAATCTATACCAATAGGGGAGGTAAAACATATTTATTCTTGTACAAATAATTATGATGTTGATCATGTTGCAAACTATGAGGAGATTAAGGAAGAGATAAATTCATCGTCAATGGAGGATAACAACCGTGATAAAAAAAAAATTTGGATGATGAGCTACCCACTAAAAACGAAGTTTATGTAGCTAAGATAAGTTGAATTTGAAAGAGGAAGACATGGACCAAGAAGCTAGAGAAGTAACATTGATGGAGGTGGAAATGAAGCTTCATGTGAGGATATCTCTACATCATGTTCAAAGTCCATGGAGGAAATGTTTCTATGTCTTGTAATCCTCTAGAGTTAGTTTATGAAAATTTAATAGATAATCAATGTAAGCTAGAATTAGAGAGTAAAATGTTAAAGCGTGAGAATAAGGTAAAAGAAAGTGAAGAAGCAAAAAGAAAGGGAGGAAAAGGGAGAGGAATGTGAAAGAAGAAGCTAAGTTATAAAAGATAAAAGATGAGAGAGCTTTAGAGATTAAGTCGATTTTGAGAGGTAATGGTAAGGAAAATAATTTTGCTAACCTATCAAGTTCTCTTTTGTCTTCTATCTCTTTCTTGTTGCACCACAAGAATTTAAAGAGGAGATATTCATGGAAATTCAAGATTAGGCAAGTGAAGTCCTACATGTAAAGGAGTTGGTATGTTCATGTGATATTATGCCAGAGGTAAGCTATCAAAGGTATTATATTTTAACTACTTGTCAACTAAATGAATTGTCAAGTGTTGCATTGCTTGATAAACTTGATTTTAAAGGTGGCTTCTATTCAATTAGTTTAGCATCCAAATATGGGGTTTTGAAAATTCATGGACTTGATGGAATTTTGAGCTTCAAGTACGTAATTTTTGGTGATTTGCATGATTTTAGTTCAAATTTAAAAAATTGTATTTCGTCATGCATGTGTGTGACTTTTGGTAAGCACCTAATGAATTCCCAAATTATTGAGGTTCTTTGGTGCGATTTAAGAGGTTATAACTTGTAACTTAAAAGTTTGTTGAATGAGTTGAGATTGTTGAAGTTGTATGTAAATCATAAGGTAAACATAGTATAAATTCTAGGATCATATGCATGGTTTCCACAAGAAGAATTTAGGAGTCCGAACTATGATTATTTAGCGGTAATATTACTTGTTGAATTCAAGTATAAGGAACTTCATTCTTTTGATGACTGTCACTTGAGTGAGTTTTGCATATCTCCTTGCACGCTCACATGGCCAACCTATGATGTTTGTGTCATCAAGGATTTACCCTTGCAACAACAACATTATTGGTTGCACATTAGTTGGATGATGGAATTTTGGCAAAATTATCTAATGACAAAAAAGTTTGAAAGACTTGTGTTATAATCTTAGTTCAAAGAATAAGTGTGATGAAATTCCTATGCATGGCATGCTTGAGCGTATAGAGTATGTTGAAACTACACTCCATGTCATGACCCATACTTGTAGGCAAGTCGATAAAGATCTTACACATATTTCACATGGGTGCATAAGCTATGATGTGTATAGGACATAGGGAATGCTAGAGAGATTTGTGATTATATTCATGAGTTGTATATTATTTCATGTAGATGTGAGCAAATTGTTGAGACTTTTATGAATAATTTCCTGGAGCTTATGTTGTGCCGACACCAAAGGTTGCTGATTTATTGGCCATTGCTTAAAATGTTTTCTCATGAATCTTTCCCTTATTATTGTTATGTTGATAACATTGGATCATTGAAATGCAATGTTACTAAACTTGTTGGAACACATGTTGTTACCAAAGTTGAAAAATTTTTGTAGGAATATTCGCCTTGAAATGTTGAAGTTATCGATCTTATAAGAAGGCCGAAGGGAATTGCGAGAATTGCATTTGGCCATGAGTAAATGTATCAATCAAAAAGTGGCCATAGTCCATTGGTGCATTTACTTTTACTTAGAGAAATCAAAGGGCCATTCTATTTGACCCTGAGATTGATCTACAATTTGGGCGAAGTTTGAATAAATTTGAAACTTTTGGAACACAAAGAGCCTTTACATGTCCACAATATGCTCGAGTTGCAGAGACGAATTATAAGGTAATAAGGAAGCCATTAAATTGAGTATAATTCTCTTTTAAGTGTAGGGGAATGACTCAAGTGTTAGGTAGGAATTACAAACAGTTGGAGGAACAATCATGCAAGTTGAAGTTTAAAAACTCTAAGAATCCAAGATGGACTTTGTACGCAAGTTTCAAGTGGAAATTTAGTAGTTGGGAAGGATTTCGAAGCTAAAGAAGAACTCACGGGTCAATCAGGTACAAAACATAGGAGAAAATAGTGAGAGTGGAGCATCTGAATTGACTAGTTTCAGTCTAGATAGATTGTAGGGAGAGTAATTTGATCTGAGGAGCATGGATTGACATTGCATGATTTTGAGCTTTCTGTCTTTACGACCTCGAGTCAATAGATTGATTGTGACTACCAAGGATCAATATTGATGTCAATCGAAGGAGTAAAGATTAATCACTCTAGGGAGAGATCGGTATGATAAAATACATGCTTTCCGTAATTATGATCAAACAAAGGTCAAATCAACCAAGATTGATGGCCCAATCAATTAGAGGGCAATTCACATGAATTGTGAGCAGATAAACACCATTAACTTTCCTATTTTGATAGGATTCTTTTCCTAGTTAGAGTGAGTTTCTTCCCCAATAGTAATTATACATGTTATAGGATTCTTTGTCAGCATTTATAGCTATCGATAAGACATTTTGGCATATGTAACATTAGATCTCTTTGGTATATAATTATGAATTGCTTAACCAAATTTAGTTATTCTAAGATGTCTTCATAAAATTCATCATGACGTATTAACCAATATAACCGTGTTGGTTGTACTTGTCTAACTTGGTTTCTTGCTAATTCAATGTGTTTGAGTCTTTCCTTGTGGTTCACAATAGCAAAATTTGCTAGTTTCAAGGAATGCCTTATCAAATTTATTCCATGCTTTTGTGCATGTGTCAATAACTTGAAGATAATCCATGAAAAAAATTCAAAAAAAAATCAAATTTGTATAAATTTATCACTTAGTCAAAGTATCATAGCAATAATTCAAAATTAAAATTGAAAAAGAGTTAAATGAATAGAGTTAAATTAAGGAAACATCAATAATTCTTATTTTATAATAAATATGCTTCTTGTTGTGGTTAAGCAATTATGAAAGAAGGTTAAAAGGATTTGGTTATACATATACATACATACATATGTATATATATATATATATATATATAAAATTACTCAAACCATTTATACTTAAAAAATTTAAAGTACAAATTTTCTACTAAATATTTTAACTTGGCACTATTAATGTGAATTTTATCCAATTATTTGTAAGTTAGATGCTTTATATTTTCTTTTCGGATATTAAATTAAGATATAGTAGATAAGAACAAATTTATAATGACTAACCTTTTATTTTGCCTAAAATTAGTGAATGTATTATGCAATAAATATAGTTAATTTTTGAAATTAATGAGCTATCTTAAAGGAAAATAAACAACCATAGAATAACTTGACTAAATAAAATATAATAAATATAGAATAAAAATATATATTTAATCTATTTAATAATATGATGGCATCCAAAAGAAAATATTAAAACAATATTAGTCTGTGTGCGGTTAAATGAATAAAAAAAGTACAAATTGAATATTAAATATATGTGTGCACGCACGCATTAGACTGTTCGATTAAAGTAATAAATTTATATATTAAGAAGATTTATAGCCATTTTAGAGAAACAAATAATGAAATTTGGACAGTTATTGGAAAACAATAGTTTGTATTCTAATAAACTATTAATAATTTGAAAAAAACCTTCAAACATAGCTTCTAACAAATAAAATTAGATATTTATTTTGAATAATGATTTGAACACCTTTTAATTATTTTTTAGCCAATAATTAAACATTTTAAAATTGAAGTGTAGCATAACAAAAGTCCACGCTAAATAGTTATTTATGTTGTCTGATATTATATACAATTATGTACAATTCTTTACCCAACAACTAGAAGATTTAGAATCAAAGTTCAATATAACAAAAATCCATGGTAAGCACGGGATAATTATATATAAACTTTCGAAACAACAAAAATAAAGAGATAAAATTAAAGTATTAAAGACATATAATTTAAAAAACAATACCTTAGATAAAGATAAGGGTGGTTGCTATATGAAAAAGTAAAATATTTGGACAATACGAATATGAAAAAGGGGAAAAGTAAAAACCATATCGTTTGAATTTAATCCATGAGATTGGCTAAATAAAGAGGTCTACTTAAAGGTGCTTTTTTTTGTTTTTTTTGTTTTTTGCAAATTTCTTGAATAACTGTTGATATTTGAATATATTGAGATATAATATATAACTCACAATTAACCCCTAAACTTAAGGCAAAATTTAAGGCTAAATTAAAATTTAATTTGTTCTACCCTAGAGAAAGAGGAAAATAAATTTTGTTCAAAATTTGAGTAATGAAAATTATATTTGTTCCAATAATGTTACAATTAATTTCTTGCTAGTTGCTTTAATAATTGCTAATATTTAGATATATTGAGTAATTAACTTAATCAATCCTAAAACATGAGGCATATTTTAAATATTTAATTAAAAATTAATTTCTTCTAACATGAATATTTTATAACTTGTCCAAGGATATCAAAATTTACTTCCAAAAATTAATTAGGTAACCAATCATAAATGTTTCAATATTTTTAACTTCAAATATGACATTTTAAAAGAAGTTGTTATGTAAAAAAAATTAATTAAAGATCTGAATTAATAAGATGACAGCTTTGGAATTTTGGATCTAATACAAATGGAAAAATAAAATTAATTATCATGAAAATTTTTGATATTATCAAATATAATAAAACTAAATCAGAACTGAATTCTGTTTGACTCAAATGCAACACGTCACATATTTCTATGATATAAAGAAGGACAAATTTATAAAGAGTGCATTAAACTTGAGGAGCATATTTATTCTCATAATAATCTCCTCAAATCTAATCGAAAATAATAATATTATTAAAAAAAAGGATTGAGAATAACAATTAAAAATTGAATAATACTTAAGACATGGAACACATGGATAATGTTTTTTTTTTTTTTTTTTTGGTTTTGTTTGTATAAGATGGAAATGAGATACCTTAAATTATTTAGAATGAAGAAGAAAAATAATGGAAAATAGAATTATTATTTCGCAAGTTATTATTATAAATACAATATTTAAGATAAAGTAAAAGCATTGAGAAATAACATTGAAAGACCATGGGAATTGATTAACTCAAAACTTATTATTTTAAATAATTACATAGTAAATACAAAATTTACAGAAATAGTAATTTAGCATCTAAAATCACCAAATTAAATTTTATCAAATGGACCTAAGCATATACTAGATATAAAATATATAAAAATGAAAAGAGAATTAAATGAAAGTACGCCAAGTTCGAAAATATATGTGTTGAAGAAAAATGTGATAAGTAGAAAAATATTCACAAACCCTTTTCAATATATAGAGAAGGATAATTAAGCCCAAATATTATAAGAATAAAAAAATAAAACGATCAAAATGGAAAAAGAGAATCTGCAAAGAAGTAAAGATAATATTTATATACAATCATTTTCTTAGTCCATAATAAATAATATTAAAATAAAATTATACAGTCATTGAACATAGAAAAATTAAAATTATCAAAAACAATTAAAAGGAACGTAACAATTTTCATTAGATAAACTCTATTTCAAAAATGCATGAAAATATGTTATAAAAATGCATAGATGCAAAAATAATAAATAAACAAACCAGAATAAAAAATGAAAATGAGGCAAAATAATATAGAAAATATATATGAAGTGATTTTGGTATTTACCAACGATATCTTGGTGGTGGAATCCGAAACTGGTACAAATTCGGGCTAGTCATTGTTGCTTTCGATAGACTTCAAAAAGATCTGAGGTTGGACAGAGGTTCAAGAATTTACACAGTGAGAGAGGTACTACAAATCCTGAGAAGAGTTGAAATAATTTTATAGATCTTGAGAAGAGTTGAATTAATTGGAAACCAACATATCTAGTTCATTGTTTAACATGAAAGGGAAATTTTATAAATTAATTAATTTTCAAGGTATTTATTGTAAATAAATTACAATACAAGAAGGAAATTTTCACAAATTAATTATTCTATCGTATATTTACCATAATAAAAATATAATGCAACAAGAAAACTTGGTGTTAACACACCAATATTAGTGGGGCCTCACCCAGTCAAGAAACAATTAATTAAATCAAAGAGTTCTATATCCAAAACTTCACTAAAACTTCATTTAAGTTGCTCGATACCCCGTTAATTAAGTTCTCAATTAGTGGACGCTCTACCATGAGCCCACTTAGATATTTGACCTAACTACTTCTAGGTATCATTCTCTCAGTGAGCACTCCAACTTGAAGTATAAAGAATAATATTTGATTCTTTATTAAAAACACACAATAAAGACATTTTTAGTGAAGCATAATCACTTCGCTCAAACCTTACTAAGGTTGACTCATCAATTGTTTTACATAATTCAATGAAATACACATCTTTAAGCTCTTCAATGTTTGTAAAAGTTTTTACAACTTTTCTTAAAAGTAAATTGGCCAAAGCTACTCATAATCTTATGGATTTGGTCAACTCTACGCATTCTTTATTCTATTCTACTAATGTTGTGACATAAGTTAATTTTTCTTCTGCAATAATAATCTATTTAAATCTCTTAAATTAAAGGAAGTTATAATTCCATAATATTTATAAGATTGCAATGAATATTTCAAGAAAAATTTCTAGTTGATTCTCGGTAAAAGCTTCCCTTCTAGTTGTGATTTTCTTATATTCAATACATGTGCAAAAATACTCCTAATCACAAGAATAAGGAAAACCCTATCCATAAAATGAGACATAATAATTTTGGATTTTACCACAAACATGGAAATAATTATAATGACATCTTTATACATGTCTTTATGCATAATGTCAACAGATTGCTACCATATTAGACATATCATTTTTCATATTTTAATTTCTAAAAATCATACAATAGTGAAAGTTAACAACTTCATGTTTGTTATTATCAGATGTCATTAAATGCAACCAAGGTGAAATCAAGCTAAGAAAGAAGCCAAGTCAGCCTTTGTGCATTACTGGAAGGTGACTCAGGAGCTAAAGAGACTTTAGCTAGAATTAGTTAGGTAGGAGTTAAATTAGTTGGCCTGAGATGTTGCCTAGGGTGGTTAGGAGGTAGCAAAATGACCATATGACAGTTTAATTCCCTATGTATGTATAAAAACCAATGTAACAATAACTCTGCACAACTTTCTTCCTAATTAATAGAGCAGTTCCATTTTCTTGCTCCTTGTTCTATTACATGTCTTCTAAAACGTAATTCTTGATCAAGAATCAACATTCATATGGTTGATATAGATGTTCTAATATAGTACTGGAGCCAGACGGTCTAGTAGGCTTGTGTTACTTCCATTCTTTGGTTTGATTCCTTTCTTGAAACCCCTCACAGCTTGGTCAATTTCTTCCTCTTGATGGAATCCTCATCAAGATCTATTAACCTTATAGACCATCAATCTCCTTCACTTTATTCTATGGATGTTCCCAATTCTTCATTCTATATCCATCCTAGTGATAATAAAGAGACTTTGATTGCTTAACTTGAGTTGATAGGAACAAATTATCATACTTAGAGCCATTCCTTCAGCCTTCATTTGTCCATACACAACAAATTTGGTTTTGATAATGGCACAATTCAAGAACCACTAGTGAATGACCTTCTTTACCCTTCATGGAGAAGATGCAATGATCTGATTATTGCATGGTTTTCTACATGAAGAAGGCTTCCCAAATACGGGAAGTGCCATCCAAGCAGTTCTCTCTTCCAGATGATAACTAGGTGTGTAAGATTTAATGGGAGCTACATAATGTTATACACAGGTCTTGGACTGTAGATAAGCATTATATGGAGTTAATCACCATATGGGAAGAGCTAAAGGAGTACAGATCACTCCCACATTGCAAGTGTGGAGGTTGCAATGCCAGTTATTTTCAGGCTTTTATGGAAATGTAGGAAAAGGATAGAGTTTAGAAGTTTCTCAAAGCTTGGAGGACATGTATTCATCCAACAAGTCTTAGTTGTTGGGACAAAAGCCATTTCCTACCTTGAAGAAAGTGTACAATGCAATTTTAATGGAGGAAACACAAAGGATAAGGGAAAGGATTGGTGGTGCATCCATGAATGAATCAACTACAATGATCTCTATAATTGAAAGAAAGGAGAAAAAACAAGAAATAGTGTGGTCATGTTGTGGGAAAAAGGGGCACAAGAAGGAAAAATGTTATAGGTTAGGTAGATTTCCACCCAACTTCAAGTTCACAAAGGGAAAAGGAAGATAAACTCAAGTGACTGCCAACCAAGTGAGCTTACAGTTTGGTGCTTGCAGTGTAGAAAAGTCATCTCTAGATGGAGTTTTTCTTTCCTAAGAGCAGTTGAACAAGTTGATGGGCCTACAGGATCTTCAAGGCATGTCTTAATCAAGTGTGACTAGTGTGTAAAATTAGGTTGGACAGGCTATTGCACTAGAGAAAGCTGAACATCCTACAAACTTTGTAGGTATAAGCTCACCTTGTGACCTTCCTTTACTTCCTCTTAACCACTTGCTCGCCAATAATGGCCCTAAACCTTTTATATCTTGTTCATGATCATGGTCACAACTCATCTCTACATAACAACATACATGAGGTATCATCATCAGTCTCATTAGAATAGATCATAGACATTAGACTATATATGTGGCTTTCTTGAGCAATTTGCCACTCACAAACCTATAGCCAATTGTTTTGTTAGCCTTCCCAACAAAGCCAAGGTTCCGGTCGACCATATAAGTTTAGTGATCATCTTAGATAACCTCATTCTTGAAAATGTCTTGCATGTACAATCCTTCAATTTCAATTTTTATCAACAGCAGGCTTGCAAGGACATTCCATTGTCGCCTCTTCTTCAATATTAGTTCATGCTATATCTAAGGCTTCTCACCATGAAGGAGGGTTGGAATAAATGAACAAATTCAAGGACTTATACCATGAAGCAGGGGACATCAAGAATCACCTCTCAAACTATGACAACCCTTCCTAGCGTAGGTTCTGATCTTAGTAACTTTGATGTGTTGCATTATAGATTAGGACACGTCTCACATCCTGTAGCTAAAAAGATCCATTCCATTTGTCTCACTATTGTAGTGATGAGAGACAAAATATGTGAAATCTATTATCAAGCAAAATAGAAAAAATTACCTTTTGTCAGTCATTAAATAAACACCTTCAAGCCATTTGATTTGGTTCATATTGATGTATAGGCTCCTTACTCAATCTATGCTCTTGGTTGATACCAATATTTCTTGATAATTGTTGATGATTACTCATGTTGTACATGGACACACTTAATAAGAAACAAAAGTGAGGCTCAACAAATACTCCTAACCTTTCACAGCTTTGTGCTCACCCAATTCAACACCAAAATTAACATCATTAGAAGCGATAATCCCCGAGTTTAGGATGACCTCCTTCTTCACCAAAAATGGAATCATTGATCAATTCTCATGTGTGGAAACACGTTAACAGAATGTCATGGGAGAAAGGAAACATCAAAACATCCTTAACATTGCAAGATCCTTTCTAGTTCAAGGGTGATATTGTGATGACTACTACCCACATCATTAATAGAATCCCTTCCAAGGTCCTGAACCTTAAAACCCCCTTAAAGTCCTATTCGGCAAGCCACCTTAATGCCAACACCTAAGCATGTTTGGTTGTCTTGACTCTGCCCTCACTCTCAAAAGAGGCAAAACTAAATTTGATCTTAAGGTCAAGAAATGCATTTTCATAGGCTACCCCAATGGTAGGAAAGCATACAAGCTATATGACCTCACAACTCATGAAGCCTTCCATTCAAAGGATGTAATTTACTATGAGGATATCTTTCCTTTCCACAGAAATTTTTCCAAGTTCCTCGATGCGCCAGATTTGAGCCATAGCCTCCCTTGCATACTAGAACACCTTTACTATGACATTCCCTTTAATTCAATCCCTTCCTAAGGTGGTTCATCTAATGAAATTGGTGATGCTAACTCTACACACAACCTGCAGCACCCCATGACTGATGATCATGAGTATATAAGCAACAATCACTCTTCCTCAACTAACCAACTCACACTAGTGGAACCTAGAAGGACTAATAGGATTAGAAGAATCCCAAAATATCTAGAAATCTATCTAAACAACTTGAAAGAACCAAATTAGCTAACTAGAAATCAAACATTCAACATCCCATAGCCAACCATTTTAGCATTATTAAGCTGTCCCTAACTATAAATATTTTTTATTAGCCTTAAGTAGTGTGTAGAAGCCTAGTTCTCATGCTAAGGAAATTAATCATCCACATTAGAGAGAGAACACACTTGAGGAATTGAAGGTAATGGAAGAGAATCATACATGGATATGATTAAGCAACTAAAGGGACAACACATTATGGGATGCAAATGGGTACACAAGACTAAGCTCAGGTCTAATGGAGGGGTTGAGAGGTACAAGGTTAAGCTTGTAGCAAAGGGGTATAGCTAAATATAGGTCTTTGATTATGGTGAGACCTTTAGCCTAGTGTTAAAACAACCAACAGTAAGGTTGTTTTTTTGCCACTGGTAGCAATGAGTGATTAGAGTTTGCAACAATTAGACATCGAAAATTTATTTCTAAATGGTGACTTGAAGGAAGATGTGTATATGACTCTACCACAGGGCTATTAGGTTAAGCGGAAGATTTCTAGCCCAGGAAGGAATTTAGTTTGAAAATTGAGGAAATTATTATATGGCTTGAACTAGAATTCAAGACAATGAATTGTCAAGTTTACTGAGGCACTATTTGAGTGTGGATTTAAGCAAACAAAATTAGATCATTGACTATTTCTCAAACAAACAACGGATGGAAACAAGATGGCCCTATTAGTATATGTAGATGATGTACCAATTGGAGGTAATAATTAGGATGGTATAGGAAAGGTAATGGACTTCATTGGTTGTAGATTTAAGGTGAGAGACTTGGGAACACCAAGATACTTTATTGGCATAGAGATTGCTAGATTAGAAAAGGGGATAGTAATGTGTAAGAGGAAATACACATCAGATATGCTAAATGCATATGGCATGTTTGGTGCCAAACGTGCTGCCACTCGAATGGACACAAGCCATAAATTGAGCAAGGAAGGTGCTAATAAGTTGAGTGAACCAAAATTTTATAGACAACTTGTTGGCAAACTCATATACTTAACCTTCACTAGGCTAGGGATAACTTATGTAGTGAACATGCTGTCACAGTTCATGAGCAAACCTGGAGAAGCCATCTCAATGCTACCTACAGAGTGCTAAGGTACTTAAAGACTTCTCCAAGCAGGGGGCTGCCTCTAAGGAGGTTAGGGGAGATGAAACTGCAGGCCTTTTTTGATAAGGACTAGGGCTTGTGTTATAGCATTAGAAGATTAGATTCAGGTTTTCATGTGTAGCTTGGTCATTCCCTGATTAGTTTGAAGTCTAAGAAGTAAACTGTGGTGGCTAGAAGTACTGTTGAGGCTGAGTATAGGACTCTTGCATCTTGTGTGTGTGAGGTAATGTGGATAGTCAACTTATTGAAGGAGTTTGGGATGAATTACAATGCTACTGTTCTAATACTTTGTGACAGCTTTAGTGTGGTACAAATTAGTAAGAATCCCACATTCCATAAGAGAACAAAGCACTTTGACTTGAACTTCCATTTTGTAAGAGAAAAGGTACATGACAAGGTGGTGGAGATTAACCATGTGAAAAGCAGTGATCAGCTTGCAGACATCTTGACAAAATGTTTATGTTCTGGGTAGTTCCATAAACTAGTTGGCAAGATGAGTATAAAAGATATCCACACCTATCTTTAGGGGGAGTATTAGATGTCACTCAATGCAACCAAGGTAAAAACAAGTTGAGAAAGGAGCTAAGTCAGCCTCTAGCACTATTGGAAGGTGACTTAGGAGTTGAACAGACTTTTGTTGGAATTAGTTAGGTAGGAGTTAAATTAGTTGGCCTGAGATGTTGCTTAGGGTGGTTAGGAGGTAGCTAAATAGTTGTATGACAGTTTAATTCCCAATGCATGTATAAAAACCAATGTAACAATAACTCTACACAACTTTCTTCCTGATCAATAGAGCAATTCTATTTTCTTGCTCCCTATTTTGTTGCATGTCTTCTGAAACAGAATACTTGATCAAGAATCAACATCCATATGATTGAGATGGATGTTCTGATAGTTACTATGTATTTTTACTACATATGAAAGACAAATAGAAACAAGAATTCAATATACTCCCTTTAAGTTCATAACAATAATTTAATAATTAGACGTTTCTTGAAATCTGATGCAAAAAAGTTTGACCAGCATGCTTATACATTCATTTGGTGTCAAATTTATTGTTTTCTTTACTATTCCTAAAGTCAAAATTGTTTAATCTTTGGACTTATTTTCTTAATTACTACAATTTATAACTAGATATTTGTTGGGGTTCCATTCATGTAAACTACCCCAAAACATGGTAAGTTAATTTAACCATTAATGAAGAAAAGAAAATAATGTTTTTGCCAACAAGAATAACAATATGAGGAAAGAAAGCACCACCTAACAAGAATAAAAGGGCAGGAAGAATTTAGCTAAGAGCATAAATAGAAAAAATAGGAAGCAAGTGGCAGCAATGCAAAAGGAAAAATGGGGAGAAAAAAGGAAAGAAAGAGGATAAATCAAAGAGTATTTGTAATTTAGTTATGATGAGATTTTAGAAGAGTCTCTACTTGCCTCCTCCTTGGTTGCTTTAGCTTTTGAACTTTAGGAGATTTTCTTGATTCCACCTTAGCGATAGAAAAATTAAATTTGGTGTTGCAGTTGGTATTTTAAAAGTTTTTCTCTTGAGAATAGACTTATTGCATTGGTTTACCCCTAGTTGTACTAGAAATAGACTATATTCCTATTATAGTTGATAGTAGAGATTTGTGGATTCTTTTACGGTCCGTGGTTTTTTCAATTTAGGTTTTACATGTAAAAATTATTGTGTTTATTTATTTTCTATGTGATTGGTTATTTCTTAGGTTTAGTAATCTGATTAGATACTTGAGTAATTCCTAAAATTTCCACATTAATTCACAGATTAATTCAAGGGAGAAGAATTTTACTTCCACATTGTTATTTGGTTGTCAATTTATGTTAGGTAGACTTTCTTAACAAGGGGCACTAGAGCAACATTAGGAGTGGTGTGAATTGAATATGGAGGAATCTCTAAGAGAGATCTTTAAATTGAAAAAGTCAAATTATTGCCTATAAAAATCTAATATGTTTACGACTATGAAAGGATTTGTATTTATGTATGCATGGTGATAAACCTAAACCAAAGAGTATGAAATAGATGAATGGGAAGTCATGCATATGAGGATGACTACATTTATTAGGAGTTTAATTAAGTTTAGCTTGTATCACAAATTTGAGCATGAAACTAAAGTAGATGTTCTATAGAAGAAGATTGGAGAATTTGTCTTTTTAGAAATACCACTTGTAGCAAAGGTAATGGCATTGATAATTCTTGGCTCGCTACTTAATAGTTGGGAAACACTTATCATGACAATTCAGAATTCAACTCCACATGAAATGTTAATTTGGATTTTGTTAAATCCAATTTTTTTAATGAGGAAGTAAGAAGAAATGAACAGTACTCCAATCCTAAGCCAAAGGCGTTGATGACATAAATGTCTCAAGAAAAAAGTAGAAGCTAGAATAGATACAAAATAATAGAAGCAAATCTAGGGGAGTCCGAGTCAAGGAATAAGAAGAATTTCACATGCAACTATCATAATGGTTTAAATCAATATGCGAGAGACTATAAAAGGAAGAAAAGAGACCAAAAGAATTGAACCACAATTAATAAGAAAGATGACAAGAATACTACAATAACTATAGTTGACAATGATGTTGTCATTGTTTGTGATAATTCTCATGTTAGTTTAGCATGCCAGTCAGCATTGTTTATGGTGATGCTTGTGTCAATTTAGTATGCAAGTATAAATCATTAATTCAGGAGCTTCATATTATGTTATTTCACATAAAGAGATGTTTATATCAGATACTAGTTATCACTTTAGAGTCAAGATGGCCAACCAAAGTGCAACAGAGATTGTTAGCATAGGAGACATCAATTTGATGATCGAGATAGGATGTAGGCTCTCTATGACGGTTTTAGACATGTTCTATATATTCATCTCAATATTAATTTTATGAGCAAGTTTGATAATTATGGATATGCACATCACTTTGGTGAAGGAAAATAGAAGCTCACCAAAGACTTTCCCATTGTTGCAAAGGGTAAGAATGTGATTTCTCTATACCTAATGTCTATGCTATAATGTCCAATAGATAGATGAATGCAGTCTACAAGGATGGCTCTATGGAGTTGTGGCACAAGAGACTTGGGCACGTGAGTCAAAAAGGTTTGTAGCTTCTAGCTAGAAAGAAGTTCCTCCTTGTGTTAACAAGTATGCACTTGGATACTTGTTTGATTGTTTAGTTGGCTAACAACAAAAAGTAGCTTTTTAAGATTACCCTCTAAAAGAAAATTCCAACCTTTAGAATTTGTGCATACTAATTTGTGTTATATGAAATATTTTGGTGGTGCATTATATTCTACTACATTTATTGATGAGTTCTTGAAAAGGTCTAGTATTTTGCTTTGAAATCTAAAGATCAAGTGTTGGAGATCTTGAAGAGATTTCAAGCAAACATTGAAAGAAAAACATGAAAAAAACTGAAGTGCAATTGTGCAAATAATAGTGGTGAATATTAAGGTCTATCTGAGCAGTATTGCAGTGATTGTTGTATTAGGCTTGAGAAGTGTTCAAGAAACACCTTAGCATAATGGTGTGGTTGAAAGAATAAATAGGATAATTTGTGAGCAGATCAAATGTATGCTATCTCACTTCAAATTGCCTAAATCCTTCTACAGTGAAGGGACAAAGGTTGTAATTGACTTTACCAATTTTTCTCCATCAATTTCTTTAGACGGTGGCATTCTAGGTAAAGTTTAGATTGATAAAGATGTAATATAAAAGCACTTAGAGTGTTTTGTTATAAGCTTATGCTCACATTTTCAAACACAAATGATCTAAACTTAATGATAAGAGTATACAATGTACCTTTTTGGGATTTGGCCATGAATGGTTTAGTTATAAATTGGGGAACCCAGTCGACATGAAAGTTATTAGAAGTAGGGATGTTGTATTCCTTGAGGATCAAGCAACAAAGGATCTAGAGCCGAATGAGATGACAAATTTCACTCTAGAAATTCTTGTTAGTTGAGATTTAGCTACTTCTCCTATGTTTTAGGATTACATGAGAGATTTGGAGGATGAGTCATGTCATATAATTGACGATGAGCTAGTTTATTGTCAAATTCCACCTCCATATATTGACACTATTGCAATTTTACCAGTAGTGATAGAGGTTAGAAGGTCCATTGCGCAAATACAACCATTTACTAGATATAATCCACATTAGTATATGAGGCTTATAGATGGGGAGAACTAGAGAACTTTAGAAGGCTATATAACTTGATTGGAAAGAAAAATGACTTGAGGCCACGAGAGACAAATTGAAGTCCTCGCAAGAGAATCGCATTTATATCTTAGTAAATGTATCTCAAGATAAGAGAAATTGAAAAATAAATCGATCTATAGGTTAAAGACTTAAGAGCATACTTCCATGTTAAGGTACAAGGCTTAGTTGGTTGTGAAAGGTTTCAGTTAGATAAAGAAGTTGATTTTAATGAGATTTTTCTCTAATGGTCAAGCTCTTTTCGAGTAGATTTGTTCTTAGTATTACAACCTATTTGGACTTGGAAATTGAACAATTGGACGTGAAGTTAGCATTTCTTCTTGGTGACTTGGAAGAAGAAATTTACATGAAGCAACCTAAGGGGTTTAGAGTTAAATGTAATGAAAACTTGGTGTGCAAGTCGAAGAGTTTGTATGGCTTGAAACAAACTCCCATACAGTGGTATGGGACATTTGACTCCTTCATGTTAGATCACGGGCATAGTAGGACTACCTTTGATAATTGTGTGTTTTTAAGAAGTTATCTAATTGTGATTTCATCATTCTACTATTATGCGTAGATGTTGATTGTTTGTCCTGATACTAGTAAGATTGAGAGACCAAAAAGAGACTTTGGAAAGTCTTTTTCTATGAAGGATTTGGGATTGACCAAGTATATCCTTGGAATGAAGATAACGAGGGACAAAGAAATCAAGAACGTTTGGCTATCTTAAGAAAAAAATTGAGAAAAGTTTTGAGAGATTTCCCATGAGCAAGTGCAAGGCTGTCATACTCCATTTGTAGTCACTTTAAATTTAGCACATCGCGGTCTCCTACAAGTGAAAAAGATGAAAAGAGATAGAGAATCATATGCTTCTATAGTAAGTAGTTTGATGAACTCTATGGTTTGCATGAGGCCTAACATTGCTCATACAATTAGTGCTATTAGTTGGTTTCTTTCTAATGTAACGGAGATCATTGAGAAGCAATGAAATGGATTTTGTGATATCTACTACAATTGCATGGATGATTACTTAAAACTAAATTTTGTAATTTCTATTTATGATTTACAAGTTACGATGAAGTCTTGACCTCTAATTTGTCCACACGAACAAGTCATTGATTATGACTCTCTAACAAAACTCTATGAACTCCTTCATAAAATTCTGCAACTCTTACATTAGGAGAATTGCTTGAGAGAAAATTGAGGAAACTTAGTAATTAATTTGCTCTAGCGTGCAAGTAGTGAATAGTAAATAGTGCCCTCGTGAATTGTGTCGTCATGTACTATTCATGTGAATAGTTTTTTCCTTTTGAACTCTTCCAAGTCCTTTGTTATCAAGATATAATCCTATATATGTACTAGGATACTTAGAACTCGTGGAATAAGCTTTATAGGTTTTCATAAGGACCTTAAAATTAACCCAAGTCCATCTGCCTTTAATTATTAATCTAATTAATAATTAAAATCCATTTGAATTATTTCCTTCAATTTAATTAATCTCATTAATTAAACTAAAGGCCTATTATGTTTTTAATTAATAATCTCCATTATTAACAAATATAATAAGTACAAAATAATTTTTTTGTATCTTATCTCTTTAATTAAATTAATCTCACTAACAAACACAATGAGAAATAAATCATTCCAATTTGGTCAAATCTAATTGCAATCAAATCCAATCCACCATGAGATTTCTCAAGCTTCATCTACAAGTTTTTTGAAGCCTTGTGATGACTATGAATGCCTTAAGCCATTGTCCTATTCCTATATGCGTGATTCTCTAAGTTCATCTTTAGCTGGCAATAAGTATAACTTGAAGAATATAATTAACACCTAATTTGTAGCCCATATTATAGCCCATGAAAGGTGAAGTGAATGGATCATAATAAACCCTTCTGACTGTGAATAGCATACGGTATAGAACTTTTGTCTTACTTTTCAAACCAAGTGAGAGACATGAATTTAGTTAGACTCACAAACTTAACTATATGACTAATTGATGTTTCTTCATAAAACTAATATTTATTTTAAAAATTCTTTTATGATCACACATTATTTTAGCCAAGGATTCTTATCTCATAGAACATCAATCATATAGGACAAACACCTTGCTCAGTTGTAAGAAGTCAAATCCCTTATTGAATGCACACATGTCTCCATACACACTAGAGCAATGGTACTTTAGGCTTATGATTTTATCTCACACCAAGATATATATTAGTTCTTAATGCTCTAATGATTTATTATCCATCATATGCATAAGACAACTATGCTATCTCATATCTAAGGTCCACACGTACTTGCCATGATCACGAAGCTAGACATTAACAGTAAAGAGTAAACTTTACGTGTCTACATGGTTTTGTGAGTCAATGTCTGAATGCTCACTCTCTAATGACATATCCACACACATGTATTCTTAGTATCTCATATCAAATGACATGACATTCATCATACAAATACAAGGTGTACAAGTTATACTAACTCTCTAATACTTTTTAGAGTATCTATAGCTTGCGAACTAGTTTTAGTAATTGTGTATTGAGATAACCTAGTATCCAGATTCATAAACCTTTATGAATAAAGCATTTTGACACAATTACATTGACACACGTAATACTTTATGTCATTTAAAATTTATAAGTATAAAAACACTGTCAAAATATTGATAAAATAATCATTAATATTTTATTAATAATAATGATAACATTTACAATTAATATCTTTCAATGGATCCTTCATTATTAATTTAGCATCAGAAAGTATATCACTAGTAGTTAGATGAGTACACAAATGCAAACGTGGAAGGTGATATTGACTCTAAGAAGTCGACATTTAGATACTTGATGATCTTTGTAGCAGACTTATCAATTGGTAGATAAAACTTCAAGAATGCATGGCATTATCTATGCAAAGGTTGAGTATTTGTTGCCATGGAAGAGTGAAAAGAGGCATTGTGGTTGAAGAAGTTTCCACAAGAGTTGGATTTACAATAGAAAATATACACTTTACACTATGATAGTCATAATGTTATTCATTTATGTAAGACTTCTACTCTACTCTGAGATAACATTGAATTTGAGATATGCTTAAAAAAAATTGTTGTACATGGAGAAAATTCTCACTAATGACAATGCTTTACACATGATGATAAAGAGTTGGGCAAGAGAGAAGCCTGAAACTTGTAGATGTAGATTGGATCTAGTTGTGCTCCCCACATGATTGAAGGCGGAGAGTTGTTAAGGTTCCAATTATATGGCCCACCCCAAAACATGATAAGTTAATCTTGTCATTGATTAAGTGACAAAGAAAATTTTGGCTAGTAAGAAGAAAAATATAAGGAAAGAATGCGTCAACCAACAAGATAAAAAGACATGAACAATTCAACCAAGAGTAGACACACAAAAAGAAAACGCAATGGCAACAACATATAAGAAAAAGGGAGAGAAACAAACAAAAATAGAGGAGAGATCAATGAGTATTTGTGATCCATTTCTAACAAGATTTCATGAAAAGCTCTACTCAACAAGCTCAACACATCAACTAGTTCTGAATCTTTATCTTCTCTAAATTTTGTGATAGCTCATTTCCTCCTTAATTAGCCAAGTTTCTTGGACTTAATAAGATTTAGTTGATTCGACCTTATTGACGAGAAGCTTAATTTTAGTGCTGCTCTCTACATTCCAAAAGGTGTTTACTTGAGACATTGTCATTTATTTGATTTACCCTTTATTGTTGAAGAAGAGATTGCATTCTCACTACAGTTGACATTGGAGATTTCTGAATCATTGTACGGCCTCATGGTTTTTCTCAATTTGGGGATTTCCTCATAAAAATCACTATGTCTACTTATTTCTTTGATTGCTGATTGTTTCATGGGTTTGGTGATTACATCAGATACTTGAGTAACGTTTAAAATTCTCATATTAATTCACTAATTAATTTGAGTGTAAAGAATTTTGTTTCTATGTCGTTCGATAACCAATTTAAGTTTGATACTCTTTCGCAATAATATTTGTTATATTATTTGATACTAGCATAATTCCCATGCTATGCACAATATTTTAAATTTTTAAAAATAATATATTGAAAAAAAATCAACAATTATTTATAACAAATTTTATATTTAAATAAATAATTTTTTTGTTAAATTAACATTATTTTTCTATAAATTACCTAGTTATTTATATGCAATACAGTACAAACCGACAGTTTAATAAGTTTTTCATAAATTTATATAAATTATGATATCGAATTGAATACTTCTATATACGTCAAGCATTATAAAAGAAAAAGAATTTTATTAAACAATATCACACTTTAGTGTTACAACAAACTTCAAAATAATATCGAGTATTATAAGGGTGGAGAATTTAGTCATTCACTTTACTTTTCTGTATAAATAAAAATACAATAAATTATACAATGTTTTTTTGGTTAAAAATAGAAAATCAATTTAAAAGTGAAAACCCATTACAAATATTTTAATTGTATATGCTAAAACATAATAATATTAGTACAAAAATTAACAATATATTGCTTTAAAATCATTAAAAATGTAAAAAATATTATAGTATGAATTGCATTCGACTAAACAATTTCTAAATAACCATAATAAAATTATATACTAAAGTAAATGGACGTCAAAAATAAAAATAGATGGATAAAATCTAACTGAATTATCATTATCTATAAAACGATGCCAATAAACCAAGAAAAAGGAAATTAGAACTAGAAGTACCCTAAGTGCAAAGTACACACACATACATACAACTATATATATATAGAATGTTCAAAAGGTTAAAATATAAAAGAAAGTGTTCCAAATAAAATTCTGAAAGTCAGAATAAATTAATTTTCAAAAATATATTTCTGAACAAAACGAATTCTATTTTCAAATACCATCAAAATGCAAGTGTTACTAATTTTTTTTCATAATTTCTGTTTTGATCTTCTTCCCCTATTTGTCTTCATTTACTATTTTATCTTTAATGAAACGTGAGAAAAGGAGACCCGTAGTTATGTATTAATTTAATTAATTTAGAATATCATACAGTGAATTTGATTATCTATAATTTGAAGCACGATTTAAGAATTTTAATTGATACTTTTATATAAGATCTATTTTCCGATGGCGTAATTTAAATTACATTGTAATAAAATATATTTGATTGATTTGATAAAGGAAATATTGACTGCGTTGTTTGATGAATATAACCGTTTCTACAATTTAAGAAAGAAAACAGACGTATATCTATCCACCATATATGTGTTTATGTCTTGATTGCCATATAAAATGTGTCTTATAAGTACAACCATTTATCTAATTAAAGAAAATATTATTTCAACGCATAGTTAGATAAACTGAAAAATAATAGTTAATAAATCAGTTAAAATATTTAATTATATGCTATATAAAACCTAATTAAATTTATAAAACTTTAGTGTAAAATTTTAATTTTTCTTTTTCTTGCTCCTAGGATTTGTATTTTTCTTTTTGAAATACTTTGATTTCTTAGATTAATTAATGACTATAATGAGTAAAATTTATTATTCTAATTTAAACATTACTTTGAAACCCTATGTTGAACTATTTCAAAAAATAGAATTTAAAAATAAAAGATAAAATGACTGAAACATATTATTTCACTAAATATGATATCAGAAAAAAATTATTTTGTCAGAGTACATGCTATCTAGCCTACAATTAGTTTGGAATTAAATTGGTTAATTTTCTTTGTATATCATGATAATTAGAGAATACTATATGGACCATTTAAAATGTACTCTACTAATGGAATGTGTTTAAGATGGAAATAATTATTTAGCAATTAAATAATTAGATTAGAGGAAAGCAAATTTACTAATTTACCAACGGAGAATATGCAATAAAAATTAAAAACACTGATGTCAGTTCTTCGAAGTTGCAAAATTAATTATTTTATATTTTGAAAGATCGATCTAAGTATTTAGGATTAAATTTATACATGGTTTTTTTATGAAGTATCTATTTATTAATAACACCAATCGGCAGTTTTTACATACTTTTATTTCACAAAATGAATATATTAATAAAAGAATCTACAAGGGTAAATTGAAAACTTTAATTAGAAAAACCTAAGTACATCGAAAAATTCTAGAGTGCGTAGGTTGTACAGATGGTGCTTTGACAAGAAAGATAAAAATGAAAATCTCATGAATATAAAAATAAATGGCTTATATTCTGGAAGTTACGCCAACTATTGCAATTCAAAATTGTCTTAATTGAATCAAGAAAATCATTAAATGATATGCTTTACTGACAAAAACTTTTCATATACATATTTTCAAATTTGAGAATTGTTGGATTAGTTTAAATTGCGGAATTAGGATTATTACTTGGTAATATTTTAAAATTTCAAAATTAAATTGTCTAATTATTGAGAAAGAAACAACGGAAATTAGCAATAAATTTAGAATATTAAATATATAATAAATAGATTAAACAAAAATAAGGCTTATTTTTAGCAATTATTATTGTTGTGATGTTCCAAATAAATAAGTTTAGGGTCATACAATGGAAATTAGCATCCTTCCATTGTGGAAATAACCAGATGCAATCCGTAATATTAAATTTGGAGCATTAAGTTCGAAAATTAGCATCAACTTAGAGGAACTTAACTTTCGTTTATGGATTGTTGTGTATTTTGTTCTTTTCTCGCATCTTATTAATTATGCATTTAATATGAAGTAAGTAACTAAATTTGTTTATCAATTGAAAATTTTTTAGAAACAAAAACATTTCAAATAATATCTTAATTTTTGTTGGTTTCCCTTGGAAACTAACCCCGTAATGTTCGCATTTTCAAAATTTAGATGTTGCAGAGTTTATTACATCCAAAAGTCTTCAAAATTGTCAGAAGGCATGAAAATATATTATAGGAAAATAAAAGTTACCAAATAATGAAAGCTTATCTTCAAAATATTTCTGTCAACGACACGTTAACTAAAATTTTCACACCTTCATTCTGCCCACTCAAATGCTAATGAATTGAATAGAGGGCAATCAAACCTCATCTCCTTCCTCCTCTCCCGACATATCTACAAACATCAGTTTATGAGTGTAATATGGAAAATTTTTGGGCATTTGAATAATAATTCAAATTATTATTATTAAGTATTAATTGCTTTATTAATTAATTTTTCTTAATTCACGTGTAAAGAGTTGAGGGCAAGGATAATTAAGTATAGAATTTGATATGTGCATGGTGGTGACGATTGATCCTACCCAAATCTTGTAAATAATTAGAAAGACATTTTTTAATTATCTTTTGGGTGTAAAAATAAGAAAAATAAGGGTTAGAGATTGCTAAGGACTTTGGTATAATTCAAAAAATAGAAGAACTTTGGTATAATTCAAATACTAAAAGTCCCTAGTATAAATAGTATATGGGGGTGGGAGAAATAAATCACCCTAAAGAGAGAGAGAGAGAGAGAGAGAGAGAGAGAGAGAGAGAGAGAGAGAGAGAGAGAGAGAGAGAGAGAGAGAGAGAGAAGTAATTGTGTTGAATCTTAGGTTATAAATCAGAGAGAGAGAAGTCTGTTCTAAAATTGTATTGAATTTCAAGTAAAATACTAATCCAAGTTTATGACTTTTTTGCATATCGTTAGGAATTTCAATCTAGGCATTGTGGCCACATGCTAACATAGGAAACATTACATGTGAGAAGACAATCGAATGGTAGAAGTACGTTAGCATGAGATTACGTGGAAGAATTTGGGTGAAGGATGTGATATATGAAAAACAAGTAATCCTTATGTTTTCCCACAATTCTTGATTAATGCATAAAGATATATATATATGTGTGTATGTGTGTGTGGATATATATATGTATTGTTTAGAATGTGTTAAGAGAATCCTTAAACCTCGTAAAATATGTGGATTTGTTGAAAAAGTGGATTATGAATGCATAGGAAAAGAACATTGGACCAAATAGCACCTCCTACATAGCGCCCTCGATCAATGTTTTTAAAACCAAACCAATCATCGAACTGGATAACCACTTGGATTACGGATCAATGGTTTGACCAGTTTAATTATTTTAAAAAAATCGATTATTTTATTTATATATACATACACACATAATAATATTAAATCATTTTACAAAATAGATTTAAGTCCATTTATTAATATGCTAAATGAAAAATTTTAGATATAACATTGAAATTTAATACTTCAATAAAAATAAAAAACATTATAAAAATATAAAAGAAATTAAATTAAATTCAAATTCAAGAATACAAATGTTGAAAATTTTAGTTTGGTAAAAAAAACAACGTAATTAATATGAGAAATTTGATTATAAGATTCAATATTTAATATTTCAATAACTCAATTAGAATAATATATAGTTAAAAAATAATTAAATAAAACTAAAAATTAAAATATTCAGTGAAAATTATAATAAAAATAAATTTTTTATGGGGAAAATTTTTTATAAAACATAAAAAAATATTTTCTTTGTTTTTTCTTTTAAATAGGGTGATTTTTTAATTTTTATTAATAAAAAAACACACTGCTGTTTTACTAATTCTTGATCGGGTTTGACCAATTCCCAGCGAATCAAACAGTGGTTTGGTTTAGTGATGTACTTGGACCAAAAAATCGATTAGTTCTTTGTCAAACTAGTTAAACCAATTGGTCTAGTTTGAGTTTAAAAACCTCACCGTGGTTGCGATATGCAACCACAAGAATTACTCTCATAGCGGTGGTGTATGTTTCCATAGGAGCGGACCATGAACATATGCATGAATAGTGTGCTCTGTGAGTCCTTCCACAGTCGCATAGACAAAGCTTGCGGGTGCCGCATGTCCATCTGCAGTTGCGGAGCTGGAATGTGGGCAGAAGTAGAATGCTCCATGGTTCCTAGTGCAGCCGCAAAAGAGTCCTCTACAGTCACGAGGCTTGATAGTGGAAAGAAAACAGAATGCACTACGGAGCATGCAAGTAGTTGCAGGATTAATTTTTGCAGTTGTAAGCTGTGATTTTTCGACCAAATAGGTGGCATCAAGAAATATATAGAAATCAAACTTTTGGCATGAATTGAAATTAAATGAAAAATAAATTTGATTGAATAGGAAATCAAGTGATAATAATCAGTAAAGGAACCAAGTCTCAGGATTAATATCAGATAAGTGATTTACTATGTAACTTGTATAATTGCTTTTACATGAAATATTTTTCTGAAAATTTGGTGATCTACTGAAATTATGCTTTAAATTATTTTTGAAAAATTTTTATTTTCTGAAATTTATTTTCAAATATTTCCTACAATTTTTTCTTAAATTAAAGTAGTATGATTTCTTTCAAGGATCTATGTTTGAAATTATTTTTACGTGAACAAGTACCAACTACGTATGTTTTAAAACTGCATTAGATATGTTAATTCTGAAATATTGGAATTTGTAATATGATGCACTTGGGGGTGAAACGGTAGTATAAAAAGTTAGTTCCATTCACTCACTCGATAATAGGTGAGGTACCCTTTCAATGAGAGTAAAAGATTGAGCTCACGGCCACACTCAATCGGGATTATAGGTTGAATATATAACCCTCTTAGTTAGGTTCAAATACTGAGATAACTGCAAGGTTAAGAGTAACTCTCATTAGCCAGGTAAACTGAGGCCTGATCAGTAAATATGGTGTACTAACTATTTGAGTCTCTGGGTATATCAATGAGAACTACTTGCGATATGAATATGAATTACTAAACAATTTTACTATATTTATGTCACGATGAAAAATGCAGTAAACTGCTTACTGGATGATTAGTTGCCTTTAGTTTTGAAACATTTTTTGCAGAGAATACATGTGAGGTAGAGTCCGGAGGACCAAGAATTATTTAGTTGCTATTTATTCATATATAAGACAAGAATGTAATAGAATAAGCGATACTTTATTTTCCACTAGTTTTTGAATATATTGACCCATATTTTTTAGAATGAATGGAACATTCCATTTAGTTATTTTGATATCTTTATTTTTGGTATTTGTTGAGATAATTCTCTCCCCGATACTATTGTGTCATGTTTCAAAATTGGGATGTGACAATGAGACTTCTTTCTCTTCACTCTTTCTTCACTTTGGATAGTCATTAGTCTAGATAATTCATCTTCTTCCTCTTCTTTCTCTGCTCATCCACAAAATTTAATAAATGTGACAATGAAGAAAACTCCTTCCACCTTTGCCGACTCTCCATGATTGTAGAATTCCACTTCTATAGTTGTAACAAAAGATTATCATACATATGCACAAATTAAACAATGTGCATATTAGAACCCATATTCGAGACATTCTTGTTGTTAGCCTAGAATGTCACCAAAAAAATATTGTTCCAAAGATAACTACAAGGTTAAGAGTAACTCTCATTAGCCAGGTAAACTGAGGCTTGATCAGTAAATATGGCGTACTAACTATTTGAGTCTCTGGGTATATCAATGAGAACTACTTGCGATATGAATATGAATTACTAAACAATTTTACTATATTTATGTCACGATGAAAAATGCAGTAAACTGCTTACTGGATGATTAGTTGCCTTTAGTTTTGAAACATTTTTTGCAGAGAATACATGTGAGGTAGAGTCCGGAGGACCAAGAATTATTTAGTTGCTATTTATTCATATATAAGACAAGAATGTAGTAGAATAATCGATACTGTATTTTCCACTAGTTTTTGAATATATTGACCCATATTTTTTAGAATGAATGGAACATTCCATTTAGTTATTTTGATATCTTTATTTTTGGTATTTGTTGAGATAATTCTTTGGTATTTGTTGAGATAATTCTCTCCCCGATACTATTGTGTCATGTTTCAAAATTGGGATGTGACAATGAGACTTCTTTCTCTTCACTCTTTCTTCACTTTGGATAGTCATTAGTCTAGATAATTCATCTTCTTCCTCTTCTTTCTCTGCTCATCCACAAAATTTAATAAATGTGACAATGAAGAAAACTCCTTTTACCTTTGCCGACTCTCCATGATTGTAGAATTCCACTTCTATAGTTGTAACAAAAAATTATCATACATATGCACAAATTAAACAATGTGCATATTAGAACCCATATTCGAGACATTCTTGTTGTTAGCCTAGAATGCCACCAAAAAAATATTGTTCCAAAGAATGTAATTACAATGCCATTTTAAATACACATTTTTCAAGCCTTTAACATATTTCAAATAAATTTTGATGTACATATTAAAATTGCATGCCAATAATTTTTTTTTGAAATTATTAAAAAATTCTAAAATTATGCAAATTCAAAATTTGATTTAAATATGGAGAATTGGATAAAGGGACATTTTTCTTATTATAGATGGATAGATAGATAGATAGATAGATAGATAGATGATCCTAATAATCTCACTGTTAGTTGGTTTGGCTTTATTATGTTGCAAGTTATGATATATCATGAGCTATCACAAATTTACTTACGCAACGAAAATGTAAAGTAAACACTAAAAATTTGTTCACGCAGCTTGGAGATAACATTTCTACGTTTGTGAGGCAATGCTTGGCAAAATTCTACTAACAATGATACAACACTTGTTAGGACAAATTGGTCAAAATCAATAAATAGCCACTTACCTTACCCAAACTCCCTTTGGTACCAACTAGTTGGAGTGTTTCCAACCTAGATCCCTAAGTAGCAAATTCCCTTGCCTCCACTTTGCCAAAAGACTATCCCAAGATCTAGTATTGAATGGTGAGTCTCCTCCTCCCAAGGATGGTTTTTCACACTTGTACACTTTTATGGGTGGTTATGGAAGGACTTGAATTTAGAAACTCAATCGGCCATTTTCTTTCTTTCTTCTCAAGGATAAAATAAGTGAACACTTTTGTACTCTTATGCAAAATTACTCAAACATATGTTCTTCAGAAGCTATGCCAAGAATTCTTTGAAGAGTGAATAATCTCCCTTGATGTAATGTCTGGTTCGACCTCTTCAACTCTCTTAGAAAGTGTCTTTTGAGCTTTAAAGATTAGGAAACCATCTTAACGAAAACCTATTGACAAACTCCAAAATATTCAGAAAATGATACTTTCCATGTTGGATCATTAATAGCGTCATTTTTAGGATTATTTCTTTTGTAGATATTTGGTAGCTTTAGCCATCTTTCCTTATCACTTGGAATTGAAAATATTTTGAAGATCCTTCCATATGAGTCGGATTTGGTTGGATATAAGAAAAGGGAAGATGTGGTTAAGTCGGATTTGGTTGGATATAAGAAAAGAGAAGATGTGGTCAACTCTATAGATTCTCCCATATCTTATAGATATGGCAAGTCAGTTATATTCTAACCACTTAATTAAGATCAATTTAGATCTTCTTGAATTAGGTTAATCAGCATACTATAATCCTTATGAGGAAAGAATAAATCAGCTAACAGATATTTAACATATTTGCACTATCTTGACATGAATCATGTTGTAACACGTGTTGTGACATGTCGCTAAAAAACCATAATTTCCATGACCTAATTGATCTGCTAAGTCAGTGCTGTATTTGGGGTTGTACTAAAAATAATGACAACTCATAAACGCTACTCACATGGCACATCGTGACACTAACATTCTCCTCTTTGTCATTATGGGAACAACACCATTGTTGCCAGATGTGAAAACCAAAGTTTGTTGGATATGAAGTACAAAATAAAGTAATAAGACAAGCATTTTATCATAAACTTCATATTTCATTTATATCAGCTGATGGCAAAAGTTATTGCATTACGTGATGCATGAGTAGATAGAAGTCCAGTTACATCATATTTCATAAACTTCATCTTTCGTTTATATCCTGATGAAAAGTTATTGCATTACGTGATGCATGAGTAAAAAGTCCATGACATTTATCCTTCATCTTTCGTTTATATAGATGGCAACATTAGTGACAAGCAAGCATTTTATCATAAACTTCATATTTCGTTTATATCAGCTGATGGCAAAAGTTATTGCATTACGTGATGCATGAGTAGATAGAAGTCCAGTTACATCATATCTCTACCCCAGAATACCAGGAGAAAAACCATGAATTCCTAAATAGAAACATTAGTATTAGAGCAAAAAGGATTAGGTAGACAAGAATGGTAGTAGAAGCTTTCGATTTAAAATCGTCATTGCTTAAACTCCCTTGACTAGTACCTATGGTACATGGAACATCTGTTGCAACAAGAGCACTAGTACCCCCATTTTGGGCTCCAAAATGACAAAAGGCACTAAGTGGAACATGTTCATCATCCTAAGCATCAGATTTTGGCGATGAAGGGCCAGGTGTGGTAAATCCAATCTTGACACTACACTTAAAGTCATGGGACTGACCTGATACAAGAAGTGGTAGGGAAGAGAGTAGAATACCAATTTGCTCATGAAGCTTGAACTTCTTATCTTGCAGTACTAGGATTTAAAATTTCAAATCTTAAGAGAGAGAGAGAGAGAGAGAGAGAGAGAGAGAGAGATGAGAGCATCTAATGCAGCTTCAATGGTTGAGCCTGTCAGAGGTCGCGTAGGTGCTGGAGTGGGCTATGCAACTCATTGTTTCCTAGCAGCATCTGTTGGCAACTCATGCTTAGTTTGAGATTATTAATATTGTTAGGGTTGAACAGTCTTGATGTGTAACCGATTGAAGGGTAGTTTGAGGAGAGCTCATTTCTTCAATTTTGAATCCCTTGCTCTCTCAAATAAATGTCTAGACATAGTTCTTGCACCAGCTTATGATACTAAATTGTCATAAAGCAGATGCCCCAAATTCATTTGTGGCTTTTGTCCCAAACAAAAGAGTAGTACCCAACATCTTTAGTCACAACAAAGTAGTTTATGGAGGGCATAATGTTCCAAGTGACTAATATGAACAGTAGACAATATTTAAAGGTGAGATTTGCAGATAACATTGCTATTTCTATGGCCCATTCAACTTCTTTTCCTTTTGTGATAACACTGATTACCTTATCAAGGTTTAGTGTGAGACATAGTGGATACATTACTGAGAACCCTGGATTTGCCAGACCAAGAAATCCATTGACTCTTTTGGGAGAAAATTCAACGACTTGTCCTTTGACATACACCTGACAGTGATATCATTAATCATAATAAAAAAGAGATTCATTAAGGTCGTAGTAGAACTCACAAACTAGTTCTCCATTATATGTGGTAATTGATGTTGCAATACTTCGGAGTCTAAGTTAATCAAGAACTATAGAAAAACTAATATCAGTGAATACCTATTTATCCACCTTACGTTCTACTACTAAGGACCCCTGGCCAAGCAAAGTCCCACATTCTTCTAGTCCTTTTGTAGTAGTATTTGAAGGAGGCTGCACGTTCTACAGTGATTCTCTTCTGCTCAACCTCAAGTCGTTGTTCCTCCCCTTCAGGTTGGTAGTGTGCCATTGTAGGAATATCACTTCTAGTTCTTTTTCTTTCTAGGTTGGATGGTGGTGATTGTGAAGATGAGGGTGTCATAATCAATTGCCTTTTCAGTCTCCTTCTACAAACAGAGTGGGGTGCCTTCCCTTGAACCACTGCCTCATGACTAGCTTCAAGAATTTCTGTTGCGAATGGTAACACATCATTGTCTACCTCTCTGCTAGTGGATGTTGGAACATCAAGTCTTATGAGATTAGTTGGAAAGGTTTCTTGGACAGTTTCTTGATCTTGGGTAACTACTCGCCTCGTCTTTAGTGATTCTTGTTCCTCCATTATTTCTATGAGACAGACTTCTTGTAGGAGACACGCCAGTGGTAGAGCTTTAACTGGTCGTTCACACACCACCATGGCAAGTCTTGCAGTGCACAGTGATATAGGTTTATTGATAGCTTTAGTCCTTACACTATTGCTAGAAGAAGAAGAACTTCCGATCTTGCTCTTAAAGATATGCTTCAAGAGTTTGAGAGAGAGAAATAGTTTATATATGAATTTTAAAAGCATACATCATACCTTCATATATATAAAAGTTTGGGTAACTTTCTACCACAAGGAAAGTCATATCAAGCCCAAACATAAAATCTCATAAATCACTAATAAGATGGAAAGTTGTGATTCTAAGCTAACTTAGTGATTACAAGATGTCAAGTAACCATAGAAGTTGAAGATTTTCAACCCCTTTAGAATACAAATCTCCTCTTGCCATGTTATTTGATTTTACCACCTTTAAACCATCTAATCATCATCAAGCTTTTAGAAAATCAAATGATCAAGACATCATCTTGCTTGTAGGAAGTTCGACGGTCTAGATTTGATTATACTTCATCATCCAAATATTAGTAGAAAACCAAAAACAATACAAGACACATATTTACAAAATATGTACAAAAATTCTGCAATGCATAAGAAATTTGAATTATTGGTATAGCCATATGCCTATGGAACTCCAAAGCATCTTAAACTTTGGTGCATCAAGGGCCTTTATAGATATGTTAGCAAACAGGCGATTTGTCGTAATGTGTTCTAGCACAACTCTTTTTCCACTAAATCTCAGGTAAAGTCATGGGAGATGTTGATATGCTTTGTCCTTAAATGTTGTATGGAGTTTTTAGATATGTTCATAGCACTTATATTGTCACATAAGATCTTTAGTACACTCTGCTTAACCCCGTAGCCCATCATCATCTACTTCATGCAGAATAGCTATGAACAACAACTCCCAATAGTAATGTACTCTACATCAATAGTTGACAAAGAAATACAATTTTACTTTGCTATACCATAAGACTAGATTGGTTCCCATGAAAAATCAATCGGTTGTAGTACTTTTCCTATCATTAGCGCTACCTGCCTAGTTAGCATCACTATAGCCCAACAACTCAATGTTACAACATTTTTTGTAACATATGCCATAATCTAAGGTTCCATTGACATGACAGATTATCCACTTTATTGCAAGTAGATGCGAGTCCTTGGGTGTAGGCTAGTACAACACACATACTTCCATACTATGACAAATGTTAGGTCGGCTAGTAATTAAATAGAAAAGTCCACCTATCGTGCTTTGGTAAAAGTTCAGGTCTATAAGCTTTTCCTGTGTCATCCTTAGTTAACTTGCCATTTGTGGCAAGAGGTGTTCTAACATATCGTGAGTTCTCTAGTCTAAACTTCTTCACTAAGTTCCTTGTATACTTTGATTGCGAGATGAATATCCTATCCTTAAATTGCTGAACCTATAATCCCAGGAAGTACTTGAGTTTGCCCATCATGCTGATCTTGAACTCACTTTGTACGTAAGATAATAATCATTAAGCAAAGTATTGATGTAGAGCTGAAAACTATGTCATCTACATAGACTTGGGCTACTATGATATGCTTCCTGATTCTCTTCAAAAATAAGGTTTTGTCTACTCCCCCTCGCTCATATCCATGTTGTACTAGGTATTGGGACAATTTTTCATGCAAAGCCTGTGGAGCTTACTTTAGACTGTACAATGCCTTTTTAGGCCTGTAAAGATGGTTTGGAATATGTGGATCTTCAAACCCCTTTGATTGTTTTATGTAGATCTCTTCATTGAGAAAGTCATTCAAGAAAGCACTCTTGATGTCCATCTAATACAATTTAAAGTCCATGCTACAAGCTACGGTTAGTAGCATTCTTACGAATTCTAGCCTTGCAATTGGAGAAAAGTCTTGTTAAAGTTAACTCTTTCCACTTAGTTGTACCCTTTGGCCATAAGTCGAGCTTTGTTGCGGCAGATGTTACCACATTCATTAGTTTTGTTCTTGTATAGGTATTTGGTTCCAATCACATTCACTCCATTGGGCCTCTCCGCTAACTCCAAAACTTCATTGCACTAGAATTATGCTAATTCTACCTGAAAATCTACTACTCAAAAATCATCACTTGAGGCTTCATTAATGTTTTTGGGTTCAATAGAGGAAGTAAAACAAAGATAATATGCTAACTCCCTGTAATTTACTCATGGAACATTTCTCATTCTCATCCCATCAGCTATGCTTCCAATCATTACTTCAAGTGAATGGTTACGTCTGACTATCCTAGATCCTTCAGATATTTCTGGTTTATCTGCTAAATCATCATTGGGTGTTGCACCACATGTTGTATCAATTATTGTAGCAACAACATTAGCTTCAGTTTCCTATGCCTCTTGCTTTGGTTCAACATATATAGTCTGCCTTTTGGGCTTAATATCATCCACAATGACATTTATGGATTCTATCACTGAGTTTATGCTTTTATTAATAACTCTGTACGCTTTGCCTATGGTTGAATACTCTAAGAAGATCCCTTTATTTAACTTGGATGCAAATTAGCCAAGGTGATCATGGTTTTTTAGAATGTAACATTTGCTCCTAAGCACATGGAAATAACTTACATTTAGTTTCTTACCCTTCTGCAGCTCATAAGGTGTCTTGCCTGGCATCGGCCGAAGATTAACTATGTTAATGATATAACATGCCATATTTGTGGCTTCGACCTGCCACTTCAAACTTAATTCCTTTGCATGCAACATTGCCCTTCCTATCTCCTAAAGTGTTCTATTCTTTCTTTCCACCACTATATTCTATTGAGGAGTTTTGGGGGAGGAAAACTCATGCATGATGTTAAATTCCTCACAGAAGTTTACAAACTCTTGATTATGAAATTCCTTTCCATGATTTGTTTTAAATTCGAGCTACTCCTCGAATGTGAAATTGTGTTAAATCTAATACACAACCTTCGAAACACATGAAAAGCATCAGATTTATTTTTGGTAAAGTTTACCCATGTATAATAATAGTAATCGTCCACATATATAAATATGTAATAGTTACCTCAAAGCTTCGTATGGTTAGTTGGTCTAGCAAGATCAATATGTAGAAGCTCAATAACTCTAGAAGTTCTAACATAATGTATCATCTTATGGAAAATTCGCCTCTGTTTCCCTAATTAACATACTCTGCAAGGACTCCTGTGTTTTTCTTTGCTTAGAAATGGTAGCCCTCGAACTTCTCCAAAACTGGATATCTTTACAAGGTTGCGCTAGTTGGTATGTCCCAACTTCTAGTGCCACAAATTAACTTGATCTACTTCAATCTTCATATAGGTGGTTGATTCTTCCAATAGGTAGCAATTGTCAACTTATCTTTTTCCTTTCATGATATATTTGTCACCTTTGAATACACCTCACTCATCTTTGTTGAAACAGATGTCTCGGTTGCTATCACATAGTTAGCTAATGTTGATGAGATTTGCTTTAAGGTTCTCCACATGCAACATGTTCTTTAATCTCAACAATCCCTCAACATTCAACGTCCTTTTACCAATCACCTTGCATTTTCACTATGACTAAAACGAATTGTGCCATCTAAACATGGTCTGTAGTTTCTTAGGTACATTTTATTTCCTTTCATACGGCATGACGAACCACTATTGAAGTACTAGCTATCACATGTTCTAACCCAACATGTCTGAAGAAAGTCTACTTAGTGGGAACTCACTTTCCTTTCATTATGTGCCTTAGCAACCTGTAACATTAAGAAATTTAGTGATCATTTAAATAGAAATAAATACATATAGGTCCTTTCTTATTGAGCAATTGTTTCTACTTCTTTGTTTTGGGTAATGTTGTAACATACACAGGCACAACTATACCCCACGTTAGAACATTTGTAGTGACATGTTCCATTTCCTTCAAGAAATTCCTTCTTATATCCCATGATGATCTCTAGATGCCTTCCCATGGCTATGATGTCCTCCAACTTTGCTTTTCCACTATACAACTTAGTTATCGCCACATCAGATTGTTTAGCTTCATATTGTATCTTCTGGTATGACAACTCTAGTATATGGAACTCCTCCAACAACTTAGTGTAGGAAGCATGTACCTCATCTCTTTCCTCTTGCAACGTCTTATTCTCCATCCTTAACTTTTTGTTGTTGCTGTGGGCAGCTAACTTCTCTTCTAATGTCCGATTCATACTTAGTAACTCATTATAGGACACACTTCTTCATCATCACTGCTATTGAAATGAAAAAGCATTAGATGTTATAGGGTGTGATATAACATTTGTTGCAACATTATCCTCGTTTTTTGTGAGGTAGAGTCAAAAGCCATGTCTTCATTGCTCACCTCAGAGCTATTATCACTGCACATGGTTGTCAAGGATCTACTTCTTGTTGGTTTTGGCACATTTTGACTATATATGCACTTGTATCTTTCACATTCCTTACATTTTATGCCTTTTCATGTTTTTTATACTTCTAACTTCTGCTCCCTCTTTTGATTGTTAATGAATCCTTCTTTTTTTCCTTTACTAATAGTGGGAATGTTGTAACCTATCTTGTATCTTCTTCGAACCTTTGCAATTGTTTTGGTCACATAAGTAACCTCATCTTTTTGTTCAATGAAATCCTTGTCCTCATCATGTTGATGACGGTTGATGGTTGATGATTGCAACGCCATTTCTTTCTCCTTCTTAGCCTATGTGAAGTTTATCTTGTATGCCTAGTGTAGTTTATCTAGCCACAATGATGTAACATCTTATGCTTCTTCAATGTCAGTGATCTTCAGGGTAAATCTTTCTAGCAGTGATCTTAATGTTTTTCGCACTAACTTCATCTCTGAGTAGTTCTTCCCCAACTGGATTTTGAGTTGAACACGACCACTGTCTCATCTTCAATCATGTGGAGGTTCTTTAATTGAGAAGCCAACATCTGTAATTTGGACATGCATGTTGAGCTTATCCCTTCATGCACATTCTACAAGATCTCCCATGCCTCCTTTGTTGTATAACATGTTGCAACAAGCTCGAACTGTTCCTTGTTAACACTGGTAGCATTAATTGCACGACTATTTTTGAGAGTAGCTCTCTCTTCACTATAACTCCATTGTTTAGCATCTTTCTTGACAAGTCAACTGTCTACTTCTTTCATCAGTGGTGTCCATCCTTCTTCCACAATAGTCCATGTCTTTTCGTCCAATGATTTGATAAAGGCTCTCATCCTAGCTTTCCAATATGGGTAGTTCGACCTATCTAAGAGGGGTAGACGCGACACAAACACTCTTTTCTTGGTGTTCATACCATCAACCAACTATTCGGATCTCCCTTGCCTAAAACACAAGTCTTGTCTGAATAACCAGACTCTGATACTACTTGTTATTTGATTTGGTTTCATTATGATGCAAGTTGTGATGTAACATGGATTACCACAAACTCATAAACACAACGGAAATGTAAAGTAAACACTGGGAATTTGTTCATGCAATTCAAAGATAACCCTCCTACGTTTGTAGAATTATGCTTAAAATTTTTTACTAATAATAATACAATATTTGTTAAGACAAACTAGTCAAAACCAATAAGCAACCAATTGTCTTACCTAAACCCCTTATGGTACTAACTAATTGACACGTTTTTAGCCTAGATTTCCTAAGCAGTAAGTTCCCTTGGCTTCGCTTTGCCAAGACTCTCTTTTGGCCCCAACTTCTAACGTTAATCGGCAAGTCTCCTCTTCGCAAGGATGGTTCTTCACTTGTATACTTTAGTGGCTGATTATGGGTAGACTTGAACTCAGTAACTCAATCGACCATCTTTCGTTCTTTCTTCTGAAGGATAAAATCAGTGAAAAAGTCTTGAAGTCTTATGCAGAATTACTCAACTTACGTTCTTCAAAACCATATCTGCATTATGAAATTCTGCATACTAGATTCTCTCATATCTTTTGAATAAGGTAGATCAATTATATCTTGGCCACTTAATTAAATCCATTCAAATCTTCTTGAATTAGTTAAATTAGCGTACCATAATATTCATAAGAAATCAATAAATCAGTTGACAAATATTTAATAGATTTACATAATCTTGATACAAATTATGTTGCAACACGTGTTGTGATACGTCACCCAAAAAACTAAAACTTCCATCAACAAATTGATCTACAAAATTAGCCCACATTTGGAGTTATACCAAAAGTAATAACAACTTATCAAACATTACTTATGCAGCACAACGTGGCAATAACACTCATAAAATAAATGAAATAATTTTTGCGTTACTGCAACTTTAAAACATATGAGTTGATCCTGGAAAAACACTAATGAACTCATCGTTTAACTGAGGCTCGTTGCGCGAAAAGAGTTCAAGGAGGCCAATTCGGTGTTTCTTTTGTTTGCCATTTCGGTTAAAAATTTAAAGAGAGATGGTCAAATGAATATCAACAATAAATAAAATATGGTAAAATCGTGTGACAAAGCTATAGCAAATTAAAGGGAGAAAAATGTGATAACCCTCCCATATGACAAAGAAATAATGTTTTCATATAAACAAAACATATCATGTAGATTTTTGTCTTGCTAGTTAGATCATCGTATTAAATTTTTATAGCTTTAGTACAGTGATCATAATTCCTTCACATATGTAAAGTCTGTATGTGGATTTAACTCAATGAATAGAACCCAAATTGTTCCACAAAATAAACAACCATATATGCTTTGTAATCGAGGAGTAATCTGCTTTGCTTTCTTTCCTAATCATTGACAACTTCCATAATGCCTGATTGCCTGAGCAAGGAGTGCTGTTGAATAGTTATCCCGGAGACCATAGTTTCAATATAAATAAATATAACGAAATAAGACACCCAAATGCAAGATAAGGCAAATTAATAAAATTAATTTAGTATAAACGTAATGCTAAACAGAACCATAATTTTAAAACATACGTACACATTTATATGTACCGTTTGAATTAAAGCCTACCAGAGCTGATTTAGACACACACATGCTAATGTACCAATTAATAAAAATGGAAAAAAAAGAGGATTTTCGTTGATTGTTAGATGCAACAACTTTGCTTCAAACGCAAGTCTAGGCGTAACCAGCGGCCATGATTCTTAGAAAAAGTAAAAGAGTAAAAAAAGTGGACCCAAATTATGGTAAGGGTTTTTTACTGTTTAACCTTTGTTTTTTTCATTTTTTGAAATGTCAATATTTTAAAATTATTCACAAAATTTTCCGTAATTTTAAATTCTAAAATTGAGTTCCTGTTATTTGGAATTAAAGAATTGAAAGATAAAAAAAAATTACAACTGTTCTATTCTCTATTTATTTGTAACAAATATAATTTGTCATATAACAAAAAATATAAAAATAAATATAATTTATCATTGATATGCAAATGTTTATGTTGGATAAATTTAACTGAAATTATTATATAATTTTTTTTATCAATTATTCAATTAAAGTATAATAGCTGTGAATAATAAATTGATAAAACTTTATATGATTTGGATGTTTGATACAAAAATTAAAATTGTTGATAAAAATAGAATTAATCACCATATGATCATAAAAAAATTTCATACAGAAGTAATTTCGTTATTGTTATTTAATATATTTATGCAATGCTTGATATAAATATATTTTACCCTATGTTATATTTGTCTTTTATTATGTTTGTTTATGTATTTTTTGTTACATAATAATTATGTTTTTTTATTTATTTTTAAATGTTTAGTTTGATAAATAATTTTAAAATGAGGATATTTTAAAAAATAGGATAAAAATTTGAAACAAATAGTGAAAAAATTTAAGGTAAGTTTATGGAAAGTAAACAAATAAGGCACTAACGTAATTACGTAATTTGACTTTATTGAAATTAATTTCGTGAACTTAAATCACGGAGTGTATTTCTTTTTAAATATATATTATTTTTTATATTTTTATGTATTTAAATCACGGAGTGTATCTTTTTTATTTTTTTAATATATATATATATATTACTTTTTATGTATTTTTTTTGTTTTTTTTACATTTCCTTGATTTTATCCTATAATATTGGGTTAAATTTATCAATAATTTTAAAAAATGAAATAAAAAATTAGTGTAAACAATAATTAAAAAAAAATCCAATTATTGTACGTTTGCTCTTGTGGGATATGACAAGGATGACCCCACGTGGATGCATGTGACAAATACCATAATGCCTTGCAAGTACAGCCCGACCCGGTATCCAAAGCGATTGTGTGGGGCCCATTGAACTCCGCAATTAGAGGGCTGTAACTGCCGCTGGGCTCCACCGTCACAAGCGCCTTCATCCCCATTATTCCTACTTTCCGACTCGTTTTTTACGCGGCATGCCCAAGTTTGCCATATCGAGCAGCTCGTTTTAGTTGCCATCCTGGCCAGGCATTCTTGTGATTTGTTTTGCAATTTTTCACTTAAAAATATATTTTTAATTATTATATTTTTTAAATTATATCTTTTTTTTTTATTTTTATATAATTTTTAAAATAAAAATACGTAAAAATATACACTCAAATTTAAAAATAAACATAGCCACTTGGGGGCCAAAATCCAAATGGCTTGTAGACACTAGAAAATAGTAATAATAATAATAATAACAATTATTATTTTATGATTTTCTTGAATAAAATATAAAACCATATATTTTATTATTTTTCACTATCTAAATAAACGTAATAGTTGAAATGAGGTGGGAGTAGGTAAATTATAATTAATATATAATTATTATTGACGCAAAAGTTAAAAATTTACAAAAATTTCATAAATGCCAACGAAGTGCTAGTCATTTTAATAGTAATTTACTGTTTTCATGATAACTATATATTTAAAGATATCCTGCCAAATCACGTGTGTGTGCGTGTGTGTGTACACTAATAAAACTTGTAAAACATATCTATGTTTATGCTTATAAAAATATATAATTTTATTAATTAAAATAAAATATAAAATTATTTTATTTTTTGGTAATTCAATAATAAAATATAATTACTTATTCATATACTTTCCAATGGGATAGAAAGAAAAAAAAATAGAGGTACTAAAAAGAAAATAGATGTTAATTTAAAATGAGAGGGGACTAAGAAGGAGAGAGGGAGAGTTTCAAATAAGAGTAATCTAGAGAAAAAGGAAAAAAGACTAAATGTATTTCAGTTCATTTATATTAAAATCAAAAGTAGTTTTTAAATAGTATTGATAGATTTATTAATAAGGTTATTTTAGAAAATTTTTCAAAATACCTAAAGTTAGTTATTATAAAATATGTACCCATTATATATAGTATGAATTTATATTTAATACAAAAGATAGTTATTAAATAGTATAAGTAAATTATGAAGGGACCATTATTGAAAATATATTAAGATAACTAAAATTAGTTACTATAGGGTAGAATCATCATATATATAGTATAGATATATATTATAATTTTACAAAATTATCACCTCACACCTATCCTACTTTACTGTGCCAAAAAAAAAAAATCAAACTTATTTTTGCTATAGGATGTGTGTACATTTAAGCTAGTACGACATAATATTGTTCTTACATAACTTAGAATAATGCTTATACGTTATTGAATTATTTAAATTAAAATTTCATATTTGTAGGTTCTTAAAATATTAAATCAAAGCGTCACTGGCAGATTTCTTTTGATGGAAAGTGATGATCTTTATAGAAGTGGGGGAAAAAAAGGCGTTGGGAAGGCCTTTAAGGTAATGGCATCTTGAAGGTATGTTTCATTTGTCCACTTCTCGATGTGCAACACACTTCTCTATAAAGGAATTTCATTTGACAATTTTTGAAAAAGCAAACATAAAATTAACTAGAATCGTTTGTTCAAAATAAAGAGCCGATGATGACATTCCAGGCTATTGCTGCTATGAATTATGACAGCGAGTGGTTTGTTGCCAGGTGAAGGAGACTGGCGCAGCTATTAGAGTTGGGGCGTGATTTTTACCGTATGTTACTGCTAATCATTGATTCATTTCTCGTGGGTTAAGCCTTAATTTACTTTTTGGTCTGCTTATGCTTTGGCACAATAGTTCTTCACTTTTGCACGACTTAATTCCATAAAAGAATAACTTAGTACTCCATTTTTTATTTGTTATTCTTCCTTTCCAGAAAAGCACACTCTAATCACTATATTTTTAATTTTATTTTAATTACTCTCTTATTTTTATATAATTTTTAAGAAAAATTTAAAAAACAAACATAGTCTAAGTCATTCCGATTGCTAATGTCACAACCACTAAAAAGATGCCTTCGGACATGTCCTCAAGACCATAAATTTATTTATATAGTATTTATAGACTGACCTTTAATTCTATCCCTTGTTAGAGGATAAATAAGAATATGCAAGCTCTCGACAGAATCTAACTTCTTGGTGCCAATCGAATCCATCATATATTTGCTAAGAATAGTTGGTCTAATTCAACAATTCTTTTTTTCTTTTTTTTCCTTTTAACCAGTGAAGCATAATATTACATATTTATTGATGGCATATAATCCAACAATAGTTTAAATATGTGCATCACTGATTATCAATGCCAAAATATTGTACAAAATATGGCAATAAAAATTACAGGCGTATGTATTGATACAAAGGCGGAGAATACGAACTCCAAAATCATACGTTTTTATTTAATGGTGAAATGTTAATTTGACAATGAGGCCAACAAAGTTGATTTTGAGTTTATGAATTTTCGGGTTCCATCCAACAAAATATATGTGATTTATTTTTGCCTATTTTTCGCAATTACCTGATAATTAATTGTAAATTATCACTGGTTATTAGTAATGATTGTTTGTCGTTATTATTGATGATTTACAGAATTCACAACCTAAACTATTGAAGTGAAGTTTGGTGAACCCACAAGATTGTTACACAAACAATCATGGAAAAAGGAATCAAAATATGTTCAAATCTCAAATAAAAAAGAATCAAGCAAATTCTTACGTAGAAATTCATGAAAACTTAATAAATTCAAAAAAATTGTATAAAAGAGAATCAATGTGCCAAAAGCCTATAAAAAAACATGCTATCTATGAAAATATAAAGAATCCTAGTCAAAATATGCCATGAAAATAAAATTTCTGTCATTTGAATTGATTCAAGGCCTTCTTGGATTGATCAGTGACTTCCTAGATCGATTCGGGTTGATCTGCCCACACTCGAATTGTAATTTTAGAGAGTGTCTATTTTCCCAATATAAATCCACCTTGGCACAATTAATTCATCTTGCTAGTGATCGTGTCTTCCTATCGATCTTACCTCTCTTTGATCGATCTAATATCACTCGGATCTATCCACATTAATTGGGATCGACCTTGACCTATTAGATTAATATCTTAAAATGCTATTTTCTTCTTGATCTTGCTTGGTCTCCCATATCTTCTATCAACATTATATAGCTCTAACTTCTTCCAAAAATTATACTTTTCATCCAAAACTGATTGAACTCATTTAAATTTAATTTAAAGAATATTTGAGCATTTGATGTTCCACAACAACTGCTTTTCATTTTTTGGCATATAAATTTAATTTCAAATTTTCAGAAACATAATAACCTAAATTTTCTATACTAATCGTTAGTATTGCCAACCACCACTGCCCACATAGGAATATATATATGTGTGTGTGTGTGTGTGTGTGTTCATTTACACGTTTACCTAGAACTAAGTTAATTACTAAACATTATTTGTCGTTATTTACCACAAAATTTCAATTACAGTAGATTTTCAGTTAGCCTACAAAGTTCAATTTACTTTAGAAAAGAGGTTCAATTTTAAAGCAGCTAAATGAGCCACGATAAGACTTTGGATATTTTGTTAGAATCCAAATAAAATATAGAAAATTAGTTATTTTTACAGTAAAATTTGTTGTTGATAATTGTCGCATGTAAGATATCTCATAATTGATTCTTCGTAATTTTTGCTACGCGATGATCGCTTAAGTAATAAAATATTGATTATTTCTCTAAAATATAATTAGTTAATTAAAAGAAGAATGCCGACAATGTAATAAATAATCAGCCTTTTTATTTAATATATAAAAGCACATTCTTCGTCGATCAATACAAAATTTAGTTCACCTACAAGTTAATTACGAAATCATTATCGTGGAAAATTAATCGAGTCTTCTACGTAGACTTACATATTTTATTCTGATCAAATTAACAAAAAAGAGAAAAAAAAACCAGAAGAAAACATTAAAAAAAATCCAAAGACGAGTAATGCCCTGTGTATTTAATCAACGCAAAAGACAAGTAGTTGAGATCTACTCTTGTTAAACAAGTTTTCAGTGAAATGCTATTGATGGAGCCATATGGCTTTGTATTTGGAATGTATTCCTTTGGAATATATTGCTCGTCGATCATATTAAAATACAAGTTAAAGGTCCATCTGTTATGTGTTTTTTCTTCTAGGATTGGGTATTGAGTATTTGAGGTTATATATAGAATTTCATTTGGGCTTTTTTAACTTATCGTAGTAAGGCATTTTGTTTCTTGGTCTCTATGATATTTTAAAGATTTTGTGAAACCCATGATTGGGTTCTCTTGAAATACCAAAATGAGAAACTTCAAAAAAATTCAACATTTTTACAAGTTTTTTTTTTTATCAGAAATTGAGTTTTTTAACAGTTGCTAAAAATAAAGGTTGCAAAGGTTGCAATAGGATGGATGTCTCATTCCAAGATAAAATGTTCTCGGAAAAAATGAGAAAAAGTGAGATAAAATTTTTCTTGAGACGAGAGATAAAAATGATAGATTGTATACGAATGGATATTGTTTGAAAAATAATACACTGATGTAGTGGTACGACATGTAGTTGTTGATAAGAAATTGTACTAATATGATTGGTAATTATTTATATAAGATTAGATATTTGAGAGTTAATTAATTAAATGATTATATATTATTTTGGTCTAAGTTATAATATCTATACTATATTATTATTCCAATAATAATCATACTTATTTGCACAAACTGAATTTATAAAACAACTTTTATGTTAAACATTTTATTCTTTCTTTTCATTTAACTTACAATTTAAATTTATTTGTTCTATGAAATTATATAATTTTGCATATTCTTTTGATTTTTCATGTGGGTTTACAAAAGCAAAATTAATTCTACTAGTGATATCAACATAAAAGACAAGTAGTGGATCTCTGCTCTTTTTGAACAAGTTTTCATTGAAGATGAAGACATATCACTTTGTATTTGGACTGTATTCCTTTGGAATATATTGCTCATCAATCATATTAAAATACAAGTTTAAGGTCCATCTCTCATGTGTTGTTTTCTTATTGGATTTGGCATTGAGTATTTGTGGTTATATGTTGGATTTTATTTGGCCTTTTAACTTTTTGTAGTAAAGTATTTTGTCCTGTGTTGTCTATGATATTTTAAATGTTTTGTGAAACCAATGATTGGTTTGACTTGAAAAACCAATATGAGAACTTCAAAAAATTTCAACATTTTTGTAACTTTTTTTTCAAAAATTGTGTTTTTTTAACGGTTGATAAATATTAAATTTGTAGTTGGATGGATGTCTCGTTTTAGTATAAAATAATCCTAGAAAGAATGAGAAAAAGTGAGATAAAATTTTTCTTGAAACAACAGATATGAAGATAATAGATTGTATACAAATGGGTAGCGTTCGAGACGTAATATACTGACTATAATAGTATAACTTGTAGCTGTTAATATGAAATTATATTGATGTGACATGTAATTATTTATGTAAAATTAGATATTTGAGAGTTAATTTAATAAATGATTATATATTATTTTGGTACATGTTATAACTATACTCTATTATTATTCTAATAATAGTGCTCGGTTCCATAAAGTGAATTTATAAAACTATCCATATGTCAAATATTTTATTTTTTTTGTTATTTTCTTCTGTCTTTTCATCAACTTACAATTTAAATTTATATGTTTTGTGAAATTATATAATGTTATAAATTCTTTTAATTTTCATCATTTTATTCTTTTAAATATTTTTTTTGCACAATATCAAGTTATCTTAATTTTCTTATTTTTATTTTTATGTTTTATTTCGCCTTTTTTTATTTGTACTTTCTCTCAAATTTTCTTTTTTTTTTTGAAATTCTATAGATATTTCTTTATTTTATTTTTTTGAATAATCTTTGTACTTTATAATAGTAAATAATTTTATTGTTATTTAATGAATTTCAATAATTTTGTATTTTATAAATAAATCTGTACACACGTATAATCAACAAATTTACCTGTTATAATAATGCTACTAGTGTTATTATCCATCATATTATTATTATTTTCTTGATTATTATTATTATAATAATATTTGATATGATTATTATAATGTTAATGTCATTCTAATTTTTGTTATTTGCGAACCTAATATTATATTTGTTGATGTTTACGTCAATGGTGTAAATATCATTTCTAATACCGGTGTTCATTATTTGTACTATCATTATTATTATTGGATGGACTAAGAAGCATTTTCGGTGTCAATAATAGATCAGAGAGTACTAACTTGCAACTTCTGTCAATTCTAGTGATAATATTAATGAAGGAAATAGTTAGTATGATTATAAGATTATTATTTTTATCACCATGTTTAATCGCCATTCAAAATTTTTGTCAACTTGATTACTATTACATTGTAACGTGAAGCCTGTGTCTGGGCATTAAACTATTCGAACAAAAGAATAGTGATGTAGTGAAAATGAGAAAGACGATGACAATGATACGATGTGAAAGCCAAATGCAAGGTTATATAGAGTATATCTACCGAGTCACATGAAACTATAATTTATTATAGTTAATCAGGCTGCAACATGGGTTCCTATATGTACTTAGTAGCGGGGCCACCACCTATGACCCCATGTCTAGTCCGACAACAAACCATGCTCTCTGGTGTCCCCTTCTGGCCTGAACCCCAACATCCTAAAGCACTTCATTATGGTATGCGATACTACAAACGAGCCTATTTGGATATAAAAGTTTATGATAGAGCTACAAGTGATTTGGATATGGAAAGATTGTTGTCATTTTATTGTAATAGCAATAGCATGATTACACAAACAAAGAAACCAGCGCTTTACTAGAAATCCAATCATGAGGGGTGTTGTAACCATGTAAAATAGTCTTAACAGTCTATTCACAAAGCTAATAACACAATTATAATTAGATCGCTATCTTGAGAATATAGTGATTGGGGCTAGGATTATTAATATTAAAGTACAAGTGAGAGATTGTTACTGATATACTCTCTAATGCTATTAGATAATGAGGGAAACTGAAAATATATTAATTGTGTATGTAAATTCTTCATATATATTAATAAAATCTTGATATTCTTTATATTAATATTATGATAGCGTTTCATGCATGTAAATTGAATCGTGTAAAGTGTTGCAAATGCTAATATAATTACATTAAGAAGTTTTATTCATAAAAGGTTATGAACTTGGACATAAGATTGTTTTAATACATAATCACGAAAATTAGGTTGCGAGTCACAGACTCTAAAGGGCATCAGAAAGTCGGTATGATTTACACACACCTTGTATTTGTACAATGATTGTCATACCATTTATTATGAGATACTAAGAGCATATGTATGTAGATGCTTCATTTTAAACAATGATTTGAAGAACAAAATAGACACTTGAAGTTCACTTTTTGTTGTCAATGCCTTGGTTCATAATCGTACTAAGTGTGCACGAGTCTTAGACCTGAGATAGCATAATTATTTTATGCGCATGATCATCAATGTATTATTAGGGTATTAAAAGTCAATATCTATCTTGGTATGATATAGAGTCATGAGGCCAATATGCTATTGTTCATGTACGTGCAGAGGTATGTGTGTTTGATAAAGGATTTGTCTCTTAATAATTGAGCAAGGCATTTGTCTTATATGATTGATGGTCCATGAGATAAAAATTCTTGACTTTGCTCATTACTAATTAAAGATGAATTCAAAGAGTCACACACAAAAAGTCACAATGTGTGATAAGTGATAAATTCATTAGGATGTGAATAGACCTTGAGAAGTTTCATTGAGTAATTAATTTAGTTGCAATTAGATTGAATCAAATAGAATCCAATGGTGCTTGTTAATAAAAAAATTGTTAATTAAAAAAGCAATGGGTTTGTAATTTAATTAATAGAGATTAATTAAATTAAAATAAGAGAGACAAGTAGGCCTTAACAAATGTTATATAGCATGTAATTATCAATGAGATTAACAATTAAATAATCTATAGGTTAGGAATAATTAAAAGTCCATGTATAAAACCCAAAGAGCCTATGTCCTATGTACCTTAGGTTTTATATATGGAAAAGGAATCCTAACAAGTGTAGGATGTTTTGTGTTACTAATAAATAGATTTAGAAAAGTTTTAAATCATACACATCCAAAAAATTGAGAGAAATTTTTGAGCATCCCCTCCAAGCTAGAGAGCGAAGCACTTCTAGCCACCCTTCGTTATCTTTCTTTTGTCCTAAGGCCTTGTTGCTCAAAAAGGTTTTAAGTAAGAGCCTCACAGAAGTGTTTCTAAGGTGAAGAAAGTGTTTGTCAACATTCTAATCGTGTAAACAAATTAGATGCTGAGGTTCAAGAGCGAATGCCTAGAGGATCACAAGTGCATTCGTGTTGGAATACAATTCCAAAAGCCAAATGCCTTCTTGTGATTTTTATTTTATGCGTGTTATACCATGAAAACAGTATGGTGTTATATAATGAAAACAGCATGGGTTTGGTTTTTTTTTAATTCCACTATATATTCTCTAGTATTTAATGTATTGAAGTTTGAATTTTCACTCTAAATCCGTTGAAACCCAAAAGTTGCTACAAAGATATGTGCTTACTTCAATCTCACATCTGACAATTTTTTCTCATAAAAATTACACCATAATCTTGATTCAAATATCAATTATATTATCTTTTTAGAAAAATGAAATTATGTTCCCCTGTTTATTAAGTCATAAGTACGTCTCAAACCAAACACACACAATAGTCTTATTGTAAGAACATCACCTATCGTTAAAATGGTCTCTCCCGCGGAAAGCGTAAGTGCGCCCATGTGCAGTCGGATTAACATGAATTATACTTGGACAAAGAGGAATGGAAGTTTCCCAAACGTAGTATGCGATCCAAAAGTGATGCAAAAGCTTGGTGAACTTTAAAGATAAACATTATTGCATGAACAATCCCAAACAAAGAAGTCGAATCACATTCAAATTAAAAAAGAAATAACAAGAATCAAAACAATTCTTGGAATAAAATTTAAGGAAACTTGAATTAAATTGAGTAAATTGTATTGAAAGAAATAATAAGGTCAAAAGTTTGTATAAACACTGTGTTCATATGCTATACGAAAACCCTAAACGAATATTGAAGAAAGAACCCTAGCCGAAATAGGTAACCAAAATATCATCCGCTGAAAACGTCATCGCGACCGATGTGATTGAAGTTGCGCTCTATCGCACCTTTACCCGATTTTTCTGGCCGTGTGATTAGTATTCCAATGGGCTCATTTATCGTTATGCGGTCAATCGGGACTGATCGCGTTTCTTGGCAATCGACATTCAAGAATGTTTTTCCCACGTTGCGATCCCTTGGAGCGGGTTGGAGATCGCTGGCGATGCTGTCAGCCTGTTGAGATAGCTCCCAAATTTGGGCGAGCTATCGCACCTTTTTCTACAGCCAAATGCATTCATGTTGTTCACGACAAAAAGTGTATGATGCTTGGTTAGTCTGCCAGCTTCTCCTTCCTAAATTGCCCGTACTACATTTATGTTGCCACTCTCAATACGGACATGCTGCCAATCTTTCTCCATAGCCAACAAAAAGGCATGTTCAGCCGCAATGTACCCAGCATTCTCTGGAGACAGGAGACTTAGTGAACTTCCTCGTAATCACCTTCCTATGAACATGATGTGCGTGGATGTACTAAATGGTATGGCTGATCGTAATATATAACTCAAATCTAGCTTAAATATTGCATAACAATGAATTCGACTAAATTATCAATGCCAACAGTCGACAATGTGTCGTCAAAGATGGTTGAATAATTTGTGTCTCAAGTAGCGCAGAGGCAGGTCATAATTATGCCACTTCTCAGGGGGAAAGGGGACCATTTTATTGAACCTGGCATGCAACCTCCTTTAACAAAAACTTGTCATCTTTGCCGGGTCTGGTCTTCCACTTTAAGCAATACCTAAAACCACCATATTTCTACCTTTTCTCTTCTGGGTCATACATCCCTTAATAAATTGTAACAAAATTTAATAGCACGTTGATCTTATAGAATCTTTACAAAAATCTGGACGTAACTTATAAAATATCTCTTGGTATATAATAAAATCTTATAAAGATAATATGTTCGAAATTCTATAATAAAAAAATTGAATATCAATTTATCCCCTTTTGTTAATATGTTTTCTACTTCTGATATTCTTCTAGTTGTAAAATTTATTTAATGGGTTAATTCTAACGGGCGAATGCTTGGCCGTTTAATAGTTGATGCATATTAATTAATTGAAGAATGTGCAAGCTGAGCTTACCATAAAGGTATCTACTAAAAAAATATTTTTTATTGATTCGCCCTTAAAGTCACTACTAAACTTCTGTGACCTTAGTACTTTGGTGAAATTTAAATTGTTTACTATGAGCATTTAAATTTGAGAGAAAAACAAGCATAAGTAATTACAGCACTATTAATGCTCTGAGCACATTCTACAGTCCTACGCTAATACAAGGCATTGGCGTTCCTTATGAAATTATTTTCTCATGGATCGTATTTTGCTTTCAATAATTGTATTAAACGACATCCGGCACGCCCTACACGACTACTACTGGAAACCAACCACTTCAACTGACTTCAATTGTTACCTGTCAAAGTTTTGGTGTAGAAAGCAAATGCGGGAAGATTATAGTAAGATTGTACCTCAATATTACGGGCATATAAATAGTGGAATAAATCTTAACTATTTATTTGAATACTTGATGGCATCGGATGATAGATATATAAATTGGTGATCTCTCTACCTATTAAGATTACAGAAAATTCCCTACATCAAAATATCTATTACGTACAGAAATGTTTATAGAAAAAAAATTAATTTTATTAAAAAGGTGGTGTTTTTTCAATTGCACAAAATCATATCGTTTTCCGCATCAGATACGAAATATGTATTTACTTATTTGCAGCAAATTATTTATTCAAGACCTTGATTTTTATAAATTTTTTATGTCATGTAAAATAAAATTTTGTATGTGGCATCTGGGCATGTGTTTTGAATAAATAATTTGTCCATTGTTCAATCATGATTATTTGACCATTTTTGGTTTCAAATTACATCCAACAATTACGATTCAGTTTAATTAGTGCGATTGTCTAATGTTTAATGGATTGGCAGCAGTCTGTTAGCGTAATCAATTCCACGCAATGCACCTTGGGAATAACTGTTTTGTTGTTGTGATTGCAAGTTTGGAAGGTGACTGCAAATATGTTTATTTTATTACATGGCATGACCCTGCCTCTCTTAACTCGTGTTTAGTAGATCCAATTGTCAAGTACTTGTTTAAATTTTATGTTTGGATTTAAGTTTTAGTTTGATTGTCATGTTATGATTTCCATTGATATTATGATGATCTTGCACTACGTTAATGACGTGTTAATATTGAAATCAAAATTAAAAGTATGTCTATATGTTAAGTTTACAGGTGACATGAATATAAAGTGGATAGTTTATTAGTCTCCAAAGTGGCCAAATTGATCAATTGTTTTTCGTCATGCCTCAAGTGGTTATCTATCTACAAAAGTTAGTGCACATTATTGAATTTATATAGATATATGATGTTTATTAGTTATTTAAATTTTAGAGTTTACCCAAGGGTAATTCAATATTCTAATATTTGCTTGTTAAACATATTTGTGTATCCCAACGATACCAATTATATTTGATGAATCTTTTTGACTGCCCAATAAAGTTTCGAGGTGTTAAACTTATGATTATATATCGTTGAGTTTACACAAGGAAACTTGCAATATATTTTAATTGTTTGAATTTAATAATTTATTGAGCAACTATGTATTTGAAGTTGTCTCACCTCATTCGCCTACTTTTTTATTAGCATGTTTAATAGTTTAATTTTTTTGAATGGTGTGAAAGAGTTAATTTCCAATTAGGTGTTTTGGATCTTGACTTTGCACTATTGTAAAAAGAACTTGATGCCATCATGGATATGAGTAGAAAGATTGATAAATCAAACTAAAGAGCATAGAAAAGGTCCAACAATTTATGCCTTATTTCATGAGAGTGACCATTGCCAACACCATTAAGACCACTATTTCACCAACTAGAAGTGCTAAAGAAGACCTCAAATTTGTGGAAGAATGTTTTCATTCTGTAGGCAAATCTCTTTCTGGCACACTAATGGCTGAACTCATGACCATGAAGTATGATAGCTCATGAAGTATGTGGCAACATGTGATCAAGATGACTAATATTGCAGTAAAATTGAAGATCCTGGGTATGATAGTTGATGATTCCTTTTGAGTGTAATTTATTTTGAATTTATTGCCTGTTGCGTATGGACCTTTCTAAATTAATTATAAGACTATGGAGGACAAGTGTAATGCAAATGAATTGTCTAGTATGCTCACTCAGGATGAAACATGGTTAAGGAATCAAGGAGTTCATTCTGTTAACCTTGTGGATCAAGAGACTAGTAAGATTTACAAGCCACAAGGGAAGAAATTTAAGAAGAAGGCACATGCTAGAGTGACATAGGTTGCTATTGATGCCAAAGGGAAGGAACGAAAAGTAGATAAGTATCATTTTTGTAAACAAGAGAGACATTACTAGAAAGATTGCTTAAAACATAATGTTTAGTTTGATAAGAAAAGTACATCTAACCTTTTTGTATGCTCTGAATTAAACTTAATTGAAGTTCCTTCCAATACTTGGTAGCTTGATTCTAGTACTACAATCGTTTCTAATATGATTTACGGATTCCCAAACCATAAACCTAACTAAGAATTTTTTATTCATGAGAAAATGCAAGAAGATACAAAGTAAAAGCATAAAGACTTATCATTTAGTATTGAATACTGGTTATCACTTGGATTTAATACAAATTCTCCGTATACCTTTGATTTCTTGAAGCTTAATTTTTGTTTTAAAATTTGATGCTGATGGGTTTATTTTAAAGTTTGGCATGCTCGTTTCAATTTATTTAAACATAATTCCATTATTAGTTCTAGAATTCTTATGGATAGTTTATATAAATGGAAAATTGATGCTAATCTTTCTAAATCCCTATTTTCTAATCATCACACCATGGGAATTAAGCGTAGCACAGTAAATAATAATTCTACTTACTTATGACATAAATGCTTTGGTCATATATTCAAGGAAAGACTGGAAATATTGGCAAAGAATGAAATTCTTTGAAACTTAGATTTTACCAATCTTAGCATATATGTGGATTGCATTAAGGGAAAACAAACCAAACATAGCCAAAAGAAGTATTCAACTCCTTGAAATTATACACATTGATATATATGGCCTTTTGATCCTCCATCCATAAGTGAAGAAAAAGTACTTTGTCAATTTTATAAATAATTTTTCGTGTTATGGATATGTCTCTTGGCTTAATAAAAAATCTCAAATTATAAATGCCCTTTAGGTATTTGTAACGGAGGTTGAAAGGTAATTAGATAAAAAGGTGAAAATTATAAGATCTGATATAGGTGGTGAATATTATGAAAAATTTGGCGAGTCTGGATAATGTCTAGGTCCATTTGCAAACTTTCTTGAAAAACATAGCATATGTGCATAATATACTATACCAAGCACACTTCAACAAAATGGTGTGGTAGAAAGGTTCAATAGGACATGAATGGATATGATTAAGAGAATGATAAGTAATGCCTTACTACCCAAAACCTTGTGGATGCATGCACTTAAAACTGTTGTGTATCTACTAAATAGGATTCTAAGTAAGGCAAACCTAAAAACTCCTTTTGAGTTGTGGATTGAAAGGAAATATAGTTTGAGGTAGCTGCATATTTGGGGTTGTCTAGGACAAGCATGAATTTACAATCCAAAAGAAAAGAAATTAAATTCTCAAATAGTGAGTGGCTATTTTATTGGCTACTCAAAGAAATCTAAAGGGTATATGTTTCATTGCCCAAACCATAGATCAAGAATTGTTAAAATAGTTAATGCCAAATTTATTGAAAAAAGAGAAGCTAGTGGGAGTGTTGAAAAACATACTAAGGATATTAATGAAATAAGGGTTGATGTTCTATCAAACTATAAATGTTCCAATATCTACACTCATATCAAATTTTGTCCCAGTATTAGATAAGCGAAGGGATCTTGGGCAACATTTGTATGAAACAACACTTCATAAAGAAACTAACTTACAAATGATTGATATAAATGAACCACATAGAATAGGTTTATATGAACCTTTAAAGATAAGAAGACCAGCTATTCTTATTGATTATGTGGTTTATTTGTAAGATTCGAAATTTGATTGTGGCACTATAAAGATCCTACTTTGTTTTCACAAGCTATAAAAAGTGATGAGTGTGAGAAATGTATTAATGCCATGAAAGATTAGTTAAACTCAATAGCAGAAAACAATGGTAGGAAACTTGTTGAATTACCAAAAGGTTCTAAACAAGGCAAATGTAAGTGGGTCTTTAAGACCGAACGTGACTTGAATGGTAATTTTGAACGATATCGACTTGTTGCCACTCAAAAGGATGATATTGATTATAAAATGACATTTTCACTTGTCTCAAAGAAAGACTCGTTAAGAACAACGGCATTGGTAGCTTTGTATAATTTATAGCTACATCAAATGGATGTAAGAACCACTCTTCTAAATGGAGATTTTGAGGAGAAAGTGTACATGAATCAACCTATAGATTTTTCCATAAAAGGAAAAGGTCACATGGTGTGTAAGCTTAACAAATCAATATATGGACTTAAACAAGCTTCCCGCAATGGTATATTAAGTTTAATGATACCATAACACATTTTAATTTTTTTAAAAAATATTTTGATTGGCGTATTCACCGAAAGATCTGTGGGAGCAAGTTTGTATTTCTAATTCTATATGTTGATGATATTTGACTAGCTGCTATTGATTTGGATATGTTGTATGAGACTAAAGATTTTCTATCTAAGAAATTTGAAATAAGGATAATGTTTAGATTTTATAGTATAAATATATATAAATGTGAATGTGTAGATATTGATTTGATTATGAATTGATAAAATAATTAAAAAATAATTGATTAATTACAAATGTAAAATAAAGAAATTTTGAATTTGAATTTTAACAAAATTTTGTTGAGTGGTGTATTTGACAGTGGAAAGTTTAATAAGTTGGATGGAAATGAAAATATGGCTAACATAGTGAATGTGTAGATTCTTTTTGCTTGGATGAGTTGTCGTGACTAACCCACATTATGGGGTTCCAAAGCTTTGTAAAATTTCAGCTTTAGACCTCCGAAAAATGTGTACTTCATTAATAGTCGTTGAATTTATAATATTTTATGAAGAATTAGAGTATGAAATAAAGTATGTGCAAAAATAACTTTATCTTTTTAAAATTTGTCTAGAAGTTCGTCATAAAAAGTAATTCACTTCATGCATAGCATGCTTGTACTAAACTTTTACCCACAACTTGTTTGCATCTATCCCGAAAGCGGCTTCCTCTACCATATACATTTATTTTCTAAATACGGATTTCTGTAGGAACAATGAGAAAGTATAAGAGAATAAAATCACTTGAATTGGAGCAAAAACGATATTTGTCTATGACATATATTTTTTAAATTATTTGACTCAGATGCATATAATAGTAAATTAACTATATACTAAAAATTATTTTATTGAAATTTTATTTATTTCATTATGCAGGGGCATTAGCTTACCTCAATATCACATATTGTGGTAACTTATCATGAACTCTTCTGCAAAGATTCTCAAGAAAACACAAGTACATGCTGTCATGTAAACTGTATCTCAGTAGCTTTTTAACTTTCTTTATTTTACTTGTCATTTTGCCTTATTTTTCTTATTGCTCTTGAGACATCAAGTTACGCGGGCAGAGCCTCGCCCCCAATATCCACCTCCCAAATGTGAGGTGGATTAAAGCTCGGAAACCAAATTTAAAATCATGATCGTAGATTTTCATAGTTGGACTGCATTAAAGGCAATAAAATTTACCTCATTATCTCGTGGCAATGAAACACCGGCATGACTCAGGAGGCTCATCTATTTCCATTTCCAATCAGCATCTTAGTTGAATAACAGATACTAGCAAGTAATGCTCAATAAGATGCGGAAAAAATTCAATAGCGACATGTTGACTATCCGGGCATTAGATAGGAAAGGAAACCAGATAATAATAGTACCAACCAGAACATTGTCAAGAGTATTACCTCATAAACCTCAGTAACGGCCAGAGAAACACCATCTCTACTCTGAATTTGAAGTATCAGGAAAATGTTCTGCAATCAGTCTGACAACCTAAAGATGATACTCACGTGCCAAGCGAGTCTAAGAAGGATATTCGGCAGAATGAAGTTCAGCATATGATGGCTCTTCTCGGTACGCAACGCAGAAATTCCGGTTGCCAATGTCATGGTGCTGCCTGGTTTTCAAAGTTAATGGATAAAGTTCACGATGCTCTGATAGTTGTTCCCATCTATAAGAATCACAGTAGTCAGCCCCTTGATCTTCTCTATGAACATCACGATGATCTTATAATGGATCCTGTTGTAAGTGCTGCATGGCTCAGAATGTGTTCCATCTCCGTACAGACCATGACGACCCAAGTATGAATTCAGCCCATTTCTATAACAATCACGAATCCTCATATATGAATGTTGTTCACCTTGGCGTGGATGATGGTGATTTAAATATGAATCCTGGCCATCTCCATGAGGAGCACGATGCTCAACGTACGGATGTCTGCCATCTATATAAGAATGATGTTCAGGATGACGATCATTTTCCTCTCTATAAGGATGACGGCACTCTATAGATGGATTGCGTCTGTCTCTGTAAGTATAGTCCAACTTTAAATTTCTATCACGTCTATCCATGTAACAATCACGATGCTCGGAAGGTGGATCTCGCCAATCTCTATAGGGATCACGGAGCCTTGGAATTCGATAACGCCTGTCTCTATAAGGACCATGACACTCTATAGATCCCGCCTAGAACCATCCACACCGGCAGCACTATCAAAGGCATACAAAGCAATGGTAAAGGGCAGACGTGCGGCAAAGGTTGACACTGGTACAACTGGGCCAATAACCTTTCTTGGGTGCTTAGGAGGATGCCCATGGTATTGCGGATCCTCTTTCAGTGCAAGGTGCCTCTTGTTCTCAGCTCCCTGCTTTCTAGTTCACTTTGCGTACGGGGTAGCGTTCTTCTGCTTTGCTAATCTTACCTAACTTTTTAAACAGTTTTCTTTTGCTTGTAGCAATAAACAGCTTACACAATTTCTTTACCAGTGGTGGAATTATTGGATGTATTCAAAATATTATATCTCCAGAGCATCAACATTCTTGCGGGTTGCCTATATTGATCCCCAAGGACTCAAAAAATGGAAGTAACATCAATATACCTGTTCCGATTCCAGTTGGCAATCAAACTTGATCTTTGTGTAGTCGTTATCCTGGATAACTTTGTTGAACTTGTCCTCTGCTAAAGCCAAGCAATTGTCCAGAATAGTAAACCGAGCCTAATACAGTACCCATCTCTAATCGAAGTAAAGATCTCAAACCAATCTTTTAAAACCTGGACCCTTTATCAAATCAAAAAATCAATGGGTTTAAGGGTCACTGGTCCAACTTGGTTCAACTGCAGTCGAATCAGTGACATCGTAATTACATTAAAAATATAAATTATTATTCGAAAAATTAAATAAAATAATAAGTTTAAAAATAATATCTAAATTTACTTTTTGTTTATTTCTTTTATCACTATTAATGATTGAAAATAATATATTAATACAACAAAACACCGCAAACCATAGATATTATCTAATACATCAAAACATACAATGGAACAAATGATATTTCAACTAAATATAGAGTCAAAGTAGCATAAAATATCCATAATCAAATCAAGAAATATCCAACATACTTACTATTTTAAGTCAACTCATAAAGTCAAAATGAAATAACCAATATTGTCTAATCCTTAATCCATACAATAGCATAAAAATTTAAAATCGTGAGATTCATTAACTTCAAATCATTCTTAACCAATGCTTTTCATCTTCATGCATAACACAGCTAGTACGAGATCCAACTCCATCACTAATCATGACATCATGCAAGTTATCAATAATGTTAAAATATTCAAAAAATGAAAAATCAATTTCATTATTAACTTCTACTAGTTCAATATCTTCAACATCGTTAACATTATCTACATGTATGTAACAAATAAAATTATTACATCTCATATTAAATTATATATATTTTCATGACCATAAACTTTATACATATCTTCTTAAGGATGTCTTCGTAGCCTTTCTATTTTTGGAGGATATAATTGCTAATAAAGTATATTCTTGTATGTCTTTCCTTAATTGCCTATCTCAATGGCTTTTGATGATGTTTGTATATGGCTTATATAATTTCTTTTTGTTCTTGAATGAATTCTTAATGCCTATCCATACTCTATGCATCCTTTCATAAATATATGCTATAGAAGGCTTTTTATTTCCATCAACAGTTTTTAAAAGACGCATGAAAGGTTCCGTAATGTTCACCATGATCAAACAATCATTCCAAAAATTGTTATCTAGTATAATTGCAACAACTTCTTTTGTCTTCCTTTCTCTTGCTAATTTAGAGTTAGCAAACTCTTTATAAGTTACTAAAACTTTTAAATCATGCATGTGAAGGTATATATTATAAAGAGCAATAAAAGTAGTATTGAACCTTGTATCACTTGGATGAAGAATTTCTGTCCAATCTTTTCCTTTCTTAACCAAGCTAACCAATAAACATTGTTGTAATCAAATTTGGTAATCTGGGATGATTTCTCACAATTTCAACAATGCAGCCCCCATTTGCAATATATTTCAAAATCAAATTCAAGCAATGTACTACACAAGGAAACCAACTAATAGATTCATAATAATCCGAAATCATTCTACCTACTGCTACATAATTTGATCCATTATCAGTAACAATATGAACCACATTGGTTGGACCTGCCCATTCAACAACTTTTTTGAACAAGTTAAAAAGTGCTTTTGCATCTTTCACAACATCAAAAGCATCCATAAATTTCCAAAACACAGTTCTATGAGGATAATATACAAGAAAGTTAATTAATGCTAAAGCAATATTATTTGTCCAACCATCACCGATAATGGTGTATCCAGAATCTAACCAATGACTTTGAATATTATCAACCCACAATTGAACTTCTTTTTTTGAACCTATTAATAAAGATTATGATAAATAGGAACCTCAAATCTTGGTCTCATTGCAATTGCAGCATCAAACATGTGGTGGAAGTATCTTGAATTACATGCATTAATGGGAATGGATGTATAATTAAAGAACTTGGCAATTTCTATATGAGCTCTTTCAATTGCTTCTTTACTTATAAGAATACATTTTATCGTAGGTTGAGTTCCGAGAGTAGTCGTCGGAGCAAAATAATCACAAATTTTACTCGAAGATCTAAATTTTACACTTTTATTTAAAGGTGTTTTTCCTTTTTCCACACTAGGTTATACATTTTTACCTCTTCGTCCTTGTGTATGCAATTTTTCAATTTCATCATAGCCATCAATATCATCCCTTTCAACAATGCGAGGACCATAAGAATTCTCAACAAAAAATCTCTCGACTTTCTTTCTTTTTCTCAATAATCCCTTTTAGTGATTGCTCTATTTGATATCTAACATCTATAGGTACTTTAGAACATAGTCCAATTTCACCCTTCTTTATTTATTGCAAGATATTGTTTTATCCTATATATTCCGCCACCTATTGACACCTTTCTACAATACAAACAACAAAGAGTCTTTTTTCCATCAATAATCCTTTCAACCATATGATTCCATGTTATATCACTTTTTCTCCTTTGTGATGGAGTTGATGTAGCTACTTATGTCTATATTTTGTACACTAAATGACATTTTACTATTGCATATAAACAAAGAAAAGACATTTAGAATATAATATAGTTGTATATCATATGTTTGACGCTTCAAAAAGTATGTGAATGGTAAGATAGAAAGTACAAATAACATTGTGATAACCAACAAGACACCTACGGAATAAATAGAATTGTCAAATATAGTCCATAGATTCTGTAAGAAATTATTCACAAGTCCTCTTAATTATATGTCAACAACCAACTAAACTGATAGATATGATTGCGTGGTTGTTGAGAGTATTTTTGCAAGACCTTCCTTTGAATTAGTTGTCAAAGAAAATTATTCCACACAGCCCAGTTGTCAAGTTGCATCAACCAACACTACTTTTTCCACGTTAAACAAAACATTTTCAATACTAAGACCTCAATAATTATTGTCTTGTTTTAGTGGAATGGAATTGACACTTCATCTGGGAAAGGGAAAAAAGGGTTTTTCCTTACAAGCCTAAGATGCTATATATGTGTGAATGGTCCCCAAAGATTTGGAGGATTAGTCACACACTTCCCATTTAAATCTTCTTTAAAACTCAGTTGATTGTTAGAAATTAATGATCACACAGATTGAAGCAAAAACTAATTTGTTAGTACGTTTTAGTCACTTTTGTCTATTCTCTTGGCTTGACCAAAAGTGTGGAGATTGGTCAAAAGCCATTCTCACTTTCAACACCAACTTGCTTTAATTAATAGTGCTCCGAATCTTCTTGTTCACCATATCCATTATCCATACTAACCACTTTATTAATTAATGCCAACTTGGTATCAAGGTTCGTGCATGAACAAGAAATTAATTGATGGTTGAGGATTGATTAAAGAAACTAATTACATGAGTGATATATATTTATATATGTATGCACTAATTATATTAAGTTGAGAACTATGTATGATTTCTTTGGAGAAGCTACTGTCGTGAGAAAACAGAAAAGAGGAAAAACTATGTATAATTTCTTTGAACAAGCTAATGCCGTGAGAAAAAAGAAAAGAGGGAAAACTACGTAAAATTCTTCGGACAAGCTATTGTTGTGAGAAATACAAAAGAGGGAAAACTATGCACTTGCATCCCATCATTGCCAGAAAGAACTGAGAACGTAGATTGCTGTCTCGTTAGAAAGAACGGGATGTTGATTGCTGTGTCGCTAAGTGATTGTTATTGTCCCTAATTGTTGCGTTGCTAAAAACCAGTGTTCTAGCATTGTGGGAAACCTGTGTTGTTGCATCGTGATTTCATCGAAAAGAATTGGGGATTTGAGACTACGTTAGTGCATTAGGACTTAGACTTAGAGTTATGCTGGTTGACAATTGAGATTGGGAGTGGAGAGAGACACAGATGCTAACACCGAGTGCTTTAGGTTTTTACTTTATGTAGAAAAGCTCCCAACCGTTCGGTTTAGTCAAATCGTAGGTTGTTGAAGCATAGTTTTTTTTTTAATTTTCCAAAAATAAAGCGGTTTTAAGTAAATTTTGGTTTTTTAGGTTACTTTGGACCAATTTGCGGACAAGGCAACAGTTAAACTGATCGAATCGCTTAGTTCGGGTTTGTTTTCAAAACACTATCTTAAACATATTCATTTGGCTTATTAATTTTGCAAATACCTATAGTGTAGTATTTTGCGAACCAAATGGCAATTTTGAGATATCGATCAAATGTCTGGATGTAATATCACAACCTTACTCCAAACAAAAAGTATCACAAGCACAAGAGAAGTGAAAAATAAAGCTTTTGGAAATAATTTATCAATCATTAAACCTAAGCCACCTCAACTAATTTTTGTTGGAGAAAGTGTTACCTTTGCCATATTACAACATATTTAAATAGCAATGAGAACAAAACCATGTACCTTGTAAACTTTGGCCATGTTCATTTTATTAAATGGGATTATAAACTCAAGAATTATTTTAAATAATAGAAAAACTTCCATGAATTAGTTCATCATCACTACTAGAAAAGTTTCGGATTGTGACGACAATTGGGATGGATTTTGGGGCTGCTTTCCATTCATCCCCATTCACCATTTCTTGGGATGTTTTTATTTTTTTGGCACGATTTTGGGATGATTCTTTTCAGCATGGCTTTGGGATGGCCTTTTTTTGGCATGGCTTTTTTTTTTTATTTTATGTGGCACGATTTGGGGATGGTTATTTGGGATAGTTTTAAGATAGATATTTTGGGACAACATTGGAATGACTCATCTAAGATAGCTTTAGGAGGGCTCAACAGGATGGCTTTGGACAAAGATTAGATGAGTCGTTTAAAGTCAAGAAAATGCAATCCCATCCCAAAGCTTTCTTGACAATGAAAGTGGAATACAATTCCATCTTGTCTAAAATCAAGTAAAGATAAGAAATGGAAACTCTTGGGCAAACAACATGTAAATCTAGCTATCGAGGTTCTCATTATCTTCCTCACTTTCATCGTCATTGAGGGAGTTCAAACCCAACTTTTTAAAAGCAAGTCGCATAAATTTGTTTAACATTGATTCTGTTTGGGCTAATGTGGTCTTGAAATTTTCCATTTCTGCATCTCTCTCCCGTAGTTGCTGATGAGTACGTTCCAATGTTTCCTACATTGCTTGTAATTTAGGGTTAGGTAAGGAAGTCGAACTAGTCGATGCACAGGATAGCTACCTAAAAGACTAAGACTTTGAACTCATCCTTGGCAACCCATCCTTTTTGAATCCATCAAGCCATCAAGCATGTTGAGAACAACCATGTTGCTATTAGTAAATTTTATGTGTTATTTGGTTTTATTCAGTCATGATGTGTTATAGGAAAAAATTGGTTTACGTTTTGTTTTATTATTCTACTAAATGAATTTTGTTCATGTATTGCTTTAATATTGAAAAATTCCGTCCCATATCCATTGAAATCTAACAATGACATCAAAATAGCCATTTTCCTATGATTAAGTAACATTACCTAATGAGACTGATGTTTCTATTAGAAACTCCTTTTTAATTACACACTTCTTTGTCCAAGGATTTTTATCTCATAGAACACTAATTGTATAGGATAAACACCTTATTCACTTAGAAGAAGACAAATCTTTGATCACACATTTAGCTTTATATGAACTCGGACAATAGCATCTTAGACTCATTACCCTATCTCATATTAAGATATATATTGGTCTTTAACGCCTTAATGACTCATTGATCGCCATGTATACAACGCAACTATGCCGAGTTAAGTTTGGAACCCACATACACTTATCACAATCATGAAGCATGACATTTATAGGAAAAAGTGAACTCCATGTGTTTACTTCGTTCTTCAAGTCAGTGTTCAAATATTCATTCTCTATTAACATATCCACACATGTGTTCTTAGTATCTCATACTAAACGACATGACACTCACCAAATAAGCACAAAGTGTGCAAATTGTATCAATTCTTTGATTCCTTTTAGAGAGTCTATGACTTGTAAATTAATTTTAGTAATAGTCTATTATGACAACCTTTTATCCATATTATTAACTCCTGATAAACAAGGTTTCTTAACGCAATTACATAGGCATATGCAACAGTTTATGCTATTCAATATGTATATGCATGATAAACTTGCCATAACATGGATACAATGAATTTAATATTTTATTCATATATGAAAAGTGTACAAGTATAACCAATATGCCTCGAATATTCCTTATTATCTATTTGTGTTAGAGACTAATAATCTTCCACTTGCACTCTAAGACCAATAATTGTAGTGCCAATTACTATGGTATCTGATACCCATCTTTTCAAAATAGTGATCTAGCTACACTTGTGTCATCAATTTAGTAAGTGGGTTAGCTACATTATCTACTAAAGTTATTTTTTGTGTGGCTATGTAACCCCTTCTAATAATCCTTTAAATAATGTTATAATGTCTCTCTTTGTCTTTGGATTTCTAATGAGACCTTGGTTTCTTTGACTATGCAATCACATCGTTGTTGTCACAATAAAGTGACAATGGTTAATCTACATCTTGAACTTCCTAAAGCTTCATTACGAACTAGCTTATCCAAACACCCTCTTTCACAGCATCACATGTTACTATGTACTCAACTTCAATGGTGAAGTCTATAGTTGTATTTTATTTGGAATTCTTCCAACTCACTACTCCTCTTTAAAGAGTAAAGATGTACTAGAGATAGAATTTCTATCATCCACATCAGACTAAAAATCAAAGTCGATATATCTATCAACTTTTAGATCTCCATCACCATACACAAGTACCATATCCTTAGTCTTTTTCAAGTACTTAAGGATACACTTGACAATATTCTAGTGCTCTACTAGGATTCTCGTGAAACCTACTTGTAACACTTATGGCATAGATAATATCTATCCTCATATGTAGCATTGCATAAATCAAGCTTCCAATGGCCAAAGTATATGAAATCGCTTATGTTCCTTCTCTTATTATCTATTTTTGGGCACATGATTTTTAAGAGATAGAAATCATGCTTGAATTATCTATCTATTGATCCTCTTCATTTTCTCATTTATATACAAGGATTAGGAGAGACCTAACAATCTCTTTACTTTATTTTTATAAATACGAATGCCTAAGATATAGGTGACTTCCACCAAATCTTTCATGTATAAGGAACTAGATAACTAGGTTTTGATTGAGGTAAGCATCCTAATATCATTCCTAATTAGTAGTATGCCATCCACATAGAGCACTAAGAATGTGATGGTAGTCTTACTAATCTTCTTGTAGGCACACGACTCATCCTCAGTCTTAATGAAGCCAAATAATTTAACTATACCATAAATGAGAAGATTTCAACTCCTTGTCACTTGCTTAGGGTCATGAATAGACTTCTTTCACTTGTATACTTTATGAGACTCATCTTGGGCTTCAAATCGTGTGGTTGCAGCATATAAATATCTTCCTCAAGCATCCTATTGTAGAAAACAGTTTTGATATCCACATGCCATATCTTATAATCCAAGTATGTGGATATCATAAGTAGAATTCGAATGAATTTCAGCATGGTTACAGGTGTGGAGTTCTCGTCATAGTCAATTCTCTCCTTTTAACTATAGCCCTTTGTCACAAGCCTGACTTTATAGATATCCACCTCACCAATTGAACCAATTTTCCTATTATAGATCTTCTTGCATTCGATAGGAACTATTCTCTTTGCTAGATTTACTAAGGTCTATACTTGGTTCTCATATTATTACATATGCATTATGAAACTCTCCCAAACTTAATTCAGGCTTGCCCTTAAGCAAGGAAGTGCATCAAACAACACATGCATGCAACTCAATGTTCACAATTATTTATTCATCTTTGTCTCTAGTATAGTGTTGACAAATAACTCATCTCAAATACCATGCGTAGCTATCTCATATCTCATCTTTAGAATACTTAGTACATTGAATTAGGCCAAGGTTGCATCATACAATAGACCATTATGTGAAAGTATGTGTGCAAACCAATCATACTTTCTTAGTATCACCAAATTCTAGTCATTGAGACACTAACTCTTATCAACCTCTAATTTTAATATGGAATTTAAATCTAACAATCTCCTTAGGCTTAATAATAATATCAACTTCCACTAACATTAATCAGTGCTTTAAAAGAGATCAATAAGTGGTATCTAGGCTTTAAGATAATTAGATATTATGGCAACAAAATAAAGGTGAGATGGAGGGAGCTTGGTCCATATATTGCTTTTTTTTTTTCACAAATTTGCCCTTTTTTCAAGAGCTTTTCCTTTCTTTCTTGAAGTGTTTAGTCCCTTCTTATAAGAGTGTGGGCATTAGTGACGAGCACTCCTAGTTACTTAGTACTTAAACAATTTTTAAGTTTTTGTGCATATTCATGGCTCTAGTCACAATTTTACATAAAGTTCAATATTAGTGATGTGGAACCCCAGCTAAAAAGTAACTCAAACCAATTGTGTATTTTTCCATCTCTATCTTCTTCAATACTTTTTCATAGTCTCTCATTTTTTTCCCTTTTTCTAACCTCCTTTTTCCACCATTTTCTTCAACTCCTTACAATATGCAACCAAGTTCTGAAAATCAGGGCGAACAATTCTATCGAAGCTACAAAAGGAAAAGAAGTTTATGGGTTGCAGAGAATGTATATTGTATTAAAGGGTGGTGCCTTCCCTTTAATTAAATAAGCTAAAAAGGGACCAAATAGAAAATTTAAATACTTAGGTAGCACTAAAAAAATAAATGGTTCAAAAATAGCCTATATAATTTCTCAATTAATGCAAATAAAATTTCACTTCGAAAGGTAGTCACATTAAGTTCTAGGCTGGCCAGATTTCTAAAGTCAATTATCTACACACACTCCTAGAGTGACATAAAAAAAGTAATAATGGCTATGTGCTAAAAAATATAGGGATACAATGTACGTTAAACCTATGTGCCTGTAAGTTATCAAGAAAATTATGATTCTGCTAGTCATGTACCCATCTATCATTTATCATCATCGACAAACCACTTTTAAGAACGATACAAGCACAATCATCTAGAACCATTATCCATTCTTTCCAAATAAATCACAATCATAATTTGCACCAAACACCCACAAAAAATTCCATTTCCATAAGCAATTTAAAGATCCATCACGAGTAACTATATTATCAAAATTGCCATCCATTCCTCATTCAAGTTTCCATCAATTTTAAAATCATCAATTTAAACAAAATATGAGTTAAAATGACAAGCAGAGGCAGAAATATCACTCCATCATATCACAAATACATCAAAGATCAAAATACAAAGTAGAAAATGAAAAACAAAAACACTTTATATCTCCTAGAAAGCCCAATACAGTAGAATGTACAAGTTTTACTTCTACCCCACACTTAAAGTGTATATACACCCTAATGTGCTACAAAATTAATCCAAAAACAAGAAGGAAAAAGAATAAGCTTACCATCATTGGTATCATACTCTACCAAGCCTTAAGATGTAAAAGGAATGTTAGTAGAATCAACTAGCAGTGGTGGTGCTAGATGTGGCTATGGATACTACAACTATGAATACTTGTGTGGCTAAGGTCGTGGAGAAAATAAGTGTGGCTATAATGGAACTAGATATGGTTATTAAGCTGCATAATTTGATCTAAATGGAAGATCATGGAACGCTCTCAAGTCACAATGTGCTACTAGGCCCAAATTAGCATATTAGCATGCATAACCAACATGCCCTTAAGTAACTTCTATCACAACTACATAGCCTCAAACCTAGCCATCATGTCATCATGCACCTAGTATTACTCTAGAGCTAGCTGGCCTAAATTAGCATATTAGCTTGCATAACCTACATGCCCTCAAGTAACTGCTACTGTAACTGCATAGCCTCAAACCTAGCCATTTTGTCATTATGCACCTGGCACTGCTCTAGAGCTAGCTCACATACCCAGCAATGTAATCATCGTGGCCTTTACAACTGCTCTAGATAGGGTGCCTCAAGTTCTTTTGAGGGTGTCTTCTCAACTCCCTCATCAACTACTAGGTCACACTCTATTGGAGTTAGCCTACCTACACCATCATCTTCTTCATCCTCATCTTTATCCTTTACTACTCTGCTAGTAGTCTATTACACTAACGGAAGTCACTTGCATGTATACCATGTGCTATAATAGTACTTAGATGTTTAAAGGCTTAAGTGTAGATCTCCCTTCCATCATAACTCTAGTATGGTGTACCATCTTTGTGATCATAAGAGGGTATGATAGTCTGACATTATGGTGGTCGGTAGCACATAATATACCTATGTAAAGCATTACCACTAGATCAAAATAATGGCCATACTTGATGCGATATAATATATAAGCTTGATTTGTGGAGACATCTACCTTATGCCTTGTAGGCATAAATCTACAGCATATTAAGTTATGCTACACCTTCATGCATCGTGTCAGATATTTATGTAGGAAAAACATAGGCTTGTCCCTAACCACCCTCCATTTTGCTTGAGCATCATCATGTAACTCCTGTAACAATGTTTCAAAATGTATTATGTGATGTGGATGGTTCAGCAGGCATTATTGACCCTTTGTGTGAATGTTAAAGTAAGCATCTAAGTCTAAAGGAGGATGTTAATAGCCTTATCCCTAATCTATCATCCTTTCTATCGAGGACTTTAGCATATAGTTCATAAACGTACTTGGCTTAGGCTTTATCTAGGTTTGCACAAAGTTGAAGCCACTAGAACTGCACCACAACATCTGTAATCTACCTATCTATATTTAATTGTATGTTAACTAAAAATCCTCACTATGGAAGAGTGCTATACTCATTATATCAAGCCAGCGACTATACTGAACTGTCCATCTATCGAAATAGGTTTGAGTAGATGAGGAAGCTTCTTGTCCAGTTCATCTTTGTCCCCCACCACTTGCCATCACCCACACAAAATGAATAGACTTCATTTCAATAAGCATGCACACAAATATCAAACAAAATGATCATAACACGACATATGAACAACTAACACAACAAAGCCAACAAGATATCCATCCTCCCACACTCAAGCTTAATATAGCTCACAAGTGCACATCCCTCCACTATAGTTGCTTACATACCTAAATTTCACACATTCACCTAACCATTCTCATAAAATAATCAATATAATCACTAAATTCTCCAATGATTATCCCATTATTTGCTTAACCAAAAGTTCAACACATTTAAAAATGGTCCCAATAAAACAAGAATCATTTTTCCAAGCAATGGATTGCATTTACTAAAAGTATCATATCCACAAAATTCATCATTTTCAATCAACAATTCAAAGCAAAATGTTCCTAGTCATTCCAAAAATCAAAGTTTGTATTCAAATTATAACAATCTTGGAGATTAGGAACAAATTGAATCAACGCACACCATTCACTCAAAAATTTGCAAGCACATTGATAATGGATCACATTGCAATCTAAATTTGATGGTAAAGCCTTCAATTTCCTACTTCCACATTTTAAACAACAAAAAGCACAGAACTTTGGGATTAAAGACTTACCTTAAAATTTTCCTCAATCAAGTTATTGAAATTGAAGATGGGGAAGTGGGAATCATGATTTCAACAAAATTTTGGGTATAATTGATACATAAATATGTTTTTAGGAGGTGGAAAACATGAGGAAGGAGAGGGATTAGGGTTGGAAGTGAGAGAGGGTCAATCTGGGGACATTCTTTTAGTTCTATACATTGTTGCGATTAATAACATTTAAGTGCAATCAATTGCAATCCCTTTTTAAACCCTAGGTGATATAATCATAATGGGTTAGAGTGGTTGCCTTTAAGTCATTGTCAATTAGAGATAGATGTGGTTGATTGCACACAGGCATGATTGATTATGTTTAACCCTTGTTAATTGCTTGTAGATTGGGTTGTAGTATTAAAAATTGCATGAATGTGCGATTGATTCAAAATGGCCTAAAGTTGATCTGCCTTAGTCCAAAATCAATCGAAATCAATCCTAGACATGTTCTAACACAAATTTTTGACTTCATTAATATTTGTTTGAATTTTAAACAAGTTATTGTTATGGGTCAAGAATCAAATTAAAGCTAAGGAAATTAAAATTAACCTATTCTAGTCCTAAAATTACCCCAATTAAATTAGCTAAAATTTAGGGAAAGTAGGAAAACATTGCAATGCCTCCCAGCCATTGCTTGATTTTATGTCTCTAGCTTGATGTAACTAGGCTCAATTTGTGACATCAAACACATGGAGCATTTCAGCTGCTTGGTCCTTTTCTCCCAAATAATGATTGAGCATTTGCCCGTTGACATGAAACTTACTATTATCTTTAGCGACCAATTTCACTTTGCCGAAAGGGGAATACTTAAGAAATTGTGAAAGGATCAAATTTCTAAACTTCAGCTTACCAAAGAAAATTTTATGATGTGGATTATACAAGAGAACTTGGTAACTAGGTTCAAACTCATTCCTTAATATGTGCCTATTATGTCATTTTTGTGGAGTTACAACCTTCTGGCCTGAGCATGGGCCCACAGCAAACAAGCAGGACCATTCTTTTCTGGTTTAGTTGAAGTCATGTTCATCTTTGCCCAGAAAGGAGTGTCGCGTTTTTTACTATCCCGTTTTGTCCATTTCGCTCAGTGTCTCTGGAATGTCCTTGCATTTTCTTTCTGCGTTTTCTTTCCTTAGTATAAATAATACTTTTGAAACAATGTTGCACGTATAGAGAAGAATCAAAAATATTTTCGAGCTCCTTCTAAAACTACTTTTCCCTCCAAACAAACCCTACTGAACTGCTCTTCCTTCAACGCGCATTTTCCACATGTTATCAGAGCAAGGTTGAACGGAAAGGAAGATTGATTGGAGAAGTCCAGATCTTCTTCCTCTAACGCAAACCAAGAGCTACGAGTCAATCGACGATCCACGATGATGGATAAATTCCTTAATCTGATAGATCCGAATATTCCTTTTCGGCTAGATAATGGAGACAATTTGACTGTTGGCCTTGTTTTCAACCGGTTAACTACTGAGAACTATGTGAGCTGGGAATGCAGTATGAAAAGGGCACTCAGGGCCAAAAATAAGCTTGGATTTGTCAATGGCCAACTGCGGAAGCCTATTGATGTTAAAGATCTGCTATTGGATCCATGGGAAAGATGCAACGATATGGTTGTATCGTGAATTCTCAACTCAGTCACTTCATTAATTAAATCAAGCCTCCTCTTTGTCGATGATGCACACAAGCTTTGGAAAGAATTGAGCGATAGAATGTCGTAGCACAACGGACCATGAATCTACCTGCTGAAGAAGGCTTTGAGTGCTCTAACGCAAGGTGATGACTCTATTCTTAATTACTATAGAAGATTGAAAACAACTTGGGATGAGTTACCTATATATGATACTCTGCTAGAGTGTTCTTGTGGACAATTAAGAATATTGATGGAAAGGCAACAACGAGATCAGGTTATACAATTTTTAATGGGGCTAAATGAGTCATACGGTAATGTGAGAGATCAAATTTTGATTTTGGAGCCTGTTCCTTTTGTGAATAAGGTGTTCTCGATTGTACAACAATAAGAGAAGCAACACTAGTTACTAAACAAAGTGCAAGGACTCGAGGTGGTTGTGCTAGCTGTGTAGTGAGGTTCGAACTACCAAAGGAGTGGCCCAAGGAAGGAGAGGACTTACTATGTACATTGTAAGATGGCAGCACATAGTCTGGAAACTTGTTTTAAGGCTGGGAATGCAAAAATCCCAACCTGCACTTATTGCAACATGAGAGGTCATGTGATCGAAAAGTGCTACAAGTTGAGAGGTTATCCACCAGGTCATAGAATGAATCAAAAAGGCAGTAGGCATGGCAAATCTACTAACCTTGTACAAAATGGTAGCCAAACAACTGGAAGGCAAGGGGCCAACAAGAATGGAAAAATGCTCTTCACTAAATCTTAGTACCAGGAATTGTTGGGAAGAAAGGCAGTAATCAATGATGATGGAGAGGCAAATCAACAAGACAATCAGGTTTCTGTTAACAGTGCTTCAGGTGTTTCATCAACCTTCAATGCCTCAGCACCTTCTATGAATAGTAACACAGATCTAACACTCATTCACAGTCCTTATCACCAATTGATCTTTGACACCGGAGCAACAGATCATATGATCTGTGATCCAAACCTTTTCACTTCTATTATGGCTAGACTTGTCAAACTAATTAGCCTTCTTAATGGTGCATAAGTCTTTTCTACACATCGGGCCATTGTGAGACTAAACGATTTCCTAACCTTGCATGAAATCCTGTGTGTGCCTTCATTTTCATTAAACCTGATTTTAGTCAAAAAACTCACTCAAACCAATAAATGTTGTGTTGTCTTTTCTCCAAAGGCTTGTTATGTGCATGACCTTGTTACATGGACCATTCTTAGGAAAGTTGAGGAGGGAGATGGCTTGTACAAGTACTCTGCAAGGAAGTTGCCTTCCCACCAGAACACAACAGATCATCAGACCACTAAAACCAAGCCGCCTTGCTATATAAACTTAGTAACTAGACCTGTCAACCACCAAAATCTTTGGCATTGTTGTCTTAGTCATACATCCAATAAGGTACTGAATTTGATTGAGAACTCTACTATAAAACCACATGTCAGTAACTCTAGTGATCTCTATGACATCTGTCCTTTAGCAAAACTGCATAGACATCCTTTTCTTGCTAGTGATCATAAAAGTTCACATCCTTTTGAGTTATTGCATTATGATTTAAGGGACCCTTTCATGTTGTTGCTCATGATGGTAGTTGTTACTTTTTAACTATAGTGGATGATTATACGAGGGCTACTTGGGTATACTTGTTGGAAACCAAAGCAGAAACTGGGTTGTTCCTTCAAGCTTTTTATATTTTAGCAATAAATCAGTTTAGACATGTTATTAAAGTAACTAGAGTAGATAGTGGTTCAGAATTCAATCTAAAAGAATTTTACTCAAGCAAGGGAATTATACGTTAAAAAAGCTGTGTAGAGAGTTTGCAACAAAATGGAATTGTAGAAAGAAAACATCAACATATATTGAGCATAGCAAGGGCCTTAATAATAAAATCTAGCATGCCTATGTCGTATTGGAATAGGTATATCCTTACTGCCGTATACATTATAAATAGACTACCTAGTCCAGTGACCAATAAAAAGACACTATTTGAACTACTCTATAATCTAAAACTAACCTACCAACACATGAGAACCTTTGGTTCTCTGTGTTAGGCAAACAAAATGTCAAGGAAGGCGAAATTTGACCCTAGGGGAAGAAGTGTGCTTTCTTAGGATATCCATATGGTTTGAAGGGATATAGACTGCTTGAAATAGAAATAAAGAGGATTATTATTTCAAGGGATGTGATTTTTTAAGAGAATATCTTTCCATTCTATCTAAATAGCTAGGATCCTGTTTCACCAAAACAGAAAAATTTTTCAGACATGCCTCAGAGTCCTTTTCAGAATTAAACTAAAATGGACCCAAACCTCTCATCGCCCACTCTTCATAAACCAGATGATATAGACCTACCAATCCACATAGAGCAGGCACAGACTAGTTCACGGGAAGTTGATAATGTAGAACAATCCTCACTTTATACACCTACCATTGTTCCATTAGATAGTTCCTCACTCTCGCACCTTAGGAGATCTTTCAAACAAAGGAAAGCTCCCAACTACCTACAGGACTACTGTTGTAATCAAGCCATCTTAATCGCAGCTAGCTTAAAACCTCAAGGTCAATTTTCACTGCTATCTCCTATTCTTTGTCCAGCTCCTCTGACCATGCCCCAAAATAATGATGCCTCACAACATCGAGCCCTTTCAATTGTCACTCATTTGCAAGAGGAACCTAAAACCTTTCTTAAGGCATCCAAAGATCCAAGATGGTATGAGGCAATGAAGGCTAAGCTAAAGGCCTTAGAGGACAACAACACTTGGACTCTTATTGATCTGTCAGTGGGAAAGCAATTAGTGAGCTACAAGTTCGTGTACAAGACAAAGTATAAATCAAATGGAGATGTTGAAAGTTACAAAGCATGACTAGTAGCAAGAGGGTTCACACAAAAAGAGGGCATAGATTATGAAGAAACTTTCTCGCCAGTGACAAAAATAAGCACTATTAACTGTTTACTAAGTGTAGATGCTGCCAAGGGATGGAAGTTACAGCAATTCGATGTGAACAATGCTTTCCTACATGGGAGCATAAAGGAAGAAATATATGTGTGTAAGCCACCAGGTCATAGCAACAGACGACCAACAAAAGTGTATAGACTAAATAAGAGTCTATATGGGCTTAAGTAGGCTTCCAGGCAATGGTATGCCACTCTGACTAATGCCCTCATTAGTTTTAGTTTCAACCAATGCAGAGTAGACTATAGTCTTTTCACCATGAAAAGGAAAGATTCGTTCACAGTTTTGCTAGTTTATGTAGACAACATCATCATTTCAAGTGACTTAAATGCTGCCATAATAGATGTGAAGGTGTTCCTCCATGCCAAGTTCAGAATTAAGGACTTGAGAACTTTAAAATACTTCCTAAGGATTGAAGTGGAACAAACAAACACAAGAATCTTCTTGAATCAAAAGAAATATGCACTGGACATATTGAAAGACAGTGGTTTGTTGGCTGCTAAGCCAATCAAGATACCAATGGATCAATGTCACAAGCAAAGCAGGGAGACAGGTGCATCGTTAAAGGAACCGACCATGTATCAAAGGCTTATTAGGAGATTGCTCTACTTGACCATCACGAGACCGGATATCTCACACAGTGTCCAAGTTTTGAGTTAGTTTCTGGAGATCCCATTGAATCTACATTTGTAGGCTACCGTCAAGCTACTACGCTACATAAAAGGAGCACCAAGGTTAGGACTTTTCTTCCCTTCAATGACTGACTTAAAACTAAGGGCGTACTACGATTTTGATTGGGGCTCATGCCCTGACACTTATAGATCAATCACTGGGTACTGCATTTTGATTAAAAACTCATTAGTAACATGGAAGGCAAAGAAATAATTAGTTGTGGCTAGATCATTGGCAGAGGCCGAGTACCGGGCAATGGCTTCAGCTTGCTGCGAATTACTATGGTTGAAGTACGTTCTTGAAGCATTGCAAGTTATGAAAAGAATAGTGGCAAACTTATACTGTGATAATCAAGCAGCCATTCACATAGCTTGTGACCCAATGTTCCATGAACGGACTAAACACATTGAAATGGATTACCATTTGGTAAGAGATCATCTGCAAGAAGGACTAATTCAAATTCACCATGTTCCAACCAAGGACTAGGTGGCAGATGTTCTCATCAAACCACTGCTCATATATCTCCTCAAAAGTCATCTGATCAAGATGATGATGTGTGATCACTGCCCCTCATCTTGAGGGGGCTTGTGGAGATACAACCTTTTGGCTTGAGCATGGGTCCGTAGCAAACAAGCAAGACCATTCCTTTCTAGTTCGATCAAAGTCGTGTTCATCTATTGCAGGCTTTTACTAAAATATATTAATTCTTAAACAAGGTAGGCCAATAAAAACTTGAGTGTAGTACTTTTGTAACTATAAGGGTAAGCTCAAAATGACCACCATATGGTGAATTGTGGCATGCCTTCATGACACATATGTGGAAGCATAAAAATAAAAAGATAGCGATGTATGTGAGAACCTAGGGAAATCTAGTTGCTCGAACTGTAAAGAACAACTCAACGCAAAGATCTTTACTAAACTCTAGCAATAAGATGATTACAACTAACACACCACATTAGTTAAGATGCCACGAATTAATTCAAGAAATACTTGGAATAACTCCATTTGGAATTTTGGATTCACAAGAAGTGAGGCACTTCAAATCAAGGGAAAACTAAAGAAAGAATTTAATTTATCAAAAATACCAACGAGTTCTTCTAATAAAATAACTAAGGGTCCTTTTATAGAGTATTAGGAACCCTTAACAACCTTCCAAAGTTGTCCATAAGTGTTTTAGGAAGATTAGGAATGAAAATTGGGAGGAAATCCTAACTAAAACACAATTCTTGGGCTCCAAGCCATAGTCAAGCTAGATTTGGATGTTATAGGATTGAGCGCACACCATTCGGCTCAATCTAGTGTGATTTAGAACCCATCCAATCGTAATTGTTGCATGCTGAATTTACAATCCCAAGTGCTTGCGATCAAGAGTGGCCCTACATGATCGCAACTATAGAATGTTTGAAATCACTTCTTAGTCGATCGGCTTCAATTCGGGATTGATTCGGGCTTTTCAAGGATCTATCAGGACTTTTTTAAGATTGATCTTAATGCCATTCCAAAACTATTTTCATAATTGTTTTGCACCAAGATGATTTGTAAGCTTCATATTGACCTCTAAAACTTCTCAAAACTTCCAAAAGCTCTTTGAAACTCATGCTCAAGGTTCTTCTTAGTTTCTTGGAGCTCATATTCTTCAACTCATGTCCCTAGTTCAATAGATGTACTTAGTTCCGACCCGGTGCTCGCTTCATTCCCCTCTTCTTGAAGGCTAATTCATTAGAATTCCTATTACCTACAAAGTAAAACTTCAAACAAGAAATAATATAATATAATTCTAACATTATACTTACCTCATACTTCTACCTTGCAGCTCGATTTATTTGTGAAAGTGTAGACGCACACAACCCTCCACAAGTTGCAAGTGTAGAAATATTTCCTCCAAATTGTAGCTTAATCCCTGAAACAAATATTGTTATGTGGAAGGTTCTTTTAATAATTTTAAAGAAAATCAACTTTCTCACTAAAATTATACAACTTAATGGCACATATTTGCGCCCATGCTCATACAAAATTTGTGGAATTTCCTTACGTTTCTTCCTTATAGAAATAATTCCAACAATCCCAAGGTAATCCTCCTGAAAAATTATCCTTTCTTTGGTAACACTTTTGTGCTCTACTAGGTTTGTATGGGTGTATTCTAGCAGTCTAAATTGACCAATGTAATGATCAAATGAAATCAACTCATGATAATGGATTTTAAATAATGAATAATCAATTAAAATGACGTACATCATCATGCCATCTCCCATCACATATTGCTCATGCAAATGATAACATAGCTCTCTAGCATTTCCTATGACACTATGTACACGATTTCATGCACCTATGCACAATGCGGGTAAAACCTATGCTACTTTGCCTTTGTGAGTGCAATGACATTGAATTCAACATCATGATAAGCTTTATGTTCGAGCATGACAAAAATGGAAAGTCTAATGCATTCATGCCTTACGCCATGATTAAACACTAAAAGCGTAAACTCCTTTGACCTAAAATAATCTTGCTAAAATTTCAACATCTTCATGATATGTAACCAACAATATAAATACTGTTTCCATCCAACATCATGCACATTGTGGATATGCAATGCATCACCAAAAGAATGGCATCCGTTATGCTTGAGTTCAACAAGTGACACTACTATAGCATAGTCATAATGTGCATTCTTAAGTTCTATTTGTGGAAGCTCAGTGTATAATCCTAGAGTACTTATTGTATATATACCATGTCCTATATGTAATTCTAGAGATCTTAACATAGTCTACAAATCCTTATCAAAAATTATTGAATTTTGACTATCCTCCTCTAAGGTTACAAACACGCATGATGAAATGCAATTTTTCAAGGGCAAACCAATATCATGCAAACCACCAAGAAATTCACATGCAAGATTCTCAATTCCATTAATTCACATAGGCTCACCGCTAAATCCATTAAGTAAAAATTGTCCTTAAGATTAAGATAGCAAAAAATGCAATACTAGGCACCTCATGTAAATAGTAACTCAAGGACTTACTAAGACTAAGATTGTTGGCCTCTCTCCATAGCTTTAATCCACACGAATTCGCCAACCTCTTTGCTTGTGAATCTTCATCGGCTTCAGCTGAGAACTCCTCGGTTAACACCTCTCCAATATCTTTGTGCTCTTATAAGAAACTATCAACACAATACGTAGGACAATATAAAAGGTTAGTGTAAATAGTCTTCCCCTCACAAACCCTTAATCTCTCTTGGACTCTAAAGCGCTCTCTTCCTTTTTTGTTATTGTTAGCTCATTCTCTTTTTTTACCTTTTCACTCTCCTTTTCTTTACTTTCTTCTTATTCTCTCTTTCCTCATGTTCACTCTCCAACTCTAGCTGACATTGATTTCATCATATAGTAGATTAACAAATACTAGTCCTAGAGAAGTCTAATGTGCAAGAGTTTATTTAGCATGGCTACAATCATTCTCTCCCATGGATGCTGTACATGTCTTCATCTAATGCTTCATTTTCATGTTTAATCATTGTTAATTCTTCTACATCCTTATTACTAGCTTAATCTATTAAATCCAACTTATCCTTGATTTTAGAAACTTCTTCTTCAATGACTTCATCAACAGTTCTCTCTTTATCACCATGGCATGCCTCTGTCATAGGTGAACCCAACTCATTCCTCTCATGAACTGTAGCATCGCCAACACTGCAATTATTTGAATAGGAATATGTGCACTTTACCTCCTTCATGGGTGTCGATGCAATGTCAATGGTAGTTTTCTTAAAAACTATGCTATGTTCGGCCTTATGAGCATCATGTCACATAGACCTCCCACAATGGCTTCATTAGATCGTGTAGGCCTTTTAGGAACATCTCTGTAAGGGTCATACTACACAGGCTTTCTGGCAACATCTCTAGAAAAGTCTTGCCGTGTAAACTTTTTGGCACCCCTCCTCTCGAGCTTACGCTCAATTTGGATGGCCTTCTCTACCATATTTTGAATGCCCTCATAGTTATGACGCTCCACAATCTTTGTAACATTGTCATCTAATTCATTGAAGAACTTATTCATTGTTTCTTTAACACTCCCATCTACATTATCTCTACTCATAGCATAATTTCATTGATTGTAATATTTCTTCACACTTAATCTATCTTGAGTCAAATTCTCTAATCTATCACACAACTCACACTACATGGAATATGGAATATATAGATTTCTCATTTCCCTCTTAACTTCTTTCCATGTGGTGATTCTACTTCCTTTTCAACTCCTCTTACTATGTGCAATCAAATTAAACACTCCCAAACATGCTGAAAACTTAAACAAAAATACAGGAGAGAAGAAGCAAGAACAAGAAAGGTGAACTCTAGAAAGAATTGAACTTCTAATTTCTAAATCACGTCTTTATGGTTAATGTTGCATTGGATATATAAATCCAAGCATTAGGGAATCGCCTGGAGTTACTCCATTAACTTCTAATAACCTCTAGCTACACCCTACGCTAACTAACTTATCTTCTAACTGATTTGCTAAGTTGTGAAACCATCAGCATCTAAGTTGCCGTCTAGTTGGTTAAAAATAGAATCGTTGGCAAATTTCCTAGTTTGAATCTCTTCTGTAGTTGTTGTATATGTTCTGATACTCCCCCTCAAGATGACTGTGGATGTTTTCCAAACTCAAGTTGCTAATTAGTCTATTAAAAGGTCCAAAGGACAAAGGTTTAGTTTGCATGTTTGCCAACTAATCACAGCTCCTTACATGATTGATCTCCACTACTACGTCATGAACCTTTTCCCTTACAAAATGCAAGTCCAAATGAAAAAGTTTTATCTCTCATGAAATGTGGGTTCTTGCTAATTTGCACTACACTAAGGCTATCACAGAATACTAGAACTACCGCTTTATGATCCATCCTAAACTCCTTCAATAGGTTGAGTATCCACATCACTTCACATTCACAAGATGTTAGAGCTTTGTACTTAGCTTCCATAGTGCTTCTAACTACTACACTTTACATTTTAGACTTCCAAAAAGCCTGATACTGACCTTCTAATGTCATAACATGACCCCCAATCACTATTTGAGAGAGCTTGCAACCTTATTTTCCCTGAAATTTTCAGAAATAGCTCCCTACTTAGGGAACCCTTCAAGTGCTTCAACACCTTATATGTGGCCTTGAGATGGCTAGTAGTTGGCTTAGACATGAATTGTGACAGCACATTCATAGCATAGCTAATTTCTGGTCTAGTGAATGTTAGGTACATGAGCTTCCCAACCAGTCGTCTGTAAAAGGTTGGATCATTGAGTTAATTACTATCTTCTCTGCTTAATTTATGTCCAGCATCCATTGAAGTGGCAATTGGTTTGGCCTTAAGCACACCATATACACTTAGCAAGTCTAAGGTATACTTCCTTTAACAAAGCACCATTCCTCCTTTTGATCTATCTATCTCCACACTAAGAAAATACCTTGGTGCTCCCAAGTCCCTCAACTTAAATCTTTCCTTAAAAAAGTTCATCACCTATGCTATCACACTATTATAATTCACCTTAATCAACATATCATCTACATATACAAGGAGGGCAATCTTATCTTTCCTTTTTGTCTTCTTAACAAATAGTGAGTGATTGGATTTAGACTATTCAAATCCATCCTTCATAAGTGTTTCAATAAGGTTAACATTCCATTGCCTCAAAGCCTGCTTTAAGTGATACAGTAACTTCCTTAGCTTGCATACTAACTTCTTCCTTAAATTAGAGGTCTTCCCCTTATTTTGTTAGCCTTGTGATAGGTTCATGTATACGTCTTCATCCAATTCTCCATTTAGAAATGTATTGTGTATGTCTAATTGTTGTAGCTTCCAATCATTTAAAGCAGCCAATGACAAAAACAACTTGACTATTGTTTACTTCACTACTAGGCTGAAGGTTTCACCATAATCAAAACCCTCTACCTGGCCATATCCCTTTGCAACTAACCTACCCTTGTACCTGTCAACCCCTCCATCAAATCTCAGCTTAGTTTTGAACACTTGCTTGCATCCCACAGCATGTTGTCCTCTTGGTGGTACAACCACATCCCATTTATAATTCTTCTCCAATGCTCTTGATTCTTAAAGCATTGCTTCTTTCTAATGTGGTTGGCTAGCAGCCTTTGCATAGAAACTGGGCTCCTGTACATTGCTTAGGGCTGATAGGAAACACTTGTAATTGGGTGATAGTCTGATGGTGTCTAGGTGAGTAGTTATACGGTGTTGAGTGCTTGGTTAGTTTGGCTCTTAGAGGCTATGTTGATAGATTTCAAAATACTTTGGAATTCTTCTAATCCTACCTATTTTTCTAGGCTTAACTAGTGTTGGTTGAATATCAAGGCAGGCAGTTCGTGTAGTTTGAATGTTAAGAGAGGTTTGATAGTTATTCACATGCTCATGATTACTGCTCACATGATGTTGTGTGTTGTTCTATGAGTTTGTATCACCAACCTTATTAGCCTCAGCATGCTATAATGGAATAGAATCAAAGGAAATATTAAGACAAGGTGGTTTAGGAATGCACGGAAGGCTATAATACTAATCTAGTGCATTAAGGGACCTGGAGAAGTTCTTGTGAAAAGGAAACACATACTCATAGAAAACTACATCTCTTAAGTAGAGGATTTCATGAGTGGCAAGTCATAGAGTTTGTATGCTTTCATGCCACTAGGATAGCCTATGAGGACACATCTTTTAGCCTTAGAATCAAACTTGGCCCTGCTCCTTTTTAGTAGTAGGTCAAATGCAAGGCAACCAAACACTCTAAGATGTTGATATTTAGGTGGTTTACCAAATAGAATTTTAAGAGGAGTCTTAAAGTTCAGAATTTTGGAGGGTGTTCTCTTGATTAGGTTGATAGTAGTCAGCACAGCATCACCCCAAAAAAGCTTAGGCATTAAGGCTTGGATTAGTAAGGACCTTGCAACATTTAGGATGTGTTGGTGTTTTCTTTCTACAATGGAATTTTACTGAGGTGTCTCTACACATGAGAGTTGATGGATGATGATGCTATTTTCAGTGAAGAAGGATGTCATTTTGAGTTTAAAGGCATTGTCACTTCTAATGGCCTTAATTTTGGTACTAAATTGCGTAAGAACCAATTTATGAAAGGCTAGAATATTGTGTTGAGCCTCATTGTTGTTCTTTAAGTATATCTAAGTGCAATGTGCGTAGTCATCAGCAACTGTCAAGAAGTATTGTAACCACCAAGTGCACAAATTGAGTAGTGACCCTATGTATCCTAGTGAAGAAGACTAAAAGGTTTGCTAGTATTTATTTCATGAGAAGGAAAAGGTAATTTCTTTTGTTTTGGTTTATGAAAAATTTCAAAAATCTTATCTTTCATTACAACAATATTGGGACAAAAGGAATGCATCTTTTAGCTACAAGATGAGAAGTATGTCCTAGTCTACAGTACCAAAGATTAAACTTATAAAGTCCAGGATCTATATCAACAAGAGTTGTTACAGAATTGGACTTAAGGTGAAGGGGGTGCTTGATTCCTTCTGTTTCACGATATACAACCCTTAAGTTCCTTTTTCCTCCATGGTGAGAGGCCCTAGATATAGCATGTACTAGAGTCAAACATGCAGCAGTAGTTAAGTGATTTTGCAAGCTTACTAGCAGATAGTAGGTTGAAGTTAAAGAAGGGTACATGCAATACATTTGTGAGTGTGAGGCTTTTTGTCATGACATTAAAACCTATGTAAGTAACTAGGACCTTGGTTTTCTTTAGAAGACTAACAGAACAGTTTTTCACAGGTCTATGAGTAGCAAACATCTCAAAAGAACTACACATATGATCAAATACACCAGTATCAACAATAGGTTTTAATGAAGCAGGTGAGAAACTCCTATGTGTGTTGTTTATGATTGTGTGTTGTGATTAGAACCTTGAGCAAGGTATGTATGGTACTCAAAAAGGCTATTGATGATAGAGGGTTCAAGTGACAATGAAGATAGATTACAAATGGATGGGCTTGTACTTGCATAGTCAAAGTAATTGGCGAGGTGCTCATTCCTACCATGTGCAACAGCTTGTCTAGTTGGATTCTGCTCACATTCCACTTCAGATTGAAGCTTCTCTTAAGGAATTAACAAGTTCATCGACTTCTTCAATTGTTCTTGGTATAAGAAGATTCCATGTAAAGGAGATTTTCTGCACTGTAACTTTCAGTTTGCAGGCTCACTTGATTGACGGTAGCTTGGGATTGCTTACCTCTTCCTTTTGTGAACTTGAAGATGGGTAGAAATCCAACTAGCCTATAACATTTTTTGCTTTCGTGCCCTTTTTTCCTATAATGGGAACACATAACTTCCTATCTCTTCTCCTTCCTTTCTATCATAGAAACCATTGTTGCTGACTCATTTAAAGCTGCACCTTCAATCCTTTCCTTGGACCTCTATGCCTTTTTTGCTGCTATTACATTATAAGCCTCGTCTAGGGTGGGAAAAGGCCTCTATCTGAGGAATTGGGATTTGTTGGATGAGTACAAATTATCTAATTCATTGAGGAATTTGTAGACTCTATCTTTTTCTTAGTTCTTCCCATATGGTAACTAACTCAGTGTAATACTTATCCATAGTCCTGGAACCCTACACAACATTATGCAGCTCCCTTTGGAGCCTACATCCCCAGTTGTCATCTAGGAGAGAAAACCACTTGGACAGAACTTCTCGAATCTGTGATGCCTTCTTTATGTAGAAGACCATGGCTGCCAGTGAAGGAGTCATTAACCTCTGTAGCCATGCAACAATCAAATCGTTGCATCTTTTCCAAGTAGGTTAAAGAGGATCATTAACAGCTGGTTCTTAAATGGTGCCATTGATCAAGCCTAGCTTGTTACCGAGGGATAGTCTAAAGGTAAATGAGCAACTCCAAGTATGGAAATTTATTCCCATCAACTCAGGCTATGCAATGAGAGTCCTTTGATTGTCACTTGGATGAACATAAAATGGAAAGTTAGGATCCTCTAGTAAGTGAACTAAAGGAGATTAGGTTAGGCAGACTGATGGAACTAGAAGATGACTCCATTAGAAAGAAACAATGAGAGGAAAGATACAAGTGATGTTAGGGAGAATCAGGCATAAGGGAGAGTGGCTACAGTAGAGGCTACCAAATCAAGGCTAGCTCTAATACCACATTAGGTTAAACACTCCGAAACATGCTGAAAACTTGAACAAAAATGCAGAAAAGAAAAGGCAAGAACAAGATAGGTGAACTGTAGAAAGAATCAAACTTTTGATTTCTAAATCACCTTCTTATGGTTACTATTACATCGGATATATAAATCCAAGCATCAAGGAATCGCCTAGAAGTTACTCCATTAACTTCTAATAATCTTTAGCTACACCCTAGGTTAACTAACTTAACCTTTAACTACTCTGTTGAGTTGTGAAACCATTAGCATCCAAGTTACTGTCTAGTTGGTCAAAAATAGAATGGTTGATAGATTTATGAGCCTGAATCTCTTTTGCATTTGCCATATGTGTTTTGATATTCATACCACTAATATTTAGAATATTCTACAAAAGAATAAGTGGCTGAATCTACTTTATGCGTCTTTGATCATAGTTGAGAGTTAAATGCCTCATTCTAACTTCCTCTCCCTTGCCAACTATGCATCAAGATTAGCTAGTCTCATAAATTATGGAATTGAATTCAGTCCTCCCTGATAACTCGTCGTTCTCCTTGTGATGTCTTTGAGTATGCCTTTAAGGAAAATCTTCAACTCAATCATAACTATCAAATTCAACATCCACTGCATACCTTCTTTATCTATCATTATATGTAGAACAATCCAGTCTAGACCTTGTCTTCTCTTTACCCCAACTATTGTGGGCTAATGGACTAATAGGTGTAGCAATATATGACTCCTCTAGACTATCCAACCACCAATTTATGCTTGCTAATGTTTTTAACAACCATTGCATGTAAAATGCATTATCTCCCAACATTCTGAAAATATGGGTAATATAAAGTATGAAGGAAACATGTGTGTGTAGGTGTCCTCTCATGTCATAGGATGTATTTTGCTTGTTTCTCACCTCTCACTCGTGTATTACACAATTTATACCAACCCAAATCTTGTGTCTGCCTAGTGGAATTCCAAGTAATTTCTAAAAATTCAAATGATGAATCCCTAATAGTGTGTAAGTATGTATAAAGGATGAAGCTTTGAAGGTATGAGATCAATCTGGATACAATTGGATTAATCTAGGACTAAAAAATTAGTAGATCAATCCAAACTCACAAAGATCAATCCAACCTAAAAGAAAATGGTGTGATCAATCCTAGAACAAAAGGGATTGATTTGGAGTAGAAAAAAATTGCGCGATCAACTTAGAAAATAGGCCTGATCAAGCGTGAATGGGAAATCATTTTAAGTTTTTACACAAATGTGTGCAATCATTCTAGTTGAAAGGCATGATCGATCTTACGACTGAAACTCACAATTTTAACCAATGTAACTCCCAGAAATTCACTCCATAATTTCTTTCAAGTTCTTAACATTCTCCAAGTGATAAGGAACAAATTGGGATGTAAATTCAAGTAAAATCATGGCTGCCGAAAGGATTTACAATTTGACCGATCCAACTAGTCCTTTCAAACTTGATGGTTTGGATAATCCAATGACTGCACTAGTCTCAGACCTCCTCACCACTAAGAATTATGTTGTATAGGCGAGGAGTGTAAAGAGAGCACTTAGAACTACGAACAAACTCAGATTTATCACTGGATAGATTGGAAAGCCAACAAAAGCTAATCTAGGATTGTTAGATGCATGAGAGAGGTGTAAAGATATGGTAGTCTTAGGGATCCTTAACTCTATAACTCCTACAATTAAATCTAGTTTCTGTTTATAGATAATGCTTGTGAACTTTGGACTGGATTAAGTGATAGAATGTCACAACATAATGGACCTAGAGTGTACCAGCTGAAGAAAACTTTAGGTGCACTAACTTAGAGAGATGATCTAGTAGTTACTTAATATGGAAGACTTAAGGCTACATGGGATGAGTTATTAGTATATTATGATATGCCACAATGCAGGTGTCGACAGTTGAAAATATTGATGGACAAAAACTAAAGAGACACTGTCATGCAGTTCTTAATGGGGTTGAATGACACCTACAGTCATGTAAGGGATCAAATTTTGTTGCTTGATCCACTACCTCCTATAAACAATGTTTTTACTATAATTCAACAACAAAAGAAGCAACACTAGATCTTAGGTGCAGAGCTTGGATCAGAGGGCATGGCCATGGTTGCACAGAGGAGCAGTAATGTTTTTAAGACTATAGGAAAGAAAGACAAACTATATGGTACACACTCCAAAGGTTCAGACCATAGCCTTGAATTTGCTTCAAAGCTATAAATGCACAACCTCCGATCTGCATACACTGCAACATGAAAGAGCATTATGTTGAAAAATGCTACAAGCTTAAAGGCTATCCACCATGCCACAAGTTCTTCTAGAAAGGCAACAAAATGATAGGCCATGCTAACCTGGTGCAAAGTTCGTAGCAAGAAGGAGGAGATGCTTCTTGTGGAGATGATGGAAAGATGACATTAACTAAGACTCAATATGATGAGTTGATGCTTCTCCTGGCCAGTGGAAAGACAGCAGCCAGTAAACTTAACAAGGAAAAATAACCTCCAAACCTCATTATGGCAAATGCCGCCAATTCTAGCTCCACCATCTATAATGCCAATTCCTTGAATATGAATGGTAATTTAATAAGTTCAAGGAACCCAAGCCTTAGACCAATCAAACCAGAAGGTTATCCTTGGATACTGGATACTGGAGCCACAGATCACATGATCTGTGATCCAAACATTTTCACATCCATTCCTAAAAAGATTTCTAAGCAAATCAATTTGCCTAATAGCTTACATTTTATAGCTACTCACATAGGAGTAGTATAACTAACTGAGCTTATTACCTTACAAGATGTTTTATGTGTTCCATCCTTCACCATGAATCTACTATCTGTTAAGAAGCTGACTGACTCTACTTCTTGCTGCCTAGGTTTCTTTTCCTGCTATTGTGTTGTGCAAGACCTTTCTACCTGGACCACGATTAGGACAGGTGAGGAGAGGGATGGACTATGCCATTTTTAAGAAGGAAATGTGTGGCATCAAGCTAACTCTACAAACCTAGCAAGTCACAACAAACCTATCTCATTCGACACCCCACATGCTATAAGCTCTGTAATTTCTGCAGACTTATGGCACTGTCGACTTGGACAACCTTCGATCTGCACACATTGCAACATGAGAGGGCATCATATTGAAAAATGCCACAGGCTTAAAGGCTATCCACCAAGCCATAAGTTTTTATAAAAAGGCAATAAAATGACAGGCCATGTTAACCCATTGCAGAGTTTGCAACAAGAAGGAGAATATGCCTCTTGTGGAGATTATGGAAGGATGACATTAACTAAGATTCAATATGATGAGTTAATAGTTCTCCTAGCCAATGGAAAGACAGCAGCTAACAAACTTAACAAAAAAAAAAAGCAACCTCTAAACCTCACTATAGCAAATGCTGCCAATTTTAGATCCACTACCAATAATGCCAATTCCTTAAAAATGAACAGAAATTTGATAAGTTCAAGGACCCCAACCCTTAGACCAATCAAACCAGAAGGTGTTCTTAGGTAATGGATGCTGGAGCCACAAATCACATGATCTGTGATCCAAGCATCTTCACATCCATGCCTGAAAAGATATCTAAGCAAATCAAATTGCTTAATGTCATATGTTATAGCTACTCACATAAGAGGAGTAAAATTGACTGAGCTTATTACCTTACAAGATGTTTTATGCGTTCCATCCTTTACCATGAATCTCTTGTCTATTAAGAAGTTGACTGATTCTACTTCTTATTATCTGGTCTTCTTTTCTTTCTATTATCTTGTGTAGGACATTGGTACCTAGACCACGATTGGGAAAGGTGAGGTGAGAGATAGATTGTACCATTTTCAAGAAGGAAAAGTGTGGCATCTCATAGCAAACTAATCTCATTTAACACCCCACATGGTGTAAGCTCTGTAAGTTCTACAGACTTATGGCACTATCGACTTAGACATCCATCTAGCAAAGTATTAGAACCCTTGCAAGAAGTTTTGATAAATGTGAACACTTCTAATTTGAATAAACTACCTTGTCCTATTTGCCCTATTGCCAAAATGCACAGATTATCTTTTGAACACAGTTATCATAGAACTTTACACCCTTTTGACATATTGTACTGTGATCTCTAGGGCTTATGAGTGAGATAGCACATGATGGAAGTAAATACTTCTTAACACTAGTGGATGATTATACTAGGACATTCAAAGCTTATTTGCTTAAAAATAAATCAAATACAAGAAATGTCATAAAAGTCTTTTCAAACTTCATCTTAAACCAGTTTGGAGCTAAAATAAAACTGATAAAAAGTGATAATAGCCCTAAATTAAGGCTTAAAGATTTCTATCAAGACAAAAGTATAGTTCCCCAGAAGAGTTGTGTAGAAACCCCTCAACAAAATGGTGTGGTAGAGAGAAAACACCAACATCTACTGAATGTGGCTAGAGCACTCATGTTTGAATTTGGTTTGCCTTTAAAGTGTTGGAGTGAATCAATTTTAACAATAACTTATTTGGTTAATAGAACCCCTAGCAACTCCCTAAACAACAAGACACCTTATGAGATGCTGTTTAAGGTCATGTCGTCTTACTAACATCTAAGAATTTTTGATTGTTTATGTTATACCTCAACCTTGAAACAAGGAAGAAAAAAATTTGATGCTAGGGGAGAAAAGTGTGTGTTCTTAGGTTGTCTTTATGAAGTGAAGTGATATAAGCTACTAGAACTAAAGACAAAGAAAGTATTTATTTCAAGAGATGTGATTTTCTATAAAAATGTGTTCCCTTTTAAGATGATCGACCACAATACTGTTTTTGACTTAACTACATTCACACTACCCACTAATGGCATTGCTGATCCTTCCCTTTCTCTCTTGGTCTCAACCAACCTTATTCTTGGTTCCAAACTCCTTCACAACCTGAAACTAATAGCCATAAACTAGCAGATCCCCTTTAAGACCAACATATCACAGAACCTTGTATGAGTCACACCCTTGAACCAAGATAGCCAAACATTATTGCATTGAACTAGAAATCTATAGCTATCTTGAGGAGGTCGAGCAGAGTTAGAAAACTAGCTAAGTACCTTCAAGATTACTGCTATCAATCAGCCAGCTCTCCCTCACTTCTTCCAAGTGGACAAGGTTACCAAATTTCTACTAAACATCCACCTGAGAATGTCTTAGGAAATTAAAAACTCTCCCCCCATTACTATAGTTTTTTGGCTGCTATTTCTACTCAAGATGAACCAAAGACTTATGGAGAAGCTTCAGTAGATCCCAGGTGGGTAGACGCTATGAAAACAAAACTAGGAGCCTTAGAACAAAAGAACACATGGATACTAGCTAATCTGCTAGTTGGAAAGGAGCTAATAGGTTGTAAGTTTGTGTACTAAATTAAACACAAATCAAATGAAAGTATAGAAAGATACAAAGCCAAGTTAGTGGCAAAGGGATTCACATAGAGAGGAGGAATAAACTTTCAAGAAACCTTCTCTCTAGTATCCAAGATGACCACTATTAGATGCTTCTTCATAATAGCTGCAGTGAAAAGATGGATGTTGTACCAACTTGATGTCAATAATGCCTTTCTGCAGGGTGAATTAGATGAAGAAATCTATATAAGGAAGCCTCAAAGATACCATAAGGGAAAACCAGAACAAGTTTTCAAGTTGAACAAGAGCCTGTATGGTCTAAAATAGGCTTTAAGGTAGCGGAATGCTACTTTGACCAATGCTTTGACAGAATATAGTCTTGAGCAATGCAGAGTTGATTATAGCCTCTTTATCATGAGAAAAGGAGATTCATTCACGGCTTTATTAGTCTATGTGGATGACAAAATTATTGGAAGTAATTTAAAGGTCAAGGCCACAGATGTAAAGAAGTTCCTGAATAAAAGGTTCAAGATCAAAAACTTAAGAAGTCTAAAGTATTTTCTAGGCATTGAGGTTGCTAGAGGTGCAAGTAGAATTTATATCAATAAGAGGAAGTACGCCTTGGACATACTTTCAGATAGTGGTATTCTAGGGAGTAAGCCAACCAAGTGCCCCATGCAACAAAACTCCAAATTGAGCAAGGATCAGGGAACTCTACTAGAGGATCCATTGATCTATAGACGGCTTATTGGAAGACTACTTTACTTAACTATTACTAGGCCTGATATTTCCTATTAGGTTTCGACCCTGAGTCAATACATGTAAGCACCTACTGATCTGCACTTGAAGGCAACTCACAAGGTGCTACACTATATTAAGGCTGCACTAGGACAGGGATTGTTTTTAGCACCAAAAAATGATCTTACGCTGAATGCTTTCTGTGATTTAAATTGGGGTTCATGTACTCGTAGTCCATCACAAGATACTATATCTTCATTGGGAGGTCCTTAGTGTCATGGAGGTCTAAAAAGCAAGTGTTTGTGTCAAGATCCTCAGTCGAAACTAAGTACCGAGCTATGGAAGCTACATGCAGTGAACTAACCTGGTTGAGATATATCCTTGTAGCACTTGGAATTAAACATCCTGAACCTTTTTAATTGTATTGTGACAATCAGGTAGTGCTTCACATAGCTGCTAACCCAATCTTTCCATAAAAGGAGTAAGTACATTGAGATAGATTGTCATATTGTTAAGGATCAAGTGTAGGAAGGGATGATTAAGACATGACATGTGCCCACCGGAGGGAAAATTGCTAACATAATGACTAAGGCACTAGGAGTTCAACAAAGAAGGAGTTTTATTAACAAGATGGGAATGGTAAATTATCACTCCACATCTTAAAAGGGGCTGTTGGAAATGGACTACCTTACCTGCGAGACAAAGCTTGTGCAGAGATGGCCCTACAAAAGTGCATTGTGATTGAAGCTCTCGTTCTTCATTCTTTAAAAGGTGCTAAATGATAGCTTAAGATGTTAACTCACTCCTAAAACCATTCAGCTTGATAATTCATCAAAATCGAACAAGTCAGCATCTCAGCCACTAGGACTACCAGCAGTGATGTAGTCACGTTTCTTGTTTAGTGCTTTGCTAGCTATTTTTTCTCTTGTGCACGTTTTTTTGTGTGTTAGTTTTTAAGTCAGTTAGGGAGTTGAATCTAGATTGTTCTAGAAGAAAAAGCACGTTTAAAGGCCGAGTGACCGGTTGGGAATTCAATGGAATAGTAACCTTGCCCTTTCTATAGACCAAAGTTTCTAAGCAATCTTTCATTTTTTATTTTACGCACAAAACTTCACATATCCTAGGAATAGACACTTTTTAACATGAGAATTGAACTTTATTCTATCTCTTTTAAGAGTGAGGCAAAGGCAAGACATCCAAACACCTTTAGGTGATGGTATTCAGGGGGCTTTTCAAAGAGAATCTCATATGATATTTTGAAGTTAAGGACTTTAGTTGGAATTCTACTGACAATATGTGTGGCATGTAGCATAGCATCACCCTAAAACCTTTTAGGCAGTGAGGTTTAGAACGATAAGATCCTACAATGGCAATGAGGTATTGGTATTTTCTTTCCACTATGGCATTTTTTTTTGGTGTTTCAACATATGAGTGTTGGTGAACATTTCCACACTTATTAAAGAAAGAAAATAGGCTAAATTCAGCAGCATTGTCTGATCTAATTGCATGAATCCTTGAGTTGAATTGAGTTTGAATCATGTTATTGAACATTGGTAGGATTTTGGACACTTCATTCTTGTGTTTTATTAAGTAAACCTAAGTACAATATGTGAAATCATCAACAATGCTAAGGAATAAATGATGACTATTGATTTTAAAAGTAGAGTAAGGCCCCTACACATGATTGTCCAAGAGCTCAAAGGCTTTATTATTGTTTTTAGTGTGCATGGGAAAAGGCAACCTTTTTTGTTTGGCCTTGGGAGAAGTTTCACAATCTTTATTGTGTATTACATGTTTGAAGAGATATTGTGCATGTAGTTTATCAGCTATTTGCTGTGAGATGTGACCTAATCTAAAATGCTATAGATCAAAGGCAAGATGAGGTAATGCTTTTGCTACACTTTCACAATGAGTGAAGTTAGACTGTAAATTAGGTGTTAAGACTTTTTATTTTAGGGCATACATTCCTTGGCTTTGTTCGGCTATTTCAATCCTCATCCATGGTGACAGAACCTAGATGTAGCATGAACATAAGTCAAAAACAATACGGTAGTAAAGGGACTTTGCTAATTTATAGCTGATATGAGATTGAGATTGAAGGATGACATATGGAGTACATTATTCATGCATAAGGTCTCTAAAAGTTTGACACTTCCAATATTTGCAATTGGAACTTTTGTTTTGTTAGGCAAGTTCACAAAAAGATTGAAAACAAGTTTATAAGTTTCAAAGAGCTCAAGGTTACATGACATGTGGTCAAATACCCTTATATCAACTATCCACACATTTGAGCATTGTGATGTGCAACTATCTATGGATGAATGAATCTTATTATTGTATGAAGTGAAAGAGAAATGTAAAAGTTCTTAAGGGAATGGAGAGAAAGTATTGCCAGCAAAGCTGGCATAAGTGGAACGAGGTTCATTCTAGCTTTATACTTTATCATATCCTTATTATGTCAACAATTGATCCACAATCTAAAGGCCAATGCTTTTTGAGTTCTACTAATTTATCAATCCTTTGATCTATTCCTCTAACAATATCAGGCCTCGTTTCCCCTTTAATTTCCATCAAAATCAGCACCATTTACAAAAACTTGATTTGCTGTGCTTTGAGTCTGTTTCATCTTATCCTTTATGAATTTGGAGTTAGCTAGAAATCTAATAGCTTGTAACACTTTTCTTTAGTGTACCCTTTTTGCCATAGTAAGTACAAGTCACTTCTTGCCTCTTTTGCTTCCTTTTTGAGAGTGATGCCAGGGCTAATGTTTCACTTACCAGATTATGTCCCACTAAATGTCTTTGAGTCTTTTCCACCATTATGGCATTGCCTCATCCAATGAGGAAATGGCTTCTGCCTAAGTAATTGAGATTTGTTAGTCAAGTTTGCCTCATTCAAACCACTGAGGAACTTATAAACCTTGTCCCTCTCTTGAGTTTCAAATTACCCTTGGAAACATGCACAATTGCATCTTCCTCTTTAAGAGTGAGGGGATAGCTTGCACAGTCTAAGCTCTTCCAAAAGTGTCATCAACTCTGTATAATATGTATCTACACTTCTTGAACCTTGATAGGTGTTGTACAATCCATTTATATCTTACAAACTCTTGTGTCATTAGGCTAAGAGAAACGTTTGGAGAGAACTTTCCAAATGTGATAAGTATACCTCATGTAGAAAACTATACCTTCCAAAATAAAAGTTATAGACTTCAGAAACCAAACCATAATTAAGTCCTTGCATCTTATCCAGGCATGATGTAAAGGGTCATCAATCAATGATTCTTAATCCTCCCATCAAAAATATAAGCTTTTTCCTTATTGAGAGTGACAGTTTGAAAGATCTACTCTAGGTGGTGTAGTTGGATCCTATCAATTCAGAATGAACAATCACAAAATTTTGACTATCTAAGGGGTGAATGTGGCAGGGTGAGTTTGGATCCTTTACTAACATGTTGGTGTTTATTTAATTCAAAGGATTGATAGATCTGAAAGATGATTCCATCACTACAAAAGAAATGAAGTTGTGAAGGGATTAATCAAGAAGAAGATCAATCAAGAGGATGAAAGAAGGGCTCATAATAATGGCTTCATGGTTTTGGTACCATGTTAAAAGTTGAACCAAGTCATTAATGAAGAAGATTATGAGATCAAATTAAGAACTAGAAAGCTAAAAACATGATTAATCAAGAAGAAGCTATAGAGTTACCCTTTAACAAGTGCTACATTCTATTTATACCGTTTCATTATGTTGCTTCTATCTAGGCTCAGTTAATTAACTGCTCAAATCAGTGGAATTTAAATCAATTAACTACCTTATACATTAACTAACTATTAGTACAAATAATAAACTGACTATACATAAAATCCTAAGTCAGTCAAAGTGGAGCTAATCTTAGGCTCCTTCATCCATGATTCTTGTCAAGGATTGTGCAATTCCTTTATGTAGCTTTTCTTCCATTTCTTGAATTAAGGCAAAATTAGTAGAAACACATATAAAAATAGAAAGGGAAGTAGAAAGCAACTGGTTGTGAAGTATGTGCAGAGAAGTTACTATTTCATTAAATTGAATGTAAAACTAAGGCAATGTACAATCAATAAATAATATGGCAACTTTAGCTAACCTTCTACTAACACCTAGAAACTAATACAATTACAAAACTAACCAACAAAACAAACTAAACTTCCAAGCTAGCTGATGTGCCAAGTTGGATGATAGATTAGATTATTCCTCTTACAGTCACTACTCTTCAGCTGATGATGGCAAATCCATATGTCTTAATAGCCCCCCTCAAGATGAGGACTGGTACTTTATCATTCCCATCTTGCTCAAATAAGAGTTGAACAATTGTGAAGCTAATGGCTTAGTTATTACATCTGTAAGTTACCTTTTAGTTGGCACATGGCAGGTCTTTATCAATCCTGCTTAGAGCTGATCCCTCATCATATGGTAATCCATCTCAATATGTTTGCTTTGCTTATGAAATACTGGGTTCCTAGCAACGTGAAGTGCTACTTGGTTGCCACAATGTACTTGTGAGGTTTCAAGATAATCAACTCCAACGGCAGCAAGTATGTACCTTATCCATGTCAATTCTGCACAAATTGATTCCATAGCTCCATATTAGGCCTTTGCTAATGATCTTGACGAGACTAATTACTTCTTTGAACACCAAGATACTAAGGAATATCATAGGAAGATGTAATAACCAATAATGAACTTGCAAGTGTCCACACAAATCCCAAATTTGAGTCATAAAATGCCTTCAGTTTGAGCTCAATATCAGGTGGAAAGAAAAGGCCTTAACCTAGTGCCCTTATAATGTAATGCAACACCTTGTGTGCTACTTTTAGATGTTGTTGTGTAGGATCCTACATAAAATGACTCAAATTTTGTACACTATATGAGATAATTAGCCTGGCGATGGTTAAGTACAACAACCTCCCAACTAGCCTTTTATAGATAGTAGGATCTTCTAGAGGCACACTTCCTTCTTGGCTTATTTTAGTATTCAGCTCCATTGGTATTTTACTTGGATTTCCTCCTAGCAATCCACAATCTAAGAGGATATTCAATGCATATTTGCATTGGTTGATATGTATTCCAGTCATGTTTCTTGCCATTTCAATTCCTAGAAAGTACTTGACACTTCTTAAGTCCTTGATCTTAAATCTTCCCTCTAGAAACCTCTTCACTTTTGTGATTTCATTGTCTAAATGTTAGCTACTATTATGTTGTCCACATAGACTAGTAAAGCTACAAAATCAGCTCCTTTCCTCATTGTGAATAGGCTATAGTCAACCTTACTTTTTGTAAAGCCATAGTTGACAAGTGATTGGGATAGTGTAATAACACTACCTCGAGACTTGTTTTAGGCCATACAAACTTTTGTTTAGTTTGCACACTTGTGTAGGCTCCCCTGTATTGGTTTCTCATATATATCTATTCATTTAAATCACCATGTAGAAAAGCATTGTTTATATCAAATTAGTGTAGCTTCCTTCCTTCATTGCAGCTACTCTAGAAGACATCTCACTATGGACTTAGTCACAGGTGAAAAGGTTTTTTGATAGTCTATTCCCTCCTTTTGCATGAATTCACTTGCCACCAATGTGGCCTTGTATTTCTCTACACTTCCATCTGACTTAAACTTAATTTTGAACACAAATTTGCATCTAGTTGCTTCCTTTCCTACAGGCAGATTTGTTAAAGTCCATGTATTGTTCCTTTCTAATGCATTAATCTCAGCTTGCATTGCCTCTTGCCTCCTTTGATCCTTAGAGGCTTCAGAAAATGTTTATGGCTCTTCTTGTGTGGAAATAGTAGCCAAGAAAACTTGATGGTGGGAAGGAACCTTCTGTTAAACTAGACTGTACTCAGTGGGTGCTTAGTTGAGGTTGTGGTGTTGAGGTTACCTTACTGAGTTACGAGTGGTGAGAATAAGGAGGCTTGCTAACAATACTATTCTTGGAGATACCTTAGTGCATTTCTCACCCTACCAGGTCTTCTCAAAGAAGGTTGAGGTTGGTTATCCAATGGAACAATGTCTACTGGCTACTAAACTATGTCTGTTACTTGGTTTAGTGTTTGGTTGGGTGTTGACTCTAGGATTGATTGTTGACTATCAAAAAATCTTGGATTACGATCATTATCAGGTATGTTTTGCTACTGTATATCAAAGTCTGATTCACTATAGGTTTAAGGGTAAGTGTTCGATATATAAGGGTGATGTTGTGGCTCGACACATTAAACTAGCTGGTTAGACTCAGCTTCCAGTTGGAAAGGGAAAATGTGCTCATTAGATCACATCTCTTGAGATGAATACACACTTATTTTCTAAGTCCAATAGCTTGTATCCCTTTACTCCATAATGGTATCCCAAGGACACACACTTTCTTCCCCTTGCATCAAATTTTTTTCTCTCTTATCTAAGTATTGTTGCATAGTACAAATAGCCAAAAGTTTTCATGTGTTAGGAAGGTTGTTTTCCAAAAAGTACTTGGTAAGGTGTTTTGTTGTTTACGGTAGAGGTTGGTGTTTGATTCACTATATAAGTGGCTATGATTACACAATCAGTCTAGTATGCAAAGGATATTTGGATTGGAATGTTAAGGCTCTTGTTATGTTTAGCAAGTGTTGTTGTTTTCTCTGAACTATCCCATTTTGTTGAGAACTTTCTACACATGTTTTCTAATTCCCTTCTCTTGATAAAATTCTTTAAGGTTAAATTCTGTTCCATTATCAGTCCTAACAAGCATTATTTTCTTGTTAAACTAGTTTTGCACTAGGTTGTAAAAGGTGTTTATGCAAAGCTTAGTTTCTGCCTTAGTTTTAAGAAGGTAAACCAAAGTTACTCTCGTGAAATCATCCACTATAGTGAAGAAGAAATGAATTCTATCATAGTCTAATTCATTGCAAGGACCCCATAAATCACAATGTATCATTTCAAAGGCATATGAAGATCTATGTGCACTATCACTAAAGGGCTTTCTGTGCAGCTTTGCAAAAGGGTAAATAGAGAAAGAAAATTCACTCATGTTATTCTTGACAGAGTTTACAATTGGATCATCTATTAAATTTAGCTTCCTATCTAATAAGTGGCCAATTCTATAGTGCCAAAGAACATGATCATCATTATGACTTACTACAGAAAAGGATTGATGATGACTAGACTTAGGGAATTTTGGCATGTCCCGAATGAGTTCCCATGGATGCATCTTTTTCTCGTTATCTTTGCATGAACATCAACTCCTTGATGCCTTTCATGTTTACATTTAAATTTGACACACCACGAAGAATCCCTATTCTACGTTAAAGATAAAAACCTATGCTTTTGCCATTACAACTCATGAAAAATTGATTATACAACTATGAAAAAGTAAATCCTAAAGAATATCATCCATCCAAAAGTGTTCTAAGTCTATAATCCTTCCATAACATCCATCCATAAAATTATACATCACATGTATAATTGAATAAGTCCATTTAATGATCTTATCAATGGCTTGCGCATCTCTCATCTTAGCTATTAGTTGAGAAAAACCTTTTTTTGAATGTTTTAATTTGAGAAAATGCAATCTTTCAACCTCTACAAGCCTATCTCAACTGTGGGAACCCTTTGCACAACTGCAAAAACCATTTTCGTGATTGTGAAGTGTAATGGAATAGAATCCACCATTCTATCACAATCAACTTTGCTATTGCGAGACTCATTCGCTTAATCTTGAGCTAACTTTCTACTATTGCAACCTCGCAATCATGAGTAGATGTTCTGCAATTGTGAGACACCTTCTCAGAAAAGTGAGTGGATATTTCGCAATTGTGAGCATCAATAGTAAAGCATAGCCGATTTTTTCTTAATACTCAAGATTCAATTTTTAACACTTTTTCTCCATTCAAAACTTGAAAAAATAACTTTTCATGCATAAATAAGTATCAAATACATATTTAAATAATTTTTAAAAGAAGAACTACCATGAACCACAAAAAATCATTAAATTTCGCAATTGTATGAGCAAAGCAGTGGCTTTGATACCACTATTGGGTTTTATCAAGTTTGGGGTGGAATTTTAAAAATTTAATGCATCAAACAATATCATAAACCTAATGGAATAACATACTTAACACATTCCATTTTTTCCATACAATACACAATTACTAAAAGCACTGAAAAGTATATAAAGAATGTGCGTTTGGAATCATATTTCAAGATTAGCATATTTGTGACTCGAGTCATGGCCCTTGAACCCCAAATCCAGTTTGTCCACACAATTGTAACACAAAAAGTTCCTCCTACACCTCTACAAACTCCATCACAAAACTCTTACTCAAAACTCTTTTAGACAAGGAGGGCTTAAGACAAGAAAGAGACGTAAGAGGGTGGCTAGAAAACTTTTCTCTTTCATTCTTAGGAGGGAGGAGAAATTTTCCCTAATTTTCTAGGAATAATTCTAATCTCTTTTGATTTGGAACTCTTCCAAATCAATTTATTTTCAAGGAACTATATCCTACACTTGGTAGGATTCTTATTTATAAGTACCTAAGCTTATATGGAATGGTCCAAATCAATTTATTTCTAAGACACAATATCCTACACTTGTAAGTTTTTTATGTACAAGTAAGTACCTAGGGCATATATGATATGGGTTCTGTGAACTTTCTATATGGATCTTTAATTATTTTTATCTAATATACTATTTAATGATTAATCTCCAGTAATAATTAAATCACATCGAACCTTAATTATTAATCCCATTAATAATTAAGGCCCAATAGAATTATAATCTTGAATTTAATTAATCTCATTAATTAAATAAACAGTCTATCATGTTTCTAGTTATAATCACATTATCCACAAACATGAGTAGAACTAAATAATTCCATTAGTGTCTCATCCTTTAATTTAACTAATCCCCATTAATTAAATTAAAGGACCACCATTCTTTTAATTAATAATCTTATTATTAACAAACATAATGGAAAATCTATTTGGTCTAATCCAGTTACAACTAAACTGATTTCTTCATAAAGATTCTCAAGCCTCATCCGTGAGACTTGTCAAGTCTAAATCATATCCAACCATTTTGCCACTTATTCCTCATTCTAGCCTTTTATGTATGACTCTTTAGGTTTATCTTTAATTGACAATAAGTATAACTCGAATGATATGGGTAGCACCATGAATCTACAAAAAGGTTAGTGGGAGAGCCATTATTGTGAGGTTTCAACAAGTTTGGGGTAAAATTTTAGAATTTTAAAACATAAAACAACAAAGTAAACACAACAGAATAACATATTAAACCTGTTCTATTTTTATTAAACCTGTTCTATTTTTTCCATGTAACACGTTAGAATTAAATGTATCTAAAAAATATATAAAGTGTACCTTTTGGAATTGTATTTCAAATGAAGTGAATGTGTGATCCACGAGTCGTAGGTCTTAAACCTCAACTTCTAGTTTGTTCACATAGATGAAACATGAACATGCACATCCAAAAACTTTACAAACTCTTTTATAAGACTCTAACATAAAACACTTTTGGGTGAGGAAGCTTTAGAACAAGAAATAGAGTAGAAAAAAGGGCTAAAATCTTTCTCTTTCTTGATTGGTGGCGGCACATGAATTTTATTCCATTTACCTTACTATGTATTGATTTGAAACTCTTCCAAATCCATTTATTTCCAAAACACAACCTCCTACACTTGGTAGGATTCTTATTTCTATGAATAGTACCTAGGAAATATATAGCATGGGCTTTATGAACTTTCTATATAAACTTTTAAATAATTTTAGCCCATAAATCATTTAATGTTAATCTCATTAATAAAGCCCATTTAACCTTTATTTATTAATCCCATTAATAATTAATGCACATTGAAATTATATCTTTTAATTTAATTAACCTCATTAACTCAAATTAAAGGCCCATCATGTTTCTAGTTGACAATCACATTATTAACAAACATCATAGATGCTGAGTAATTCCAACTGTCTTTCTGTTTAATCAAATTAATCCCTATTAATTGAATCAGAAGCCCATTGTGTTTCTAACTAATAATCTATTATTCAAAAGTATCATGGAAATCCATTTTGACTAATCCAATTGCAACCAAATTAAATTCATCTTAAGACTTCTCAAGCCTCATTTATGCCCTAACCAATTTTATTACTTATCCTTTGTTCCAATCTTTTGTTTGTAACTCTATAGGTTCATCCTTAACTGATAACAAATATAGCTTAAAAGGTATGGATAGCGCCTAGCCTACAACTCATCTCAAGCCATGTGAATGGATAACATGAATCCTCTCAATCATGAATACTATGCGGTATAAGTCTTTTGTCTTACTTTATCCTAATTGAGTAAGAGTTCTGGATTTAGTGAAACTCACTAACTTAATCATATAACCAAATTGATGTAACCTCATGAGACTAATGCCCTATCAAAAATTCCTTTCTGATAGCACACTAATATCAATTCCATAAGACATGCCTTACTTGTAAATTCCTTATTATACACACACATGACTCCATACGTACTTAGGTAATGGCACATAGATGTTAGTCCTCAATGCCCTAATGAAATACTAGCCATCGTGTGCATGGACAATCATGTCTCTTATGTCTATAACTCACACACACTTAACACAATCTGAAACAAGACATAGATAGTAAAGAATGAACTCCGTGTGTTTTCTCTAATCCTTGTGTCAATGTTCGCATTCTCATTCTCTAATGATATATCCATACACATGTATTCTCAATATCTCATACTGAATGGCATCATACTCACCATATAAATATAAAGTGTGTAAATCATACTAACTCTTTAATACCCATTCAAAGAGTTTGTAACTCGCAAACAGGTCTTAGTGATTGTGTACTAAGGTAGTCATGTGTCCTTATTTATAACCACTTATAAATAAGACTTCTTAATACAATCACATAGACACATACAAAACTTTACGTCATACAAGATTTATATACATGAATTATTGCTAGAATATTGATATAAGAGAAATCAAAATTTTATTATACAACCAATATCCCTTTCTAATAGACTCTTTTTGAAAAAACGTGCTTGATAACCAACAATAATTTTCTTTTCCTCAAGTAGGTAAAACTCATATCCCGTTAAATCCTTGGGATATTCAACAAAGCTCCCCATGATGCCCTTGTCTCTATCTTATCCATCTTACTCTTCTTAAACTAATTCGAACATCTCCAAATCCTTATGTGCTTAAGGCTTGGCTTCCTCCCTCTTCACATCTAATGTGGGGTTGAAGGAACAGATGTAGAGGGAATCCTATTCAAAATTAGTGCAACATTTAGGAGGGCATGACCCCATAATAATATGTAGAGCTCTATGAAAATAATCATAGATCGAATCTTGCCTAACAATGTTTAATTCCTATATTCAACTACACCATTTAATTAAGGAGTTGGGGTAGTGTTAATGTGACATAATGCCTTTTCCTTAACGAACTTAGCAAATTTAGAACTCATGTATTCGCCACCACTATCTATTCATAGTGGCTTCACATGCTTACTAGTTTACTTTTCTATTTGAGCCTTGAATTCCTTGAACTTTTTAAAAGATTCATGCTTGTGCTTGATGTACTTCATCAAGTACACATAACTATATCTAGAGTAATTATTGGAAAAAGTTATAAAGTAGTAAAATCCTCCTCTAACTATTTCAATAAATGGCTTACAAACATTAGTGTGGACTAATTCCAACATCTCCATAGCCCTTTTGACATGGCCACCAAATGGGCTTTTGGCCATCTTGCTTAAGATGCAGGTTCATAAGTTAGATAGGGTTCCCTTCCCAAATAAGCCAATAAGCCCATCTTTTTCCAACTTACTTGTCCTTGCCTCCTTAGAAATGGACTAGTCTAAGTCTCATTGATTAATTGACAATTCACTAAATTTGTAAACCCACCCACAACCTTTCAGTTCTTAAGGTGAAGTATTATTTGAATGTCACATCAAATTCAGTTAAAGCCTTAAATGTCACATCACGATGTGACCTCACGACTGTGATGATATCATATATTAAGACTGCACTTAACATTTCAAGCACAATGGAGGGCCACAATGAAATATTTTCGCCTTTACAACATAATATTAAGTGAGAAAGTTTTCAGTCCATATATTTTTATGTTGCACTTTACAAATTATGCAATTTTATGCATATATCTCATACATGCATCACATATAATAAAGTAAATAAATAAATAAGATGGAGAATTATAAACATCTAAATCCAATTAGAGCCAACAATTGATTGTGCACATGTGCTTAAATTCCTATCCTATTACACGAGATAATAATAATGGTCTTCTCTTTGTCTTGGTCTTCGTGGCATCCTTTATGGGTCTACCACACCGTGGAACATCAAACCACACTAATTCTTGGTCTCCACACAAACATCAACTCTTAATCTCTTGTTATATTTAGCGTGCCATAGAGAAATAACTGCTATTCTATGTAAAAGATAAAACTTAGGTTTAAGCCCTTACAATCTATGAAAAAAAAAATTTACATGCATGAAACCACTCCAAAATGAAAATTCATTAATTCAGAAGTGTCCTAAATTCATGATCCATCCATAACATCCATCCATATAATTATACATCACATATATAATTCAACAAATCCACTTAATGACCCTTTCTATAACTTATACATCTCATGTCTTAGTTTTTATTTGTGAAAAAATGTATTCTTAATTATCCATTATATTTTTGGCATATAACACACTAGAACTAAAAATATCGGAAAAGCATTAAAGTGTGCTTTTTGAAATTGTATTTCAAATGAAGTAAGCATGTTCTTCATGAGTTACAGCCCTCAAACCTTAACCTCTAATTCGGCCTAACAATTAGAATCCAAACAAACACCTCCAAAACCTCTATAAACTCCCTTGCAACACTCTTAACACAAAACACTTTCAGGTGAGGAGATTTTACAAAAAAGAGACTATAGATATAGGTTAGAGGCTCTCTCTTACTTGGTAGGGGAGCACATGAATTTTCTTGTATTTTTATTATCGTGTGATATTTAGAACTCTTCCAAATCTATTTATTTTTGAGATACAACCTTCTATACTTGGTAGAATTCTTATTTCTATGCATAGCATATAAGACACACATGACAAGAGCTTTATGGGCTTCTTACAAGGATTTTTAATTAATTTCAACCCATAGATCATTTAATTATTAATCTAATAAATAATTAAGGCTTATTTAACATTTAATTATTAATGTTATTAATAATTAAGGCTTATTTAACATTTAAGGCCCATTGAAATTATAACCTTTAATTTAATTAATCTCATTAATCAAATCAAAAGCCTATCATATTTTTGACTGATAATTACATTATTAACAAACACGATAGGTGATAAATAATTACAACCTTGCCTTCCCCTTTAATATAATTAATCCTTATTAACTGAACTAAAAGCTTATTGTGCTTTTAATTAATAATCTCATTATTAAAAAGAACCATGAGAAATCTATTTAATTTAATCCAATTACAACCAAATTAAAATAGCCACAAAACTTCTCAAGCCTCATTCATACCCCAACCAATTTTATTACTTATTCTTCATTCCAACCTTCTTATCTGTGACTCTTTAGATTTATCCTTAATAAGAAACAAACATAGCTCAAAAAATATGAGTAATGCCTAAGCTACAGTCCATATCATAATCCAATTAAGATGAAGTAAACGGACCACATGAAGTACTTTGTACAAGGATAAATATCACCTATGCTAAAAGTATTATGAGTAAGTTTTATACAAATTATGATACAAAGCATTGAAATGTAGTCAAGTGTATCCTTAAGTACTTAAAAAGACTAAAGATATAGTATTTATACATAGAGATGTAAATCTAAAAATAGATGGATATAATGGTTCCAACTTTTAATCAAAAGTGGATGATAGAAGGTCTATTTTTCCATACATCTTCACCCTTAATGGAGAAGTAATAAGTTGAAAAAATTCTAAATAGAACACCCCTACCAATTCCACCATACTATAAAGAAGTTCATGACAAAACCGTAGGTGATTCCAAATATGGATTGGCCATTCCTTTTTACTACAACATGGCATGATCATTTAAGTAAAGGAGCCAAGGTCTTATTAAAAATCCAAATACATTGAGAGGCATAATCACATTATGTGAGAAATCGTTGGAATGGACATCATAACCATGCAAAAAATAGCTTCATTAGATAATATGGCTAACCCACTCACCAAGCTGATGATACAAATGCAGTTGATAGATACTATAACGATTAGCACTAAGAATATTAGCATTAGAGTGAAAGTGGGATATTGTCAATTAGAAATTAACAATCAAGTGATTCCATCATACTTCAAAGAAGTCCGTGACAAAACTTCAAGTGATTCTAGATATGGATTAGCCATTTCCTTTTTACTACAACATGGCATGATCATTCAAGGAAAGGAACCAAGGTCTCATTAAAAATCCAAACACATTGAGAGGCGTAATCACATTACGTGAGAAAACATTAGAAGGGACATCATAGCCATGCAAAAATTAGCTTTATTAGATAATATGGCTAACCCACTTGCCAAGCTGATGACACAAGTACAGTTAGATCATCATTTTGAGAAGATAGATATTAGATATTATAGTGATTAGTATTAGGATTATTAGCATTAGAGTGAAAGTGGGAAATTGTTAATGATATATCCTTTAATGCAAATAAATAATGAGGGATATTGGTTGTATATTTTAAATTTTTTTAATTAATAAAATATTAATTCTTTCATATTAATATTTTGGTAGTTATTCAAGCATCTAAATTTTGTTTGGCATAAAGTTTTACATGCACCTCGTGTGTTTGCTTTAAGCAACTTGATTCATAAGTGTTCATGAATATAGAGACAAGGCGTCCTATAACATAATCACTAAAGCTTGTTTATGAGTCACAGAATCATTGAATGGCATTGGAGAGTTGGCATTACTTGTATACCTTATGTTTGTATAATGAGTCTCATGTCATTTAATATGATTTATTGAGAAAAAATGCATGTGGATATATTATTGGAGATTAAGTATTTAAACATTGACTCAAAAAATTAAGTAGATACATAAAATTCACTCTTTTGTCAATGTTTTGCTTCAAAATTGTATTAAGTGTTTGTGGCTTTAAACTTAACATGACATGGATGTCTTATAAGCATGATGGTCGATGCGTTATTTAGGCATTATAAACCAACATCTACCTTGATATGAGATAGATCATGAACCCATTGTTCTGTTTAGTGAGGAATTTGTCTTCTTGCAAATGAATGAAGTGTTTCTCCAATGCGATAGATGTTCCATGAGACAAAAAACTTTAGCCAAGGTAGTACATGATCAAAAAGGAGTTTTCAATAGGATATTAGCCTTATAAGAAAATATTATTTTAGTTATATGATCGAATCAATGAATTTGACTAAATATGTGACTTTCACTCACTCGATTAAGACAAAACAAGGCAGAAGGCCTATATAATATGATATTCACAATCACGAGAATTCATAATATTCATTTACTTCATTTTAATTGGACTATAAAATAAGTTATGGGCTAAGGATTATCATATCCTTCGAACTGCGCATATTGCCAATTAAAGATGTAGAGAGTCACACAAAAGGTCAGAATGAGAACAAGTTGATAATTGGTTAGGATGTAAATGAGACTTGTGAAGTCTTGTGATAAATTTAATTTGGTTGCAATTGAACTAGACCAAATAATTCTACCGTTGTGCTTGTTAATAATTGGATTATCAATTAGAAACACAATTGACCTTTAATTTAATTAATAGAATTATGTTAGTTAAAGGATAAGACTCAAATAAAATTATTTAGTTGCTATTATATTTGTTAACAATATGTTTATTAACTAAAAACATAATAAGCATTTGATTTAATTAATGAGATTAATTAAATTAAAAAAAAATATAATTCTAATAAAATTTAATTATTAATAAGGTAAATAATTAAAGTTTGAATGAATTTTAATTATTAATAAAATTAATAACTGAATGATCTATGGGCTGAAATTAAGGTCCACATGGAAAGCTCATAGAGCTCATACTATGTATGCCCTATATGCTCTCTTGGGAAATAAGAATCATACTAAGTGTAGAATGCTATTTTGAAAATGAATAGAGATAAAAGAGTTTCAGATCATATAGCATCAAAAAAATCCTAAAAATTCGTCGCTCCTCCCAAGTAAGAAAGAAAAGAACTTTCCAGCTTTCTTTTTTGTTGGAAAGCCTTCATACCTGAAGATGTTTGCATTGAATCCTTGAAAAGGAGTTTGCTAAGGTTTTTGGAGGCACTTATTTGCATTTTAGCTAAATAGATGAATTAGAGATCAAGGTTTGAGGGGCAGGGTTTGTGGATCATGCATACACTTTAATTAAAATTCGATTCTAGAAGGCCAACCTTGTATGTTTTCTAGATGCAATTAGTTCTAGCATGTTATATGATAAAAATGGATCGGATTTGATATATTATTTTGCAGCGTATACTCTATTGTTTTATGATTTTAAAATTAAAAATTTTTTCCCTCAAACTTGTTTAACCTAACATTTCGCTCGTACCATAATAATTATTGGGTAAGGGCTCAGGCCGTTTGACCCCAGACCTAGTGAAATTTACCACATGTGCGAGATGGTGACATGTGTCTTAACAATGACGCATGCTATAATCAAAATCACACTGAAAATTTAAAATGAAAACCAAATTTTTAAATGAAAAGAAAAATAATGAAAAACTAAAAAACATATAAATAAAGAAATAAATAATGTGAACATTTTTATAATGTTTTAGGATAAATAAATTAAAAAACTTAGATAGTGTTTTTAAATTTTAAATGTTAATAATAAAAATTGATTTTAAAATATTATATATGCTAGTACATATATTTGCTTTTTTAACCCATTACTTTTATATAACAACAAAGAAGTTACTAAAAATTGCACTGCTCTAATAAATAGGATTTTTATCTTATTTTCAAAAAAAATATGAATAAATAAACAAGTAATATAGAAACTATTAGAAATATTTAGTATAAATAAATCTAAATAGTTTTATTCCATTTCAATAATAAAGTTAAAAATGAAAACATATTATGAAAATATTTAAATTTATTTATCTTAAATATTTCATATTTTTATTATTTATTTCATTTGAGAAGTTTATCTTTTTATTTTCTTTTTTTTAATATATTCACAACTAACACGTGTAATGATATCCTACACTTGGTGAGTGTGGGGTCAACAGTTCCGGTTCAAGGGAAGCCTCCAAACATTCCATCATCTCAGCTATACACACCTAAACGTAACACTATGTCGAGCGAGGAATTTTTGTTAGAAATGATCTTTAATAAAAGTTATATTTAAATAAATAGTATGTTTAAAATTAAAAATTTTGATGTAATAAATAATATGATTTATTTGAATGAATATATATGTGTATATGTGTGTAGTATAATAATGATGGAATGATTTAATAGTATATAAAGATAATAATTAGATTTTAAAAAATAGATAAAAATATATTTGAATATATGTATAATATATATAAGTATTAATTGATTATAAATAAATTTAAATTATTAAAAAGTAATTAATTAGTTATATATATAAAAAAATTTAAATTTAAATAAAAATTTTGTGAAATATGTTCAACTTTGCTATTTGAAACGTGGGTCCACGCTCTAGAATTCATAATTCAGAGGCTTTATTCATCCTGAAAATTTATAATGCCCGAACCGCCATCTAGCAAACTCAGAATTCCACTCTGTATATTTTGTCCTTCCACATTTACCCCTATATATTTGTCGTAAATACGGATACTGTCTCACACCTTGCGATACATGAAGTCAGACCAATGATCAATCTTAATCGCTTTTACTTCCCACGGATAGATCGCCTATAGATTGATCTAAGGGTTCCAAATTTGTTATACTCGTCCTCTCTTGAAGTTTTGGGAGTTAAGCAATTGCATTTGTGATCCTCTGTAATTTGGATTCATACCTTTTTGGATCGATTGGAGGAAGCTTCTATTTTCGTCGAAGTAATGGGAAGTCCGGAGAAGAATCGAAGCGAAGGGGGTTTCTTCGCGGCCATGACATCGGGACTGTCGATGTTTAGCAGCGCCATGCATAGATCCGTCAACGGGTATATACTTGTAACGGCTGTTCTTAATTTTTTGGATGCAAATTTTAGGACTTCTTTTGAATTTAATTTTCGATTTGATTTGCTGATTTTTGTGATTGCTATGTATCTTTTAATTTGTTTATGAACTGCCGTATATTTATTTGGTGTAGTTTTGATGATGGTGAGCTTTAATTTGGAATTTTGCGCTAGCAACGACGCCGTGTGAGTTCATGTTATCTGGTTGTTTGATTGACTGATTGAGGGCTGTTGCAGTTTCCAGAAATATGCTATTTTGATGTTTAATATCTCGAAGTATTTGGCATGCCAATTACAAATGAAAATTTAAAAGTTGTGGTTATCTCTAAGTTGAGTACTAAACTGTTCGTGATTAATGAGTGTAGGATGTGCCAAAGAGCCTTTTAATTTCGCACATAAATCTGTTTCTTAGGTGACAGCATCTCCAGTTTCCGAATTGATGGAAACCACATATCATGGTCAGTAGCGTACAAAATGAATTTTTGTTTTACTACTTTAATACTTTAGTCCTCTATTGTGGTGCAGAAAACAGTTGAAAATGGACCTGAAAATGTAGATTTGTATTTAGTCTGGGCATGGGTGATTTCATTTGAATGGGAATTTTAGCAATGCACCTTGGGATTACCTATCTTGACTCAAAGCTCAAGCTCATAAATAAAAGCTGAAATTTGTTTATTTTGATTAAATCAGATGCCATTTAATTAAATAATTCATCCTAAAATCTCAGGAAAATCATAGAATACAGCTAAATTTGGAAATGATGTGATAGAATAAATGAAAAGCTGTATTGGAATCTTATCCAAATGGTTGAAAGCAAAGGTAGTTCTTCATTTTTCTGCTATTCAATGGAAGATTAGACATTATCGTCGAAGCTTGTCTCATCCTGGGAAGGAGTCAAAGCAAGATACTTATTATCGTAGCTGTTTACGAGTGACTAGATTCATTTGTTATATGGGGATGCTAGATGACAACATGGAGTTCCAATCTTCCAGCTTTTCCTTAGAGGTTTACCATACAATTATGGGATCTCCATCCTGACATAGAGGTCGTTTTTGAAACCTGCTTTATCTCTTGTGTATTTTTCTTTCAAAAGTTTACAGTTCCAGTCAATTTCTCGCAAAAACCCTAATTTTATGACCAGCCAATTATATGAAGCATTCACAGAGAGAGAGAGAGAAAGAGGAGAAGAGAAGATTACAGAAGAAAAGGAAAAAGCTCATAAAATATGATCAGCCAACCATTTATATGTTCAAGGGTTTGTATTATATTTCCATTGACGTGCATGTGATTTAACTCGCTTTACACACTAACCATGCATGCAAAGAACATGTTTCTTTTTTTGGGTCTTTTCAGATATAAAATTTCTTGATGTTTATGTGTATTCTTTGTAACTGTTGGGAATTTTTAGCAGTTGCTAATAAACAACAAGCAGATGCTCTTTTATCTATCTGGTTCACTTTGATTCGTTTTTTTTAAGTTGATTCTTTCCTCTTAATACTGAGACAGTTAAGATGTAACTGAATTTTCAAAAATGCATACTCTTTGCCCTGCCTTAGATTGCTTGGCTATGAAGGAGTGGAAGTTATAAATCCTGAAGGAGGAAAAGAAGATGCTGAAGAGGAAGCACAGAGAGGAAGATGGAAGCAAGAGGTGGATTTTCTTAATGGTTATATTTATTTTCTTTTCGAGTATTCTGATTCAATTTCCCTAGGTATTTTTATTCTTTTGATTTTGATAAGTATTGGAAGGAATTAAGTTAAACTATTACCATCATGCACACTTTGACTAAGATTTACAAATGTCTTTGATGAGACTGTTTTTTTGTGATGATAATATTTACAGAGTTCTGATTATAGCCTGGATTTGTGGAGTATAAGTTTTACAAAAAACAAGTTTTTGGTTGAACTGTTGAACGAAGGATTTATCTCATTTATCGATTAGAATGTTTTAGACATTTCTTGTCAACATGAATTGGTTGATCAAAATGAGTTTTATCCATAAAAGGTTTGTGGAATATTTTAGAGAAAATTATGGATAACTTTAACTCACTAGCTTTTGAAATGATTTTTTCGTTCTTTTTGTAGTTCTTTGTGTTCCATTTTTTTGCATGATTCATGACCCTTTAAATTGTATCTATACGTGATTGTTGCTTTATGTGGGCATAAATGTATGTGGGTCTGTGCACTGATAGATCTTTCATTTCTTCGAAGGAACGGGATAGTTACTGGAAAATGATGCAAAAATATATTGGTTCTGATGTGACATCAATGGTGACGCTCCCTGTCCTCATATTTGAGCCAATGACAATGCTTCAGAAAATGGCTGAGGTTCGTGTGTTTTCCTCAAGTGCTGTTGCTGCATCTGTTGAAACCTGCTGTTGTCACCACTGATGCTATTTGTACAATATTTAATGCAGTTAATGGAATACTCATATCTTTTAGATCAAGCAGATAAATGTGAAGATCCATACATGAGGATGGTGTATGCATGTAAGTATTTCTGGCTTTAAATGACAAAAGAGGCTCAATATATGATTATCAACTAACCAATACATGTGATTATGCTGCATCTTTTATTTTTCTTTTCCTGATCTTTTGATGCAGCATCCTGGGCAGTATCTGTATATTTTGCCTACCAACGTACTTGGAAGCCTTTTAATCCAATTCTTGGTGAGACTTATGAAATGGCTAACCATGGTGGGGTTACATTCATCTCAGAGCAGGTGAATTATTCATCTATAAGCCTAGTGGTCTATAACCCAGTAAACCATCATTTTATTGATTTCTATGTCATGATTCTGTCTCTGGAATTTCGTAGTTAGAAACTATTTCCTGAGCACTGCAGGTGTTAAATGAATTCTCATCTTATAGGATATGCCATGACTAACTTTACATAAACATTTCTAGTTGCTTCTAGATGCCCTCTAGATGTTAAGTTGAATTTTTTGTAATTTTCAGGTCAGCCATCATCCTCCGATGAGTGCTGGTCATGCTGAAAATGAACATTTCACATATGATGTGACATCTAAGTTAAGGACGAAATTTTTAGGAAACTCTCTGGATCTCTATCCTGTTGGAAGGCAAGTTTGTATAGTTTACTAGTTTTATCAGTTTATTAAAATGTAAACACATAAAGCATTAAGTTCATTGTTCTTGGTTTTGCTATTGAAATAATTGACCTATATTGTGTGGAAAACTTTGTGGTATCTTCAATGCAGAACACGTGTAACTCTTAAAAGAGATGGTGTTGTACTGGATTTGGTGCCTCCTCCTTCAAAAGTTAGCAATTTGATTTTTGGACGTACCTGGGTTGATTCACCGGGGGAAATGATTATGACAAATTTGACTACAGGGGACAAAGTTGTTCTGTATTTTCAACCTTGTGGTTGGTTTGGGTATGCCCTTTCTCGTTTTCATTTCACCTTTTTTCTTCAATCATTCGTGCAGTATTCTTTTGTATTTTATCTTCATTATCTTATGATTAACTACTTTTCATACAGGATATTTTTATTCAGAAGTTGATCTAATGCATGGTTTTCTCAACCCCCTTATTTTCCCTGTCCTGCATTTTGTGATTCTAGAACTTGATTGTAGAGATGCCTGTTTGGTTGAGAAGTTTTGCTGGTGCTACCATGTTAAAGAACAAATTCTGTTTGTGCTTTTGATGTGATCATGGTGCTATATTTTTATTTCTCTCTGCTTTACTGAATCTTGTAACAGTGCCAAAGGAACAGGCATTGTCATGGATGCACTAGTTGCTACTACCTGTGAATTTGTTACATTGTTGAAAAAATAGCCTAGTGTGGAGATAATTTTTTCAGATGATGAATTGAAGGGAGGTATCACATGTTGAAAATTCAGATATCATTTCCACCATATGTGATGATATTGCTGTAAAAGGAAAAAAAATCCTTTCCAACAGCTCTAGCAAATGATCTCCCTACTTTCTGAAATGACTTGTCTTTGCGTCTAGTGTTGTCCGTTCGTTTTCTTATATCTTTCTGTCTAATGGCAGTTAAAATTGTCAGAATCAATTTGCAGTTGTTTCTAATGTAGATGACTAATTTGGGTGCAGAGCGAATAGATATGAGGTTGATGGATATGTGTACAATGCTGAGGACGAACCTAAAATACTGATGACTGGAAAATGGAGTGAGTCCTTGAGTTACCAACCGTGTGATTTGGAAGGGGAACCTCTTCCTGGGACAGAACTGAAAGAGGTTAAGTTACTTTCTCATTCTATATTTGTAATCTTCTTTGTAATTTTACAAAATCAAGGTATGCCTAGAAGTATTCTCGTTAAGTCATGGCATGAGGCATTATGGCCTTATTTTATTCCTGGGATTTCCTTTACTTCATGTACTGTTTATATTATTAGATTAAGTTATGGTAAACCTTGGCGGCTGAGATTTAGGTAAACCTTGGGGGCTGAGAATTTATACTATTGTCTGTTATGACCTAGTTATCTTCTGGTTGTCTGTTTTGTTACTGTGTGAATCATACATGATTAGGTTTTTTTTTAGTACCATTCCTTTACGAAAGCAAATGGTATATCCAGGCCCTGGAAATTTGTTACGCTTTGCAATGAATTTAAGGTCTTGTTTTACTTATGCCTGAAGTAGATCCCATGCAGTTTTGAGTTTGTTGTTCCACTTTAATTTACTTTCTGACTGTGGACTGACTAGTAGGTAACTGATGCAAAGTGATTGTGCAGGTTTGGCATGTTGCGGAAACTCCACCAAATGACAAATTTCAGTTTACATGTTTTGCACATAAATTAAACAGCTTTGACAGTGCACCCAAGAAGCTGTTGGCATCTGATTCACGTTTACGTCCTGATAGATGGGCACTTGAGAAAGGCAATCTCTCCAATGCTGTTACTGCAAAGAGCAGGTCTCTCTCTCTCTCTCGCATGCGCGCACTGTGTGCATACCCGCTTGTCTGTATGCCTTTGTGAATCAATCTGGAGATGCCTTGTGTGTCTTATTTAACCTTTGTAGGCACTTGGATATGGTGATCAAGCTTTCTTTTTTTCTTCTTCCCTTGTGTGTGTGTGTGCCCTGGATACATCAAAGTCGCTATTGCTTTTGTGCATTTAGAATTCATGTTTTGCATTCTGATTACCCTGTACTAATTCTACTCAATTAGTTGTCATACTGGAATTACAAACTTCACCATATTCAGTAGTGGAACGAGCACTGTCTGTCTGTCTGTCTTGGGTACATTTAAGTTTGCTATTTTTTGTGCGCTTAGAATTCATGTCTTGCATTTTACTGGAACAACAAACTGTACCATATTCAGTTTCAGACAACCTGATTCCGATATCTTGTTCTATGAACTTGAATGTCACCATGTACTCACTATAAATTTAGTTTTTGCATTTTTCTCCCTACACTGAGAATAACTGTAATGGCATGATGCGCCCATCAAATATCATATGTACTAGGATTAAATAATGCCATGTAATTCCTTTTATATATATATATATATATATATAATTTTTAGTTCGTTATACACCCTGGAAAATAGCTTTATGAGCCTCAATTTATTTTATAATTTAATTAAGAAGATAATGAGTGTATGTCTGTATATATAATTTTTAGTTCGTTAAAAGTGAAAAAGCTGATTACACCCTGGAAAATAGCTTTATGAACCTCAATTTATTTTATAATTTAATTAAGAAGATAATGAGTGTGTCTATATATCATCCTTGGTTTTTCTTGGAATATGAAATGTTTAACATTGACTAGCGAGTACTGGCACTGAATTGAGTTCCTTGGTTCCCGATCAAGTGTGCAAAATTTTTACAATGCCTTCTTTAGAAGAAAAATGATTTTCAATATATAACTTATTTATTGACTTGAAACTAGTTGAATGATCATGAAAGTTCTATATTTCCGAGATGATTACAGGATTTTTGTATCATATATGGGTTTTATAAAAAAATTCCAACGTTAAATATGCTGATATTTTGTGACATCAATGTCTTCCTAACACTAACTAATTTGTAGTGTTTGTGAATCAAAATCATTTCAAAGCAGAGCTACTCCTAAATGTTCTGTATTCAGTGGGATAACTTGCATGTGCTGTGTTTGCATATTTTTAGTTTGGAGGAGAGACAGAGAGCTGAAAAGAGAAATCGAGAAGCTAAAGGTGATCAGTTCACTCCAAAATGGTTTGATCAGACGGATGAAATTGCATCTACACCATGGGGTGATTTGGAAATATACCGTTACAACAGAAAGTACACAGAGCATTGGAATGCTATTGACTCCTCAAATGCTATTGACACAGTTGATGTCCAGTCAATAGAATTCAATCCATGGCAGTATGCTAATTTGTTGGAATGAGGAAATTTTTTTGATTCAGATGCCGTTGACACAAGAGGTATCCAGACAGTAGAATTAATCCATGACAGTATCTTAATTTGTTCAAATATGGTAATCCCATTCTTGTTGCAGCCTATTTCTACTGTTGCTGGATGGCTTTTCTGTGTGATGTTAACTATTGCTTGTTAGTGTTTGATGTAATTGTATTTCTTGACATTCACTATGCTATTATAGATTTGAAAATGAGCATGTAGTTCTACGGGTTACAAAAACACAATTTCCCACTTTTGTCATATTGTTATTCAAAGAAAAGACAATAAATTCAAATTTTGTAATTGGAATGGAAGGTGAAACACTTGCACGATTTTTATAACAATAAAAGATAACAAAGTGATTTTAGAAGTAAAGCAAACACATAAAGTTCATTATTTGTTATTAATATCTCACTTCGTAATTGTATTAAATTCTTCTAGGCCTCAGACTTGACATGTTATGGTTTTCTTGTGCACGTAATGGTTAGAGTGTCAATAAATCATCAAGTCCAACATCTACCTTGATATGATAGGATCATAAATCTATCATGTCGTTGTTTAGATGCGAAGGAAGGCATATTTGTAATTAATAAAGGATTTGCCTCATTATAAATTAGTAAAACATTTGTTCAATGCGATCAACATTTTATGAGATAAAAATGTTTGGTCAAAGTAATGTATGATTGGAAAAGAGTTGATATTAATTTTATGAGGCGACATTAGTTTAGTTATATGATCGAGTAATAGCATGTTTGACTAAACTTATGGTTTTTGTTGGATTTGGACAAAGGAATATAAATACCTAAACTATGTGGTATTTGCCAGCGAGAGTGTTTCATCTTATTTGGATTACAACATAGACCATAAGTTAGGCGTTATACATATCTTTTGAATTATACTCATTGATAATTAAAAATGAATTTAGAGAATCATATACAAAAAATTAGAATAAGAAAAGTTTGTAATTTGATTGGAGCATAAATGAAATTTAAGAAGTCTTGTGGTGAAATTAATTAGATTGCAATAAGATTGGATCAAATGGATTTCTTCTTATGTTTGTTAATAATGGGATTATTAATTAAAAATATAATGAGTCTTTAATTTAATTAATGATGAGACATGTATGGGCTTCAATTATTAATGTAATTAATAACTAGACATTGATTGGACTTTAATTAATTACAGGTCTATTTAGTTAGCTCATAGAGCTCATGTCTTGTGTGTCTTAGGTGCTTTATATGGCAAGAAGAATCCTACCTTGAGTAGGATGTTATTTTTTAGAAATAAATAGATTTGAAAGACTTTTAAATCACATGACAATTAGAAAATGACCTATAAATTTTCGTGTGCCCCTACCTAAGCAAGAAAGAAAAGGTTCTCTAGCCACTTTATTGGTTTTCTTTCTTACCTTAAAGCTTCTATATTAAAAAGAGTTCGCATTAGGTTGATGCATGCACAGAAGTGTAATGAATTTGATAAAGGCGCAGTCCAAACCTATGCTAATCTTGCTCACGTGAATTGTAAGACACAACCTTAACACAACAAATTGTGAGACCTTAAGTGGTAATTGACCACAATTTACACTCCTATATTAGTTGATATGTAAAGAATCTTCCTAAGAGAGCCTGAAATAGCTCAATTGAGATGGGGGATTTCACAAGAATTAAGAGAACTTAATTTTAGTAAAAAGAAAATAATTTTATTATCAAGATGCAATAGGTTCCAAAAGCTGTTCCAAAATATCTTAAGGACCCTTTTTATAGGTTGATGCCTAATAATAATTCCTAAAAGTTGTCTAAACTAAGTAGGAAATGTGTGTGTAAAAATTGGTAAAAAATCTAACTAAACATGGAATGCTTAGCCTTCAATCAACCTTCACAATCAATCTAATGTCCTTTATGATTGATTGGCTAGCCTTCATATTGATCCTAGTCAATCCGTTCCTTTCCGATCATAATTACAGAAAGTTAGCCACATCTAATTGTGTCGATCAAGCCTCCTCAAATCGATTGAGCTCTAGAAGATGTCACACCCTAGAGACCTTTTCCTAGCCTTAAAACCAACGAGGATAATTTAATGCGGCCTTTGCTTTAATACTTGATATAAAAATTATCATCGTGAAAAGAAATTAAAGATAGGTAATCTCGATGTGACTTGTCTAATGACTTGAGACTAGATAGCCCTTCCTGTCGTAACTCTAACAAGTAAGCCTTAGCAACACCTCTTTTCAATCTAGTTCAACTAATAGTTTTGATGATTATCCACCTAGTGATGAATCTTATTTGCTTATACCTAATGGGAGGAAGAGGTAATGTGATATACCTGCTTCTTTTTGCTCTGATTTGATGCATTGTACATCATTCTACAATAGCATAATCCATTGATTTCATTTTCATTCCAATCCATGACATTGATTTGATTTTCAACTCATAAGTTAAGGATTTACAACCATGTCAAGTTTCCTTAGTTCAGAGCCTGCCAGTAGGAGAATTGATTCCAAAGCAATGGTTGTTAGCTTTAATACTTTTGTTTTAAGTAAGCAAGATTTCAATAGGTAGGTTTAAGGTTCAATATTTCCCAATAGGCTGAGCCAGGTCCAACTTTGTTGAGAAGCTAGGGGAGAGGATGGGAAGCCCTTTAGCGCTCTTTGGAAGGAGCATAAACAACTTTAGGCTAAGGAAGTTGTACTCAATGGCCAATTCTTATGTTCTTTCTTGTCTCGTTTGGTTTCAAGAACATCCATCACTTGATCGTATTTCCAAAATGTTTATCCAAGCACTATTGTTCTACTGTTCATTTGAATCAATCACCCATCTCTAAGATTGATTTGGCTTTGATTAAGATTGATCTTGTTGCTGTCTAAGTGCTATTTTCTTCCTTATGTTACACCATGTTGATCCATGAACACTTCGTAGGCTTTCTAAACTTCTTTATATGTCTACATACTTCTTAAAATTCCTTCACAAGCACTGTCATTGATTCCTTGAGCCTCTTGGCCTTAGAACACGTAATTAAAGCACCAGTTATTCTTGCATGGGCTAGCTTCAACTGGATGCTCATGTCATCCTTTTCTTCTTGAGAAGATATTATCCCCAATTTTGTTTCATGGTTATAACCTACATCAAATAGCCTTAAGTTAGTGAAATTAAATGTGGCACTTATTCCATACTTGGTAATTACAATTTGTAGGCATTGTCGTTAATTTTCTATATGACTTGGAATTGATCATCTTCTCTAGGCTTGAATACACTTTCCTATCTTTGTTGGCTTGCTGTGTGTACTACTCATTCTTTTTTTCTATACTTTTCCGGATCTTTTAATGAAGCTACATCACAAACTTTTCACCATCTACACTTACTTGCTCATCAACAAGTCTAACAGCATTAATGGATTAAAAACATATACATATACAAATGGTGACATGTGAGTTGTGGAATGGGTGCTTCTATTATATGCAAACTTAATATGTGGAAAATATTCTTCCCAAATCTTAATGCTTCTCCCAATCAATGCATGCAACAAGGAAATCAAAATCCTATTCATTGTTTCAATTTTCCCATCTATATGTAGGTGCCTAATGGTAGAAAATAAGAATTTAGTACCCAAATGGCCTCACAAGTTCTTCTAAAAGTAGATTAAAATTTTTACATCTCTATCATAAACAATGGTCTGTGACATGCCATGCAATCTAACAATTTCTTTAAAAAACATGTTAGCTATGTGGGATGCATCATCTGATTTAAGACATCCAATGAAATAAACTATTGTAGAAAATCTATCAACTACTGCAATTATGCTATCCTTAACTGTTTTTGGTCTAGGTAAACCCAAAATAAAAATCTATAGATATGTTAGTCCATGGCATCCTAGAAACAAGTAAAAGAGGATAAAATTCATGTGGTTGTATTTTAGATTTGCCTTTTTGCATTTAATGCATCTCTCAATCACTCTTTCTATATCTCGTCGCAGATGTGACTAGTAGGAATGTTCCTACAATATTAAAATGGTCTTAGTGACACCATAGTATACCATTAGTCCACTATCATAAGCTTTCCTCACAAGTAATTCCCACAAGGGACACTTTGCAATACACACCAACATAGAATGAGTAACGTTCATGCTAGAAATACTTTTCATAGGTTTCTTTGCTACTCAGTTCAAACACTTTACTCAAATCCTCATTTTTAGCATATAATTCTTTAATATGTTCAAATCCTAGCAATCTTGTATTTGAAGTTGTAAGAAGTGTATAACAACATAACAAAGTATCAACGACAGCATGGTATATGCCTTTCTTATATTTAATCACATATAGAGATGTATAAATAAAATTTACATACCTTATATGACGTTTGCTCAACTTACCTGGGCTCTTTAAATGCTTAAGTGACTTATAGTCTGTATGCGTGAAAAACTCCTTAGGATTTAGGTAGTGCTACTACATCTCCAGCACCCTCACCAATGAATATAACTTCTTGTCATGTATAAGATAATTCAAGGATACTCCATTTAGTTTCTTGCTAAAGTAAGTTATAGGACTTCTTTCTTGTATTACTATAGCTTAAATACCTACACTAGATGCATCACTCTCAAGTTCAAAGGTTTTAGAAAAATGAATAAAAGTAAGAGCATGAGCATTAGTAAACTTATTTTTTCAAAGTATCAAATGCCCATTTTTGTGCTTCTCACCAATGAAGCTTCTGATTCTCTTTAATGACTGTTGTAAAGGCACCATGATAGTGCTAAAATTACATGTAGACTTCCTCTGAAAACTCACCAACCCATGGAAGCCTCATAGCTTAAAAATAGTTGTATGCATGGGCCATTTTCTAATTGGCTTTACCTTATCCTCATCCACTTGTATTTTCTATGCACTTACAACAAATCCTAGAAATGTGCAATAATCAACATAAAATGTTCACTTTTTAGGGTTGGCATACAATTTCTCTTTACATAAGGCCTCAAACACATATCTCAAATGTTTAGCATGCTCTGCTATAGACTTACTATAAATCAAAATATCATCAAAATATACAAATACGAATTTACCTATGAATGCATGCAAAACATGATTCATTACTCTCGTGAATGTGCTAAGCTCATTTTTGAGTCCAAATAGTAATACCAACCATTTGTATAGCCTAAATTTTATTTTAAAGGCCATTTTCTATTCATCTCCATTTTTTATTTTTTTTTATGTCTTTGATGGTACCCACTTGTAAAATCTACATGTGAAAATATAGTAAAATCATGCATCTCATCCAACATATAAACTAATCTTGGAATGGAGTATCGATACTTTATTGTGGTGGAGTTTATAGCTCTACAATCGACATACATTTGCCATGACTCATCTTTCTTCAATACTAACAATACCAAAACAATACATAGGCTTACACTCTCTCTAGCCCAACTTTTTTTGATCAACTCTTCGACTTGCCCCTGAATTTCCTTGGTTTCTTTGGAATTTGTTTGATACGCTAGTTTGTTTGGGATGGTAGCACTTAGCATGAAGCTGACTTGATGTTTAATCCTTTGAACGGATGGCAATTCTCTAGCTAACTCCTCTAATAATACATCCCTATAGTTCAACAAAACAGACAATACAACCTTGGATAGGGATGACGTGACCTCTTCAAATAGGAAATAAATTTTTTTATTCATTCTCCTTTCACTTTCTATGGCTACACTCACATCTATCATAGCAACTATCATACACTCTTTCCTCTATTTTTCTTCTCTTCTCTTTTCACCTCCTTGCTACTCTCATCTTCTTCTCATTCTTGTTTCTTTTCTTCTTGAGCTATAGTTCATATTGTTGTTGTAAGTACTTTTAATCTCTATGTACTTCCTTCAGCATAGGTGGTACCAATGTAATTTTTTTATTGAGATGATAGAAAGTATAACTATTGGTCTTGCCATTAAATGCTATCCTCTTATCATATTGCCATGGTCTTGTCAATAGAGTATAGCTTGCTTGCATTAGCCCAACATCACATAACTTTTCATCTTTATATTTATCAATCTCAGAAAAAAAAATGTATCAATCTCAAATGCAACAAGTACCTACTTTGTTACCTTAACCTCTCTACTGTTGTTAAGTCACAACAATTTGTACAACTTGGCCTAATCTCTCAATGCTAAGGACAATCTTGTTACTAACATTGTACTACCTACATTGGTGCAGCTACCACTATCAATTATGAGACTTCATGTTATGCCTTGAATTTGGTGCCTTGTCTGGAAAATATTTTTCTTTGTTCCTCATAGTTGTCCTTCGCCTGAGCATTCAAGGTGCACATGACCACTAAATTAATACCTTGAGCATTTAAGGTGCACATGACCACTAAATTAATACCTTTTGTGCCAATACATACTCCACCATCATCCTATAAAGACATTTAACTATCACATCTATCCGTCAACACCATGATTCTCCTATTTAGGCATGGTTTAGCAATGTCCTCTGCTTTCACACTTAAGGCACATAATGTCACAGTTATGTATAGTTAAAGAATTAGAATCGGAAAGCTTTTTGTACTTTGGGAGCCTCTACTTTTGGCCCATTGTTTAGCTTATGGTTCCCAATGGGCAACATCCTTTCTTCTTTCCTAGGACAAATCCTAGATGTGGTGCTCGATTGTAATTATTTAGCCTATTCTCTTGAATTGCTTTTCTACTTTTACAGCCCTCTCTACAAGTCTTCCAACTTGACGTAGTGGTGTAAGTTAAGAACATCTACAATGTCTCAATTCAAGCTTGCCACAAACCTTGCCATGGTGGCCTCTCTATAACCCTTTCCATGCTTTTGTAATAGTCTTCTATATTGCCACTCCATTACGTCAAGACCTATAGTTTCCAATGTTGATCCTTGTGTTGATAGCTAGAAACAAATCTCTTCCGCATTACCATCTTTTACTCATCCCACGTGCGGCTAAGACGCTCACCAGCTCTTCTCCTACTAGTACACAATTGATCCTATCAAATTATAGCATAATTGGTAAATTCAAAAACTACATGTTTTACCTTTTATGCTTTTGGGTAGTTGTGGCAATTGAATACCAACTTAATTAAATACTAGTTCCACTTGCCTTTCCTATTTCAAGTACGCATTAGGGCTTGATCATCCTTGGAAAGCTAGAATGGTAAGTTTCACACCTTTCAAATTTCATCATCCTCATGCCTCTATCTAGCTTGTTCGCTAGGGCTACCATAATCCTCAAACTCCTTAGGAAAGTTAAAGTTATCATCACTAACATACCTTCTTCTCCTTAGTTGGCATGTAGGTTGGTCTTGCCTAGGCAGTGACTCTGCTTGACTCTATGCATAGTGATGTACTAAACTACCTTGTGTGGTGATATAAGATGCCTCAAGGTTCTCTAACCACTGGTTTATATTTGCTAAGGTGTTTGTCAATTGCTTCAAGTTGAATATGTTAGCCCCAAACTTTGAATCTCTAGAAATGTATAATATGGAGAAAGATAGGAAATGTGTGGTGCGTATGAGTTTCCTCTCACGTCAAAAGGTGTAATCACTTGTTTCTTACTTGTTGCTCATATATCACAGAAAAAAACACTCAAATAATATACTTACCGCCTCAGTTCTTGTGTCTACCTCCTGAAATTCCAATTACTACCTAAAAAATCAAGTAATGTATCCTAAAAGTGTCTAAGTGTGTGTGAAAAGAGGAAATTAGAGTGGAGGATCTATCTAGACACAAATGGAGCAACTTTTTTTTTCAGTGCGACAATAACTCTTTCTTTAACTTTTTAAATATCCAACAACTCAAGCACTCAAGTTATTAAAAACTAACAAAAACTTGCTGGAAGCACAAATAATCAAATATGAATTCTCTGTCTTTTTTTTTTTCAAATTTTATGAAGAAAGATCGAGAAGAAGTAGATAGGAAAAAACAAGAAAGATACAAATGGTACTAAAGTGGTACTCAGACCAATGACTAGATCAGAATCTAATACAGTTGATTTTGATGCTATTAACGCTTGCATAGAGGCTTATAATCAATTCGATAAAGGTGGAGTCAAAAGCCATAATAATCCTACTTGCACAGACCATAAGATATGACTCAAATGCAATGAATTGTGAGAATTTAAACAACTGATGGCCACAACCAATATATCCACATTGGTTGATATGTCAAGAATCTTCCATAGAGAGCTTGAAATAACTTGATTTAGATATGGGAAGAATTGAGAGAACTCAATTTCTAGGAGAAAAATAATTTTATTATCAAGATGTAATAGGTTCCAAAAGTTGTTCCAAAATATCCTAAGGATATTTTTTATAGGTTGGTGCCTAATAATAATTCCTAAACATGGTATCCTATCTAAACTTGGAAAGTTTAGGCTCCAATCCAGCATCATGATCAATTTAATGTCCTTTTGTGATCAATCCACTAGCCTTCAAATCGATCTTGGTGGATCCATTCCTTCATGCTCATGATTCCAAAATGTTGGCAGCATCCTACTATGTTGATCAGGCCTCTTCAGATTGATCAAGCTCTTGTGCGATTGACATCAATGTCGATTTGTTCACCATTTGATCAATCTAGATCATGCTAGATCATATTTCTAAAGGTTTTCTCCAAGCAATGTCGATCTACTCCTCCTTTAGATTGATTTGCCATCTCTAAGATCAATTCAACTCTTCTCAAGATCGACCCTAATGTTGTTCAAGTGCCATCTTTTTCCTTGCATTGCATTAGGTTGATCCATAACGATTCTGTAGACTCTCTAAACTTTACATGTATATCCAAATCCTTCTTGAAACTACTTCACAAGTATCGCCATTAACTCCGCGAGTTTCATGGCCTTGGAATGCATGATTGGACATTTGGTTATTCTCGCAAACTCTAGCCTTGATTGGATGGTTGCATCATAGGTCCTTACAAAAAAGTTCATTGAGAACTTTGGAGGCACTTGTTCACATTCTTTCCTATGGACAAACTAAAGGTTATAGCTTGAGGGTTGTGACGTGTGGATCGTGTGTGCCTCTTCTGGAATAGTATTCTAAGAGGCAATGTTTACGTGTTTTCAAATTTATTTAGTTCATTTGTGTTATATGTCAAACGTAGTTTGAGTTTGGTTTCATTATTCTGCTATGTATTCTCTCTTTGCGTATTGTTTTAAAATTAAAAATTTCCACATCAAACCTATTAAAACCCAATAGTGGTATTAAAGTTACTATTTTCCTCATATAACTACAAAGTTTAATGATTTCTCTATGATTTATAGTAGTTTTTGTTTGAGAATTCATTTGAACATGTATTTGATACGTTTATATACCTAAAAAATTGTTTTGTCCATGATTTAAATTGATAAAAAGGCGTAAAAATCAAGTTTTGAGCATCATGGAATGAAACAACTCCGTACTTGTTGTCATGGTGATAGGTGATGGCCTCACGATTGTGAGAAGTAATTAGGCAACTGCAGTCCAAAGCACTACAGGTTGATTATGTTGTGGCTCAACCATGTAGGCACATCACAACGGCATAAGAGAAGGGTTCTTTATTGTGGTCTACGTGTTGCCACAAATGGATCACTTGCACCCATGGAAATATTCCCCTGGCCACATCAACATTGATAAGGGTTCTTTTATACTTTTGTCCAAACGTAAGAAAAGTGTTTTTCACAAGTGAGAACTAAGGCACGAGATATGTAAGTCATAGAAAAGTCGTTAAATGGATTTAACAAATTAGGCATGTGATATATAATTATATAAATGGATGTTATGAATGGATAATGAACTTTAGACACATGTGGATCGATGTATTTTATTTTGCTTTATTTTTTCAGGGTTGTATAATTATTTTTCATAGTTTACAAAGGTATGAGCCTAAGTTTTATTTTACCTAGAAGAGAAATTATTTTTTTCATCGTATGCCACGCGTATTTATAATATGCAAGATCAAGAGTTAATGTTCATGCTGACAACTATGGCATAGTGAGCCCATGAACGAAAGTCATGAAGACCAAGACCAAGACCATGTGAAAGATCAGTATTATTATCCCACGTAATAGTATAGGGGTTCATGGACATGTGCATGATCCAATTTTTAGCTCCAATTAGATCTAATGTCTATAATCCTCCATCTTATTTACATATTTATTTTTCTTGTTGCATAGATGTGATATGTGAATGGAAATTAGCTAACGTGCAAAAAGAAACGTAAAATTACATGCACTGAAAACTTCCTCATATGACATTAAGTTGTAGTGGCCAAATGGTTTCGGCATGACCTTTGACTAAGCTCAAAGTTCTAGGTATAGTCTTAACATATGATATTATCATATTCATGAGGTCACATTGCCATGGCATATTTAGGGCTTTAGATGCATTACATGTGATATTTAAAGGATACTTTACCTAAAGAACTAAAATGATCACGGGTGGGGCTGCAAATCCAATGAGTTTTTAGTTGATGAGTGTGACTTAAGTGGACTCGCGATCTTGAAACCTGTATATGTGAGGTTTTATCAAAGGTAGGCTTCATGTGTATATGTGTGAGGTATGTTATGTCTGGTGGGGGTGTAGGATTCGAAAGTCTGTTTTCCATGCAAGAAAGAGTAGAATTTTGAGGGATGTTACTCATATATGTAAAGTTGTTATGAATTAATAAAATATTAATTTTACTTATATTGATATATTGGTAGTTTATCATACATGTAAATCTTATATAGTATACATTTATGCATGTACCTACATAGTTGTGTTAAGAAGTTTCATACATAAGGAGTTATAAATATTGATACTAAACTTCTTAATAAACAATCATTAAAATTTCTTCATGAGTCACAAACTTTCTGAATGGGCATTAGACTTGCACACCATGTGTTTGTGTGATAAGTGTCATACCATTTAGTATGAGATATTGAAAATACATGCATGTGGATATATCATTGGAGAATAAATATTCAAACACTAATGCGGGGAATAGGTAAACATATGGAGTTCACTATGTGTTGTCAACATCTTACTTTATGATTGTGTTAAGTGTGAGTAGGCATTAAACCTGAGATGACATGATTGTCTTATATACATGATGGTTAGCATGTCAATTAAGATATTAAGGACCAACATTTATCTTGAAATGAGATAAGGAAATGAGCTCAATGTGTAGTCGCCTAAATTTGTATGGAGGCATGAGCATTCAATAAGGGATTTTTTTTCCTTACAAGTAAGTGAGGCATTTATTCTATGCGATTAATATTCCATAAGATGAAAATACTTGGCCAAGGTATTATATAGTTAGCAACGAATTTTTGATAAGACATTAGTTTCATAAGGCAAAATTGATTTGATTATATGACTGAGCTAGTAAATTTGACTAAATCCATAACTCACGCCTAGTCAGGACAAAGCAAGAAAAAGGGTATATAACGCATGGCATTTATGATTGGGAAGGCTCAAGCGATCCATTCACTATCTTAATTGGACAATGATATGAGCCATAAGCAAGATGTTACCCATAACCTTCAATTTATGCTCGTTTTTTTATTAATGATAAACTTAAAGAGTTACACACAAAAGGTTGGAGTAAGGGCGAATTGGTAATTTGGTTGGGCATAAACAATACTTGAGAAGTCTTGTGTTAAAATTAATTGATTGCAATTGGATTAGACCAAATGAATTTCTCATTGTGTTTGTTAGTAATGAGATTATTAATTAGAAACATAATAGGTCTTTATTTAATGAATGGAATTAATTAAATCAAAGAACATAACACAAGTGGACTTTAATTCTTAATGAGATTAATAAATAAGGATTATGCATGAATTAATTAAAGATCCATATTGGAAGCCCATTAAACTCATACCATGTGTGCGTTAGGTGTTTTACAAGGAAAGAAAAATCCCATCTTGAGTAGGATGTTATGTTTTGAAAATAAAGAGATTCGAAAGAATTCCAAATCACATAACAATAAGAAAATAACCTAAAAAACTTGTACCCTACCCCAGCAAGAACGAAAAGATTCTCTAGCGAATTTATTTGCCTTTTTTCTTGTCCTAAAACTCTCATACTCATCGGAGTTTGCATCAGGCCTTTATGAAAGAGAACTCATGGAGGATTTTTTGGCAATTGTTCACTTTCTTCTATGTGGATGACCTAGAGGTCCCGATTTGACGTTTGTGGCTCGTGTGTCACACATGTGCCTCATTTAGAAGCAGATTCCAAGAGGTAATGTGTTTTTAAATTTATTCTGCTCAAGCGTGTTATATGATAAAAGTGGTTAATGTTTAGTTTTATTCTTTCATTTCATATTCTCTATTTAAATATGGCTTTAAAATTAAAAATTTCATCCCAAATCTATTGAAACCCAACATAACCTATGTAAAAGAAGACACCACCTATCGATGATGGAACTCTAAACTTTCTCTTGGAGAGACTTAACGAAAGACTTCATTAGAGCTTTGGGATGTAGGTGGTTGGATCCATCTACTAGAAAAGGCTAAGTAACTGAGGTGCCCACCATTGTAGTCCATATCTAAATATTGATACCAAGATCTCACTAACAACACAAACCAACTCTAAAAGTGGCATTGTTCAAATGGTGCTTGAAGGCTTAATTAGATGTTGTGATGCCATGTAATGGCTAATGACCCCACCCACTCACAAGAAAGCAATAAGTAGAATTGAATCGAACACACAATAGTCTAAAGTTATCGCTCCTGCTTTTACTAGGCACTTGTCATGGATGGCAAATCCACTAACAAAATTTAACAAGAAGACAATCAATCTTGTGCAAGACTCATGTTTTTAAACACTTCATCTTAGCCACCTCTTGACCTCTTCTCTTTAGCGCTATTATGACAAGCTCTGTCATTTAATGCCATAACTAAACTCTTCATTAGTTCTTACTTTTAATTAACATAGGCAGTGCCTCTCTCACAAGGTCTTGCATTCAAAAATCCAATGCAAAACCATTGTGTGTGCGCATGTGTGTCTTAGTGTGGGTGTTTAACTCTCTTTTTAGCACACTTAATTTTTGAGGAAGGTACATTCAAGCCTTTTGCAAAACATCCATATTTATACAGGCCATACCTCAATAGTTTTATTGAAAGGTTACAAATTTTTGTAAAATCATTACACCAAATCAATAGTTGATTCTATCCATGCAATTTAGGTTGACTCAAATTTAATCAATCCCTGTATTTTAGGAACATATTTTTTCAATTCAATTTACCATGATCATTGAATGATTTAAATTGGTGTAAGATTCTCCATGATGATTATGGACTCCAAGGTCATAGGAAACAAATCTTAAAAATTTTCCTACAAAATATGAAACAAATTCCAACCAAATATTCAAGGATGACATGGACTTTTGTATAATCTCAAACTTATTTTTAAAACATATTGTTAACTCTTCACACTTAGCCTGCAAGAATATCCAATTTACACTTAATCAATATAATAGCATTCAACTCCCATGTACATGCCTTACACATTTAAAAATTAAGAGATACTTGTTGTTTATGAAAGATAATAACACATAAGATCTAGCATATCATTTTTGTTTTTCGTAGTGGGGGAGGCTAGCAAAAAAGATAGAAATTCAAAAGTTGAAATTGTCCAGCTCTGAAACTAAATGTAATGTTTTTTGAAAGTTGCAACACCTAAATATTTTGAATGGATGGGCAATGTTCAATTCTTTATTTTGATGGGGGATGAAAATAATGTCAATTCTATTATGTAAGACAATTATGTTAAGTTATCAAATTTTGATAGGGATAAAAATTTAGATTTATTTGGATTTTAGTATTTATGGAACAAATACGTAAAAATGTGAATGTATGTGTAAGTATATACATATATGCATATATTGATTTAATTGTAAATAAATATAATAGTTGGATTTTAAGTATTTGTGTATTTTATATATATATATAATATAAGTGATGAAAATTTTGAATCTAAATCTAAACAAAAATGTGTTACCTATGCTTGTTTTGTTAAAATTTTGATGGATTTCAAACCCATAAAAAATATACAAATGAACATAGCTAATATATGTGATGGTGATTACATGGCAACCATGTAGGTTACATTTTCTCAATTCCATAAGTGTGGGAGAGCCCAAAAATGACACGTTTTTCTTGTATTAAAGCTTCCTTATTCAGTTCAAATCTTATGTATATTGAAGAGATATGAAGAGCACAACAAAAGATGAAAAAGTCAACTAAAGATCAGATGAAATTGATGCCTATCATCCCACATCATTGTAATAAAGGTGAAAAGGTAGCACCTAGTGAACACAGATGTCATATCCGCAGGAAAGGGATTTGTGTCTATTGATTAAATTCACTATCTATTAGTTTGGCTGACTCACGAAGAAGGACAATATGGAATAAGAAAGGAGAATTGAACAATGAAATAAATTTCAAGCAACTCAAAAAGGCAAGCAAGCAACTAGAACAAATACTACTAACGAGGAACTCTAGTCCCTTGTGACGTGACAACATAAAATAATGAATAACTTACATTAATTATCAATTTAATTGCCTTACTATGAGTTTTTGATCATTAATTCTTTTGGATATTCACCTGAACTATCCTAAAGCATTAACATAAGATCTCAATGGGGATTCCTAAGCCTAAATGAGTTGAGATGAATTCTTTAATTGACAATGTTTCCCTAATACTAATCCTATAGTTTCACCCTCGTTATTTGCACAAACCTATTGTTTACAATTGAAGGTCTATTGTGTAAGTTTCATTCCCATTATATTTCGTATAGTTACAAATTAATTAAAGGGTTGATCCAGCCCTTTAATGGAAATTCAATTTGTCAATTGCAAATAATAAGAATAAGGACAATTAATCAAAAGAACCTTTATTTATTCATGGTCTATCATAATTATAAGGTCTTGAAATAAATTGCACAATCTATAGAGATAACGATAAGAATCAATGCTAAATCCATCATCTTGAACACAATCTCAAAAATGAAAGAAAAGTAAGAGAATTCTTAGTCTACGAGATGCAAAGAATTATGTTGATCCAATTACAGAGTGTGAATTCCTCCATTCACCTCTTAATTGCTCTCCCCTCTAAAGTTGCTTGTTCTTCTCATCAAGAGTCCAATTCTCATCCAAAAGATCACGTTCTAATCTATTAGCTACCCTTTCTATGTATCCACACGTCTATGGTTGAGAAAATAATGAAAGGACAAGATAGCTCTTGCTATTATGCACTATATCAGTTCCCCATAACATGATCCATGCTTGAGAACACCCTGTTGCATTTGCTACACATCCTCTCTCGATCATGTGGATCGATAGTAGGAGAGATGTAACTCTCACTCCTCATGCGATTGGGGAGCTTTCCCTCATGGTTGTAGCTCTTGATCTCATGGTTGAGAGTTTTCTCATGATAGAGAACAAGTTTCTATTGTAAGCATCGCCCAAGAAGTCCTCATGATCATGGATCTTCCACTTGTGATTACGACATACAAATGCCAACCCAAAAAAAAGTCCAAGTTTATGGAAGCTTTGCATTTAATTATTTTTATCCAAAAACACCTCGAACACACTCAAAACAGAAAAACAACATTTTGAAGTGAACGCAATTGATTTGTCTACAATTAATGCATAAAATGACATAGAAACTAGAAAAATTATTGATAATGGAGGGGTAAAGATGCTATAAAACCCGATGTTATCCCAACCCCACAATTAAGCATTTGCTCTTCCCTAGCAAACTTAATCCATGACACGATGGACCCCATAAAGTCATGAAGTCTAAGATAAAAAAAGGCATTCAAGATATTTCTATGTAATAGTGTAGGATTTCACTCAATGTGCATGATTCAAAACTTAGCTCAAATTGGATCTTGAAGTTTATAATCTTCCACATTTTTATTTTTGCATATTATTTGTGATTGATGTATAAGATACATGAAAATGGCTAATGTGCAAGTAAAACCAAATCTACATGTACCAAAACTTCCTCAAACAACACTAAGTTATAACAAAAAATTGTTTGTTGTGGCCGTCAATTGATCTCAAAGTCCTGAGTGTAGCCTTAGTATGTGATATCATCACATTCATTAGTCACAATGTGAAAACGCATTTACAACTATAAGTGCATTAGATGTGACATCAAAAAAAGTATTTCACCTTAAAAGCATATGGTCACAGGTGGGATTCAAATTCCGTAAGTTGTCAGTTGGTGGATGTGATTTAAGTGAACCCAAGATGCCAAAATCTAATTATGGGAGGTATTGTTGGGCCAAGGGGGCTGATGGAAAAGATTTGACTGCACTTGAGATGTGTTGGCAACATTTGCCACTTATTAAGCCTAGCATACCAATATCTGTATATGTGATGTATGTTATGTCCAGCAAAAACCTCAATCACCCACTAAGAAAATTATGCTAACAGAATTTTCAATTTCTTCTCGAGGGAATGTAGGATTCAAAATTTAATGGGAAGCCATTTTGACTTAAAGTCTAGAATCATAGTAGTAACACAAAATGTAATTGCACTAACGAAGTTTTGTTTATTTCCTATAGTTTATTTTAATTATCGAATAATGTTTACGCCACTTACCAAATTGCTTGAGACCAACATTTTGACTAAGCTATAGGATTTGAGAATTATTCTTAATCTAGATCGCATTGGCTATATATTGAAGGCCAATATCTCACCAGGCCCAGCTTAGGTGGTTAGTGAGCAGAAGAAAGCACTCATAAGAAATAGATGGAGGATGATCAACGAGTCAAGAGCTACAAATTGGCTGCTATGACCAATGATCTCCAAAGGACCCATCTGAGCAGGATGAGTGCTTGTGAGATCTTATTCCACTTGCAAGAGTTATGTGGTGAGTAGAGTCATACTACTAGATATAAGATATCGAAGTAATTGTTCAAGATGCACATGGTAGAAGATGATGACGTCAATGAGCATGTCTTTAAGATGATTTCACTCATTAAGAGGTTTGAATCACTAAACTTTATCATAGATGCTAATTTGGAAGGGGATTTGATCCTACAATCACTTTCAGACTCCTCTCTCAATTTATTATGAATCACCATCTAAATGATAGTAAGTGCATGCTTGCTGACCTCCTCAATAAGCTAATGACTACTCAAACAACCGTAGAGGGGAAATGGAAGGATATGGTTGTTGCAACATCTAGCTCCTCTGTTAAGACCAAGAAGGAGATGACAAAGAAGAAAAAGCCTGCCATTTCCAATACTATTAGGAGTATGAAGAAATGTGAGGCTCCAGTTAATAAGGAAAAGTGTTTCCACTATGGTAAAGATGGACACTAGAAGAGGAATTGAACCGAATACATTAGTAGCTTGAAAAAGGTGCCTAGAGGTAAGGAACATTATGTTTGTGAAATATCTTGTTCCATTGCTCATTTTTCTACTTCTTAGATTTTAGATTCTAGTGCTTTATCTCACATCTTCGCATTAGGATCTAATCAGAAGTAGGATCCTTGAGAAGTGTGAAGTGGCGATCATAGAAGGAATGACACAAGTGTTGCAACCATTGCAATTGAGATTGCTTAAGTTAAACCATCATCTAACTATAGTATAATTTGAGAAATTTTTTACTTTTGCCCAATTGGTTTAAGAACATTATTTCCATACCTTTATTAATAAAGGAGAATTATGATTTTTCTTTTAGAGGCAATGTGTGCAATATTTATTATTGTAATAAATTGGTTAGCACAACATCTCACATGAATGGCTTATGTTATTTGAATATGGATGATAGCAGTTTGATCAATACCATTTCTAACAAACATCTTATGGATGGTTTAAATTCCAAGCAATTATGGATTAGCAAATTTGAGAAAAAAGGGCTTGTTAACTTATTGGGAAAGGAACCCTATCCTAGTCAAGATAGCTGTAAGTCTACTTGATAGACATGTTGAAATGAGCAGAAAGGTATTAGAGTTAGTTAGTCCACACTAATGCATCTAGGCCATTTAATGAAATAGCAAGAGGAGATTTGCTCTACTTTAGAACCTTTACTGATGATTATTCTAAGTATGGCTATGTGTACTTGATGAAGTACAAGTGGAATCCTTTGAAAAGTTCAAGAAATTCAAGGCGCAAACAAAGAAGCAAACTAACAAGCATGTCAAAAAAACTACGATTAGATTGTGGAGATAAGTACATGAGTGCTAAGTTTCCTGAGTTCCTCAAGGAGAATGGTATTGTGTCATAGTTAGCACCACCGGTAACTCCTCATTTAAATGGTGTGGCTAAGCAAGGAAATCAAACTTTGTTAGATATGATTCAATCTATGATGAGATTCATCATTCCTTCCACCCTGCATGAGATCTGGAATGGAAGGAAGCCAAGCCTTAAATACTTAAGGTTTGAAGGAGTCTAACTTATCTTAGGAAAACTAAGACAGACAAGTTAGAGGTAAAGGTCGTTATGGGCCACTTCGTAGGATATCTCAAGGATTCCATGGGATATGATTTCTACCTACTCTCAGACAATAGGATTGTCATTAGCTACTAGGTACATTTTCTTAAAAAAGAGTTCATTTGAAAAGGTAGCATAGGTAGAATGATAATTCTCAAGAAAGTCAAGCATGAGGAATATATTAGGGTGCCCAAAAGGAAAGCTCCTTTTCAAGAGCAACCTTCTAACACGTAACCATTATGACAGTTAGGTAGAAACTCTCAAGTACCTAAGAAATATAGTTATATCCTAGAAAATGGACAAGAGTTTATGCAATGTGAGATAATGATTATGGAGATAATCCTTCTACCTTTAATTAAGCAATGACAGATAAAGATTCCACCAAGTGGCCAGAGGCTATGCAATTTGATATGGATCAATGTGTACAAACCAAGTATGAACCACAGTGGATCCACCTAAGGGAATTGTTCCCATTGGATAAAAGTAGGTTTACAAAAGAAAAATTAGTTCAATTGGTAGGGTAAAGACCTACAAGGCCATGTTGGTGGACCAACGTTGTCAAGATTTGATTATATGAGGTATCATTAGGCCATTGGCCGAAGGAAAATATTGGACTATGCATAAGATGCTTTGGTAAAAGTTGCCACTCAATAGGCCTAATATGCTAAGATTTGTATGTGAGGTATGTTATGTCCAATGAAAATCCTAATTACCTACTGAGAAAATTTTACCAATGGAATTTCCTTTTTCTACTTAAGGGAGTGTAAAATTTGAAAACTCCAGTAGAAGGCTATTCTAATTTAAAGCCCACAACCATAAATGGTAATGTGAAATACAACCACACAAAAAATGTCTTGTTTATTTTATGTAGTTTATTTTAGTTATTGAATGATGTCTACACCTCTTACAAAAATACTTGAGACCAACATTCTAATTGACCTAAACATGTCAATTGACTCCGAAATTTGAGAATTGTTCTTAATCTAGAGTGCATCAGTTATGTACTAGAGGTTGATATCCCTCCAACCCCAACTTAAACGACTAGTGAGAACGAGAAACCACTCATAAGAAAAAGGTGGAAAACGATTTGTAGGTCAAGGCCACATGCTAGCTGTTATGACCAATGATCTCTAAAGGACTCATGTAGGGATGGGGAGCACTTAAGAGATCCTATACCACCTGAAAAAGTTGTATAATGAGCACGGTCATATTGCTAGGTATGAGATATTGAAGCAGTTGTTTAAGATGTACATGGCAGATGTGGTGACATTAGTGACCATGTTCTTAAAATGATTTCACTTGTCAAAAGGCTTCTGTAGCTCCACTTCATCATGGATGCTAATCTACAGTTGGATTTAATCTTAAAATTGCTTACAGACAGACTCCTTCTCATAGTTAATGATGAATTATCATATAAATGTCATTGAGTACATATTGGCTGGGCTCCTCAATAAGCTAGTGATTGAATAGATAGCCATAAAAGGGAAAGGGAATAAGGTTGTTTTTACTTCATTTCTCTCCTCTTGTAAGATTAAGAAGGGAAATGCAAAGAAGAAAAGGCCTATCATTCCCAATGCCAGTGGGAGTATCAAGAAGGCCAAGGTTCCTGCCAACTAAAAAAAAATGTTTCCACTATGGCAAAGATAGGCATTAGAAGAGAAACTGCATCGAGTACCTCAGTAGTCTTAAGAAGGCATTAAGAGGTAAGGAATTTTATGTTTATAAAACATCTTGTTTCATTGGTGTATTTTCTACTTCTTAGATTTTAAATTTTAGTGCTTTGTCTCATATTTGTATTTCACATTAAGGTCTAGTCAGAAGCAGGATACTTGAAAAGCATGGAGTAGTGATCAAGTTAAGGAATAGAGCAAGTGTTGCAACCCTCGCAATTAGGACCGCTTAAGTTAAACTATCATCTAGCCCTTGTACTATTTTGAGAGATTGGTTACTTTTGCCCAATGCACTTAAGAACATTATCTCTATTCCTTTATTAATAAAAGAGAATTATTACGGTAATAAATTGGTTAGCACAACATCTCTCATGAATGACTTATATTATTCGAGGGATAGTTTAAACCCTAAGTACTTGTGGCATCTTAGACTAGGTCATGTTAGGGACACTAATGTTAGCAAATTGAAGAAAGATGAGCTTATTAGCGCATTGAGAGAAAAACCTTATCCAACTTATGAACCTTGCATCCTAGGCAAGATAACTAGAAATCCATTTTATGGGCATGTCAACATGATCACTAAGGTGTTGGAGTTAGTCCACGTAGACATGTTTGGGCCATTTAGTGAAATGTAAGGACAAGGATTACTCTAGATACGGTTATATATACTTGATAAAGTAGTGGCATGAATAATTTGAAAAGTTCAAAAAATTCAAGTTGCAAGTAGATAAGCAAACTGGCAAGTATATCAAAGCACTATGATCAAATCGTAGAGGCGCGTACGTGAGTGTTGAGTTTGTTGAGTTCCTCAAAGAGAATGGCATTGTATTACAGTTAATACCCCAACAACTCCTTAGTTAAATGGTGTTGTTGAGCTAAATATCAAACTTCATTAGGCATGGTTCGATCTATATGATGAAGCCCATATCATTATGCGAAAGGTTATAGTCAAAAGGAGGAAATTCACTAAGAAGAAACCTTCTCCTTAATAGCCATTCTAAAATCCATTTAGATCTTGCTTACAATAGTCTCTCACTTGGATGATGAGATTTAGTAGATGGATATCAAAATCACTTTCCTTAATAGGATGCTTAAAGCGGATATTTTTATTATATGACCATGCCAGTTTGATGTTGAAGAGGAATCTTATAAAGTATGCAAGTTTAAGGGTCCATTTATAGCCCTGAGCAAGAATCTAAGAGTTGGAATCTTCATTTAAATAGTGCTGTTAAATCATTAGGTTTCATCAAAAGGAAAGATGAGCTCTATATCTACAAGAAGGTTGTGGGAGCACAATCACATTCCTAATTTGTATGTGGATGACATACTATTGATAGGGAATAACATTAGGATACTAACCACAGTTAAGACTTGATTATCTAATACCTTGTCTAGGAAAGACTTGGAGAACTGACCTACATTGGTCATTCGTATCTATAGAGATAGAACGAAAGACTGTTAGGTGTCTTTCAAACCTTATACATAGACATGATATTGAAAAGTGTTAGGTCTCAATGCGTTTAAGGTTAGATTTTAAAACATTAAACCTATGGAACTTTAAAATAAACGCAGTGGAATAACATACCAAAAATATTTTGTATTTGCCAAACAATATTGAATTTACATGGGATTTGACCAAAAAAATTAAACTTTTAATCATGAAAACATTATGCACACATAGCAAAAATTATAGGAACAAATCCCACCTATTTTTTTGCAAAACATGTAAGATATCAAGAAACAAGATTATATATAAAATTTTTACCTTCGAAATATTTCCAAGTAACTTAAACGTGATCCTTGAGTCATAGTCCTCACACCCCAACCTCTAGTTTGTCCACAAGATTAAGATACTAGCAAGCTCCTCCTATATTTTCAGAAAAAAAAAAAAACCCTTTCATGATATACTAAAACTTTGGGCAAAGAGAAACTTTTGACAAAAGAGTATTCAAAAAGGGTGGCTAGGGGCTGCTCTCTTTTACTTGAAGAGGTGCACGAAATTTAAGGCTTAAGAACTATATTTTAAATTCTTTAAAACTCATTCAAATAGTTGAGACACTAAGATTTGGCGTATGGGCTCCATTGGCCCTCCTACATGGACCTTTTTTAATTAAAATAACCTATGGACTTCTATTTATTAATCTCATTAATAACTCAACCCATAAACTCTTTAATTATTAATCTCATTACTAATTAAAGCTCAAAAAGAGTCTAACTAATTTAATTTAATTAATATCATTAATTAAATGCCTCATCGTTCTTCTAATTAATGATCCCATTATTAACAAATACTATGACAATTTATTTAGTCCAATTCAATTATAATTAAATAAATTATACAACCCATCAATTTAACACTTACAATACATCCCAATCTTACATGTGCGACTCTCTAAGTTCATTCTTAATTGGTAATTAGCATAGCTTGAATGATATAGGTAACATCTAGACTACAACCTATATCGTAGCCTAACTAAATTAAAGTGATTTGAATCACAATGTACCTTTCCAATCATGACTATCATATCTTATATGTCTTTTGTTTTACTTTATCCCAAGTGAGCAAGAATTATAAATTTAATCAAACTCATAAACTTGGTCATAGGACCAATCGATGTTTTCTTATGAGACAAATATATCTATTAGAAACTCCTTTCTGATGATATATTACCTGAGCCAAGAACTTTTATCTGATAATACACCAACTACATAAAGCAAACGCCTTACTCACTTGCAAAAAGACCAATCTTTTATTGAATGCACACTTGTCTCCATACGCACCCTAGCAATGACACATTAGGCTCATGATCCTATCCCAAACAAGGATAGATATTGGTTTTTAATGTCTTAATGACACATCGACCATCATGCATACAAGATAACTATATTGTCTTAAATCCATGAACACTTAAAATTATCATGAAACAAGACATCGACAACAAAAAGTTAACTTGATGCATCTACTTCATTCTATACATCATTGCATGAGTGCTCCATTCCCCGATGGTACATCCATACACATGTATTCTCAGTATATTATATTGAATAACATGACACTCACCATGCAAATATAAAGTGTGCAAGTCGTACCGACTCTCTTATGCCATTCAGAGTGCCTGTGACTCATACATAGGTTTTCGTGATTGAGTACTAAGAGAACCTTGTATGCATATTCATAAAATCTTATAAATAAAGTTTCTTAATTCAAACACATGGGTACATACAATACTTTACGTCAATCAAAATTTACATGCATAAAAAATTTCCAAATTGCAAAAATTAATATTTTATTAATTACTTAATGACAGTACATAAATAACAAAATGCCCTTTTAATATCCCTCATTTTCTATTGACATGAGAGGGCATATAACTAACAATCTTCCACTTGCACTATAATACCAATACTACTAATGCCATTCACTATGGTATCTAACACCCATCTGTGCTTGAATTATCGACTTGGTGAATAGATCAGGCACATTATCAATTGAAGCTATGTTCTACATGGCTATGTCGTCCCTTCTAATGATTTCTCGAATAATGCAGTAATGCATCTTTATATGTTTAGATTTTTTATGAGACCTTGGTTCCTTCGCTTGTGTGATCGCGCCATTATTGTCACAATAAAGTGATAACAACCAATCTAAATTTAGAACCACCTAAAGCTCTATTACGAATGTCCTTATACAAATAGCCTCCTTTGCTACGTTACATGCAGTAATATACTTACTCTCAGTGGTGGAGTCTATAGTGGTGCTCTACTTGGAACTCTTCGAATCGACTTCTCCTCTATTAAGAGTAAATTTGAATTCAAGAATAGACTTTATATCATCCACATCTGACTTGAAGTCAGAACTGGTATATCCAACTACTCTTAGATCACCGTTTCCAAAGATAACTACCATATCTTTAGTCCTTCTTAAATACTTAAAGATACACTTGACAGCATTGTACATAGCATTGCATACATTAGGCTCCCCATATCTGAAGCAAATAGAATAGCTTCTATGCTTCTCTTCTTATCATCAATCTTTGGGCATATAGATTTCAAGAGATAGTTGCCATGCCTGAATGGTATCAGTCCTTTCTTAAAGGCCTCTATACTGAACCTTTTTAGTACTTTGTCTATATACAGGGTTTAGGAGAGGCCTAATAATCTTTTCACTCCATCTCTATAGATGCGAATGCCCAAGATGTAGGTAACTTCTCCCAAATCTTTCAAGGACAATATACTAAATAACCATGTCTTGACGAAGTTTAACATCCCAATGTCATTCCCTATTAGAGTAGTATGTCATCCATATACAACATAAAAAATTTTACTGCACTCCTTGTAACCTTTTTGTACACACAGGGCTTGTTTTTGTCTTTGATGAAACTAAATAATTTGACTTCACAATCAAAACAATAATTCCAACTCCTTGATTTCTGCTTAAGGCCAAAGGACATCTCAACCTTACATACATTATGAGACTCATCTTAGACTTTAAGACTATATGGCTGCATCATATAAATGTCCTCCTAAAACATTCTATTGAGAGAAGTGGTTTTGATGTCTATCTGTTAAATCTCATAATCTAAGTGGGTAGCTATTGCAAGTAGAATCTGAATATACTTCTGCATGGCTACTGGTGAGAAGGTTTCCTCACAGTCAATTTCCTCCTTTTGACTATAACCCTTTGCCACTAATCTAGTCTTATAGATCTCTACCTTACTAGTTGAACCAATCTTTCTCTTATAGACCCACTTACATCTAATGGGAACAATTTCCTCAAGTGAATCCACTAGAGTCCATACTTGATTTACATGAATTGAATTCAACTTGAATTTCATAGCCTCTAATCACTTGACAAAGTCCTTATCTGCCATTGCTTAATTATAAGTAGAAGAATCATCTCTATGATCACTATCTCCTATTATGAACAACTCTTATCTGTTCTTTAGGACATAACTATTTTTATTTGGTGCTTGAGAGATCCTACACAATTGTTACAACGCTTGCATCTCAGAAGGTTCTTTTTGGACTACAATGTGCGTTATGGGATGACTACTTTGTTCCTGCTACTCAAGTTCTTTAAGCACTATTATTCTACTAACACAACTTAATGAACTCTTCTTTAAGAAAACATGCATCATACCCAATGACAATCCTATTATCTTCAAATATGTAGAACTCATATTTTAAAAAATCTCTAAGATATTCTACAAAGTGGCCTATAACAACCCTCCTCTCTGACTTGGCTCTGTCTTTGTCCTCCTAAGATAAGTTAGATATCCTTAGATCTTCAAATGCTTAAGGCTTGACTTTATTCCATACCACATCACAGTCAAGGTGGAGGGAACAGAATTAGAGAGTGTCCTATTTAAAATATGTTGTTGCAAATAGGGTATGCCCCCTTAAAAATATAGGTAAATCGGTGAAGCTTATCATAGATCAAACCATGTCCAACAGAGTTCAATTCCTTCGTTCAACTACACCATTTAACTAAGGAGAGCTGATAGTTTTAATTGTTATACAACACTATTCTCCTTAAAGAGCTCACAAATTCAATACTTATATACTCACCTCCACAATCCGATCATAGTGCTTTGATATGTTTAGTTTATTTTTCCACCTATGCCTTGAATTCCTTGAACCTTTCAAAGGATTCATGCTTCTACTTCATTAAGTATACATAACCAAATCGTGAGTAGTTATCAGTAAAGATAATGAAGTAGAGAAACGCTCCCCTTGCCATTTCATTAAATGGCCTATAAACATTAATGTGGACTAACTCAACACCTAAATAGCCCGTTCAACACATCCATTAAATGAACTTCTAGCCATCTTACCTAAGATACAAGATTTGCAAGTTGGTTAAAGTTCCTTTACCATTGGGCTAATAAGCTCATCTTTCTCCAACTTACTAATCTTTATGACCACGACATGAACGAGTCTAAGTTGCCACAGGCACTTTAGATGTAAACTACGCCTCAAATGTTTGTTCGTTATGGTGTTGATCTCATTACTATCATCCATATTCAAATAATATAAACCATTCATGAGAGATGCCATGCCAGCTAATTTATTATAATAATAAATACGGCACGCATTACTTCTAAAAGAAAATTCATAATTCTATTTTATTAATAACAAAATGGAAACAATATTCTTAAGCCCATTAGGCAACAAAAGACAATCTCTCAAAACTAAAATATGACCTAATGATAGTTTTATTGAAGCGGCCCCAATCATAGTAACTACAACACTTATTTCATTCCCCATTTTGATCACCACTTCATACTTCTCAAACATCCTACTTCTGATCAAATCTTGATACGAAGTGCAAATGTGAGAAGTAACACCAAAATCTAAACTTCTAGAGGCAGAAAATACACAAATGGAATAAGATGTTTCACAAACATAAAGTTCCTTATCTCTAGCTGCCTTCATAAGGATGAGGTACTCGACGTAATTCCTCTTCTAGTACCCATCCGTATTGAAATGGAAACACATTCCTTTCTCTGTAGGACTTTTGGCCTCCTTGATATTCCTACTAACCTTGGTAACAACAGGCATTTTCTTCCTTGCCTTCCCCTTCTTGATCATACCAAAGGAGATAAACGCAACAAGAACCACCTCTTTCCCTTTCTCCTTCATAGTTTGCTATGCTATCACCAACTTATTAAGAAGCCCTACTAATGTGCAATTAATATCATTCATGTGATAATTAATGATAAACTATGAGAAAGAATTTGGAGGCAACTAAAGAATTAAATCTATCTTTAGATTGGCGTTCATGATGAAATCCTATGACTCAAGCCTCTCAACGAGTGAGATGGTCTTAAGCACATGCTTACTAACATCACCACCCCCTACCATGTGCGTCTTAAGTAGTTGCTTCAATATCTCATATCTAGCAGTACAACTTTGCTCACCATACAACTTTTGCAGGTGGTATGTTGAGGGCGATCTCAGTAGTATGCATCTACTGCCAAATCAAAAAGGGAGCTAAGGTCACCAAGTCTAACCTATGCCTATCAATGAGTATTTTAAGCTATCCACATGTGCATTCAGGCATATTAACATATAGAGAGAGTTCATTCGAAATGGCCTTTAACTTACCACAATATGTAATCACCATGTCATCATCACCTTAAACTAATGTGGCAATTGCTTTCTTAAGTTAATATATTTTAAGCCCATTATGCTATGACATTCCCTCACTTAACTCATTCCAAAGCTCTTAGGCATCATCTACAAATAATAGACTAATAGATGAAGAAATGGAGTTTAGTCCCAAGAAACTACCATATCATTGCATCTCTCTTAAGTGTCAACCAGCGTTGCTTCTCAATTAGTTTGCTTTCTAATTTATCCTGTCACAAAGCTAAGTTTATTTTTTGCCCTGAGTGACCTCTTCATGTTGCGAGACCACACCATGTAATTCTCAATTATAAGCAACTCAGGGACCAAGGCAATCATAGGATTATCACCATGATCAATCCTGAAGGGGTTTGTTGAATCTACAAAGTTCAAGTATCTTTTAAATAGGGGTTGGTGCTAATCACCAATGGATGATGAAGCTTCTACCATTATGATGATTGTATTTCATGGTTCAAATACCATATCAAGTTCTAAGCTCATGGCATTGGTGAGTAGGAAAAACGAACGAGGACAAGAAAGCACAAGAATTGGAAAAGGTTGCTACACTTTGAATGAATCCATAAAAAATGGTTGCTATTACATTGCCTCCATTGAACCAATAGCTAATATATATCATCATCAGCTAACCACCATAGACTACCATTGATTGACTATCAAGCTACAACTGAAAATCACCAAAAACTACCGAGCTAACACATAAATAAAGCAACTAATGCTAACTACCATGTCCAGATCAGACTTGGTGACCTCAGTCACCTCTTTGATTTGGAAATTGATGTGAACTATTGAGATGGTCCTCAACATGGTATAAGATCTCCTTAACAGTTCCCAAAACCCTTTTGGGTCTTCTGAAAATCATTGGTCATTACAATCAACATGTAGCTCTTGACCCGTTGATCGTCCTCCACCCATTTCGTTTAAATGGCATTTTCGTCCACACTAGTCATGTCATCAAGGGCCCATGGGATATCAACCTCTAAACATAGTCGAAGCACTCTAGATTAAAAACAATTTTCAAAATCCAAAGCCAGTCAACATTGTTGAGCCAAGTCAGAATATTGGTCTCAAGCAATTTTGATAGAGGCATAGACATTATTCAAATAAAATAATAATGCAGAAAATAAACAAGATTTGTTAGTTTGGTTGTTGTATGTGTTAGTGTTATAATTATAGGCTTTAAATCTAAATACCTCCCACTAGATTTTTTGAATCTTACACTCTCTTGGGTAGACGATGAAAATTTCATTAATAAAATTTCCTTAGTGAGTGATTGGGATCTTCATTAGACATAACAAACCTCACGTAATCGAATCCTAGCAAGCTAGGCTCCATGGGTGGCAACTCTTGCCAACGCATCTCATGCTCAATCCAATCTTTCCTTTAGCCCATGGCCAATAATGCCACATAATCAAGTCTTAGCATGTTGAATCTATTTAAGTCACACCCATTGACTAACAACTCATATGATTTAAGCTCCACTTGTGACTAACCACTTTTAAGTCATAGTATCCCTTAGAATTCACATCTAATACACCTAAAGTTATAAATGTACATTGCATTGTGAATCCACTAATATGATGATATCACATACTAAGGCAACACTTAAGGCTTTGAGCTAGATGGAGTGCCACAAAAAATATTTTGCAATTATAACTCAATATATGTTTGAGAAAGTTTCAAAGTCCATGTAGATTAGGTTTCGCTTTGCATATTATTAGTTTTTCATGTATCTCATGTATCCATTACAAATAATATATACAAAATAAAAAGGGAGGATTATGGATTTTTAGACCCAACTTGAGCCAAGATTAGTTTGTGCATAAGTGCATGAAATCCTACATTATTACATAAAGATTTCTTAAATGCCTTCATTTTAGTTTTCATGACTTCATAGGGTCCACCACATCTTGGAAACTTGAGCGAGACAAACTCTTAGCATCTGCACAAACACCAACTGTTGATATTTTCCAAACTTTAAAAATGCTTGTAGCATACATGGAAAATCCTATTCTATATAATTTAAAATAAAAACTGGACTTTTGTCCTTACAACCCATGAAAAATGAATTATACGACTCAAAAAAAATAGAAGTAAATACATTTATCCATAAGTGTTCTAAGTCTATGATCCAACCACATCCATAAAATAATTATACATCAAATGTATAATTAAATAATTCTATTTAATGACTATTTCCACGGCTTACAAATCGCATCCATTAGCTTTCATCTCTTGATAAACAATTTTTCAAAATGAAACTAAAAAATTAGAATTCTACACACTTGCTGCTCGCAATCATGGGGACTCATACCACTACCTTTCCTTAACCACGAAGGTTGATTGCTATAGAACCCTAAGGTTCCTGTTGCAGCACCCCTTAGGTTTCCTGTCGCAACACCTCTTGTGGTCGCAACCATATAAGAAGGCCCATTGCAACCATAGGAGGGCTCTTGCTATTGCAAATGGGCCCGTAGGATTCATGCAACCTCCTGGTGAAAGTGCAGCAACACAAGCCACTGTTGTGACCATGAGAACTCTTACTACAACCTTGACCACAAGTCACAATGCACTGTAGAAATTTCTAGGTTTAATTTTTTTACACAAATTCATTTTTTTCTAATTTTTTTATTCAAATCACCTCCAAAACAATTTTGAAAGGACTTTCATGCATCATATACATGTTTAAAGAAATTTAACATGAAAACTAATATAGAAACATGCAAGAATCACTAAACTGTATAGTTTTGCCAGAAAACGATGGCGCTAATATCACTATTGAATTTTTGTGGGATTTGCCCATAAAAATTAAAACCATTGATCATGAAAACATTATGCACAAGCAGTGGAAACTACAAAGCAAATCCGACCTATTTTTGTTGCAAAACATGCGAGATAACAATTAAATTAGATCATATGTAAAGTTGTTACCTTTGAAACATATCCAAACAACTTAAATATAATCCTTGAGTCATGGTCCACGAACCTCAACCTCTAGTTTGTCCATATTACTAATATGCTTGCAAGATCCTCCTACACTTCCACAAAACCCTTTTGTAAAGTTCTAACGCAAAAAACTTTAGGTTATAAAGAATTTTTCACAAAAGAGTGCTCAAAGAGGGTGGCCAAGGGGTTGCTTTCTTTTGCTTAAAGGGGTGCATGAAATTTAGAGCTTAAGAATTATATCTCAAACTCTTCAAGACCCCTTCAAATAGTTAAGACACTAGGATTTGGAGTATGAGCTCTATGGACTCTCCTCTATAGAGCTTTTTAATTAAAATAACTTATGGACTTTTATTTATTAATATCATTAATAAATCAGTCTATAAACTCTTTAATTATTAATCACATTAATAATTAAAGCCTAAAAGTGTCCAACTAATTAAATTTAATTAATCTAAACTAATTAAATTTAATTAATCTCATTAATTAAATTAAATTTCTCATTATATTTCTAATTAATGATATCATAGTTAACAACCACTACGGCATTTTATTTAATCTAATCTAATTACAATTAAATAAATTTTGCAACCCATCAATTTTACACTTGCAATACATTCCAATCTCATGTGTATATCTCTAGATTCATTCTTAATTAGCAACGAGCATAGCTCGAAACATATGGGTAGTGTCTAACTTACAATCTATATCGCGACCCAACTAAGATGAAGTGATTTGAATCACAATAAACATTGTCGATCGTGGCTACCATATTATATAGACTTCTTGTTTTATTTTATTTCAACCAAGTGAGATTCATGGATTTAATCAACCTCACGAACTCAGACATATAATCAATTGGTGTTTCCTCATTAAACAAATGTTCTTATTAAAAACTCTTTTTTAATTATGCATTACCTTAACCTAGGACTTCAGTCTCACAGAACATCAATTGCATGAAAAAAACACCTTACTCACTCAGAAAGAGACAAACATTCTTAACTCCATACGCGCCAAGGCAACAGCATGTTACACTCATGATCCCATCTCATAATAAGATAAATATAAGCGCTTCATGCTCAACAACATATTAACTATCATGTGTACAAAACAACCACGTTGTCTTAAGTCTAAGGTATACAAACACTTAACACAATCATAAAGCAAGTTATTAACAATTAAGAGTGAACTCCATACATCTGCTTCATTAAGAGAGTCATTGTTCAAGTGCCCCATTTCCTAATGGTACATCCATACATATGTATTTTCAATATCTTACAGCCCACGGCATGGTACTCATTGTACAAATACAAAACGTGCAAATTATATTGACTCTCTAATGTCTTTTAGAGTGTGACTCAAAAATAGGTTTTACTAATTGAGTATAAAGAGAACCTTGTGTTCATATTCATAACACCTATAAATTAGGCTTCTTAACTTAAACACATGAACATATGCAATACTTTATACAAAATTAAGATTTGCATGCACATAAACTTGCCAGAAGATTAATACAAAAATTAATATTTTATTAATTACTAGATGAAAGTACATATACAACCCAATGCTCTTTTAGTCTCTCTCACTTTCTATTAGCAATAGAGGATAAATCACTTTTAGTAACATACATTAATTGAGAAGTGCTAAAGAAAAATGAAAAGAAAATAACTTTGTAATCACATTCTAATTGGCACACTTACAATCCTTGAGTTGTGACCCTCAAACCCCACCTCTAATTTGTCTATACAGTTGTTGTCATGACGAGCGTATTCTACACCTTGCAAAATCTCAATTATATCCCCTCTAATGCTAATAGTCAATTAGGGATACTAGACCATTATAATTGTATGTGTACATCTTCAACATAATTAATAAAATATTTGATTCATTTATATCAATATTATGACAAGTTTTCCTGCAAATAAATCTTGAATAGTATAAAGTATTACACATGCCCATTGAGTTAAAAAGTCTTAAGAGGTCTTAGTACTCAATTACTAAAATTAGTTCATGAGACATAAACACTCTAAAGGGCCTTAGAGAATTAGTATGACTTACACCATGTATTTTTATGATAAGTATCATACCATTTGATATGACATACTGAGAATACATGTGTATGGATAGGCCATTGGGTAATAGAGCATTCGAGCAATGTCTCACAGAATGAAGCAGATGCATAGAGTTTACTCTTAATTGTCATCATCTAACTTTGTGATCGTGTTTAATGCACATGGACTTTAAACTTAAAACAACATGATTGTCCTATGCATATGACGGTTCATGTGCCATTAGATCATTAAGGGCCAACAACCCAATGTGCCACTGTCCGAATGCATATAAAGGTTTTTGGTGATATACCCTCTAACGTTAATAATCAATGAGAGAAAATATGGGCATTGTGGTTGTATCTATACACTTTCACATTCATTAATGAAATATTGATTTGTTCATATCAGCATTATAGAAAATTTTCATGCATATAAATCTTAAATGGTGTAAAGTATTGCATATGCCCATTTAATTGAGTTAAGAAGTCACCTTATTCATAAAGAGTTATCAACATGGACACAAGATTGTTTCAGTACTAAATTACGAAAACTAATTTGCGAGTCACAAACACTCTAAAGGGCACTAAAGAGTCGGTATAACTTGCACACCTTGTATTTCTATGGCAAGTGTTATACCATTCAATATGAGATACTGACAATACATATATGTGTGTGTGCATCATTAGAAAATGAGTATTCAGACAATAACTTGTAGAACAAAGCAAATGCATAGAGTTCACTCTTTGTTGTCAACGTCTTGCTTTGTGATCATGTTAAGTGTGCATGGACCTTAAACCTAAGATGACATGGTTATCTCATGCACATAACAATCAATAAGCCATTAAGGTATTAAGAACCAATATCTTTCTTGGTATAGGATAAGATCACAAGCCTAACATGTCGTTACCTAAATGTGTATAAAGGCATGTGTGCATTCAATAACAGATCCAACTCCTTGCAAGTAAGTAATTCAATTATACTATGCAGTTAGAGTTCTATGAGTAGAAACCCTTAACCAAGGTAATATATGATTAGAAAAGAGTTCTCGATAGAAACATTTATCTCATAAAGAAACACTGATTGAAAATATGACCAAATTTATGAGTTTGACTAAACCAAGACTCACTCAATCAAGGCAAAGTAAGATTAAAAGTTTAAACCACATGGTCCTCATAATCAGGAGGGTTCATTGTAATCCATTTCACATTGTCTTAATTGGACTACGATATGGACCACAGGCTAGGCATTACCTATATCTTTCAAACTATGCTCATTGCCAAATAAGAATGAACCTAAAGAGTCACACATAAAAGGTTGTCGTGCATAATAAGTGTTAAATTGGTGGCTAACATAATTTATTTGGTTGGAATTGGATTAAACCAAATAAATTACCATGGTGTTTCTTAATGCCGAGATCATTAATGAAAAATACAATGGAACTTTAATTTGATTTAATGAGATTAATTAAATTAAAGAAACAAGACACAAATGGAATTCTTTGATATCAATCATAGTTATTACTAATGTGATTATTAACTAGAAATACGATGGCCTTTGATTTAATTAATGAGTTTAATTAAGGTGAAAGATTTAATTATATTAAACCTTAATTATTAATAGAGATTAATAATTAAGAGGTTAGATGGGTCTTAATTATAAATGGAGTTCAATAATTAAGAGTTATAGGCTTCAATTTTTAAAGAGTTTAATAAATATTAATAATTAAAAGGTACATAGACTAGTAATTAGTCAAGATATTGGTTGTGAACCCATGAAGCCCATAACTAGTATACCTTAATGTCTTGATATAAAGGCATGTCTTGGAAGTGTTCAACGCTTTAGAAGAATCAGAAAAATTCATGTACCACCCTCTAAGCAAGATGAGACATTATTTTAACCACCCTCTCATTCTCTTCTTGTTGCCAAAAACCTTCTAAACCAAAGGAGTTTGTGTTAGAACCTTGCAAAAGGGATTTTACAAAGTGTACAAGGCACTCCTCATCACAACGACTATGTGGAAAAATTAGAGATCAAGATTTGAGGGCCACGACTCAATAGTCGCAAGCACTTCTATTGGGATGTGATTCTAAAGGTAGATTCTTTTAGTTTTCTTTGATGTTTCTCAATTGATGCTTTTAGTATAACAAATGTGGAATGGGTTTGATATATCATTCTATTGCATTTAAATTTTTTTTCTATGATTTTAAAGGTTTAAAATCCGACTCCAAACCTATTGAAACCCAACAATGGTATTAGAGCCACAATATTCCTCATACAACTGTTGAGTTTAATGATCCTTCCATAGTTTGTGATAGTTCTTCATTTAGAAATCATTCAAACATGTATTTGATTTTGAACTAAAAAAAAAGTGAGTAAAACTAAAAAAGTTCTACTCAAAATTTGTGCAACCACACTATCAAGTTTTGTTACAGCACTCAGTGGCAGTCAAAAACCTTCTTGCTACCACGATATTAGTGCTCGTGACTGTGAGATTTGATCTTGTGGCTGCAAAGGAAGTTTGTAGCAGAATTTAGATTCTTCTACAATTTTGTTTGTGGCCACACAAATGACTTTCATAGCTGCAACAATGGCTATAGCAAAGAATTATTCTTTGTTGTGGCTTACCTCACAGTTGCACAAGGAGGGCAATAGCCACAAGAACTATTCTTGTAGCTACACGAACTAGTAAAGGCACACTTTTTATGTTTTTCAATATTAAAACATTGGAAAAGGGATTGTCCACTAACGAAAACTAATGCATGATATGCATGAACCATGAAAAAGATCATTAAATGGAATTGTTTAATTATATATGTAAAGTATAATTGTTTGAATACAAATTGTGGATGGATTATGAACTTAGAGCACCTGTGGCTAAATGTATTACCCTTTTCATTGGTTTTCATAGGTTGTACAATTATTTTTTTATGAATTGTAAGAGCATAGCCCAAATTTTTATTTTACTACATAGAATAGAGATTCTCCATAGTATGTCGTGCATAAATGTAACATGGAAAAGAAATTGATGTTCATGTGGGGACCAAGATTTGGCACCATTTGAAATTCCATGGAGCCACACAGAATTAATATGGAATGCATCAAGGAGTTGATGTTCATGTGAAGACCAAGTGTTGGTGCCATTCAAAACTCCATGTTATGTTGGGCCCACCCTTTAAAGTCATGAAAACCCAAATGAAAGGAAGCATTTAAGAAATTCTTATGAAATAGTATGAGATTCCATGCATGTATACAATCCAATTCCTAGCTCAAAACTGGATCAAGAAGTCCCTAATCCTCCACATTACTATATTTCGCATATTATTCATGATGGATGCATGAGATATATAAAATAGATAATGTACAAAGTGAAACATATGTCTACATGAACCAAAAACTTTTTCAATTAATATCAAATTGTCTCAACAAATTATTTTTCGTTGCTCTGCATCGAGCTCAAAGCCTTAAATGTAGCCTTAGTGGGTGATATCATCACATTACTAAGGTCACATCATGAAGGTGCATTTACATCGAGTGCATTGAATTCAACATTTAAACGATATTACACCTTAACAGTGGTTAGCTATAAGTGGAGTTCAAATTTAGTGAGTTGTTAGTCGATAGGTGTAACTTAGTGCTAAGAAGCAATTACGTGAGAGGTATCATTGGGCTATATGCCAAAGGAAAGAGTAGACCACGCATGAAATGTGTCGGCAAGAGTTGTCACTCATTAGACCTAACATGCAAGGCCTAATAATGTGAGGTGTGTTTTATCTAATGAAAACCCCAATTTCACTAAAGAAATTTTATCAATGGAATTTCTATTTTATACCCAAGAGAGTATAGAATTCAAAAAATCTAGTAGGAAGCCATGTTGATTTAAAGTCCATCATCATAATGAAAATACATATCACAACTAAACTAGCAAGTCTTGCCTATTGTCTACAATTTAATTTAGTCTCGAATAATGCACGCAATCATATTATTAATAATTGAGACATTAATATTGATTGGAGCTAAGATAGTCAGGAAATGTCTTAATCCCTGAGATAATGATTTGAGAAGAGTTCTTATTCTTGAGAGAATCAACAATGTCTTATATATTACCATTCCATTATAAAGAAAAGAGATTGTCCTTGAGGAGTCTAATCTCTCAATTAGTAAGGCTAACAAAGCAAGACCAGAAGAAGGATACCCATATTACCTAAGCTTGCAAGGAAAAGAGTTTTCAATGCAACAAAAGGGGGCATTGAAGTAGGAATTGCACTAAATGCCTTAATCGCCAAGGCGTTCACATTGTAGGTGTGAAACTTTATATTTATGAAACATCTTATTCCATACAAATATTTGTAAGCTGTTTAATGAAATGAAAAGAGAGGCTTTCACTGCTTTATAACCTTTACTGATTATAATTCTAGGAATGGTTTTGTGTACTTGATGAAAAACAAGCATGAATCCTTGAAAGAGTTTGAAGAATGTGAGGTTGAAATAGAGAAAAAAGCTGGCAAGCATATAAAGCCACTATGATTAGATTATGATAAGGAGTACATATGCACCAAGTTTGTGGAATCCTCAAAGCAAATGGTATTGTGACAGTTCACACCACCAACTACTTAATTAAATATTGCAGCAAAGCATAGGAATCAAACTTAGTTGGATATGATTCGATCTATGATGAGCTTCATCAATTTACCCATTTCTATATAAGAACACGCCCTCCTAACAACCACCCACATCTTGAATAGGATTCTCCTTTAGTCTGTTCCTTCAAACCCACATAAAATGTCAAGTGAGAAGAAGCTAAGCTTAAAGCACACTAAGATTTAGGGCTGTTTGACTTACTTAAGAAGAGCAAGCCAGATAAGTTAAAGGTAAAGGCCATTTTGAGTTGCTTTGTGGTACATCCCAAGGTTCCATGAGATATGAGATGAGTTCTACCTACCCAAAGATAATAAGATTGTCATCAATTGTCAGGAAAGTTTTCTTGAAGAAGAGGTCATTAAAGAAAGCGGTAGAATAGAAGTATTCAAGGAAGTTGAGTGCAAAGAACAACATAGTAAGCTCACATGGCAAGTTCCTTTCAAGAACAACCTTGTACAACGCAACCATTGTGACGATTAGATAGAATATGTCATTCACTAGAGGTATGATTATCTCCTTGCGAATGAAGAAAAGTTGTTCATAATGGGAGGTAATAATCATGAAAATGATCCTTCTACCTTTGATTAAACAATAATAAGTAAGGACTCGACCAAGTGCCTTAAGGCTATAAAATTATTGATGGATTCTATGCATGCGAACCAAGTGTGGACCTTAGTAAATTTATCCGAGGGAATGGTTCCCATTGGAGGAAAGTAGGTCTACAAGTAAAAGATTGATTCGACTAGTGAGTAGAGACCGATGAGAAAACCTTCTCACCAGCAGCCATGCTCAAATCCATTTGATTTTACTTGTGGTAGCTACCCACTTAAATTATGAGATTTGACATATGGATATTAAAACTACTTTCCTCAACGAATTGCTTGAGAAAGATATTTATATAGTGCAATCAAATCATTTGACTTCATCAAGATTGAAAATGAGTTTTGCATCTATAAGAAGATTAGTGAGAGCGTGATTACATTCCTAATATGGTATGTGGATGACATATTAGTAATAAGGAATGGTAATTAGAATGTTAAGCTCAATTAAAGCATAGTTGTTTGGTACCTGCTCCATGAAAAACTCGGGAAAAATGACCCATATATTAGGCATTCATGTCTATAGAGATAGAGTAAAGAGATTGTAAGATCTCTCCCAAGCCTTATACATAGAAAAGATGCTAAAGAAGTTCAATATGGAAGCTTGATGTGGGTAATGCTATGTACAAAATTAGATATTAAGAGTTGGCTTCAGGCGAGTCTTGGAAATGAGCATTACAATACTCTCAAATATATCCTTAAGTAGTTGAGAATTACTAAGGATACAGTACTTCAATACCGTGATGGTGATCTATAAACAAACGGATGGATTGATTCTGAATTTTAGTTAATATTGATGATAAAAATTCTATCTCTAGATTCTTTTAAAAAAACTATTCTTAATAGAGGAATAGCCAGTCAGAAAAGTTCAAAATAAAGCATGATTGTGAACTCCACCACTAAAGGTAAAGCACGTCATGGCATGAGATGTTGCAAAGAAAGTTGTTTTGAATAAGAAAGTTCATAGCAAAACTTTAAAAAGTTCCACATAGAGATCGACCATCGCCACTTCACTATGACAACCATGGCAAGATCACACAAGTGATGGAAACAAGGTCTCATTAAAAATGCAAAGGCATTGGAAAAGGCAACATAGCCTACATAAAATAGCTTCAACACATAACATGGCAGATCCACCTGCTAGGCCAGTAATACAAGTACGGCTAGATTTCCATCTCAACAAGAAGAGTTCAAGATATATGGAGATAAAAATTAATTAAAGAATATAATTTCATTAAACCTTAATTATTAATAGAGATTAACAATTAAGAGGCTAGATAGGCCTTAGTTGTTAATGAAGATTAATAATTAAGAGTTATGAGTTGCAATTATTAAAGAGATTAATAATTAAAAGATACGTAGGATATTAATTACTAAAGGTCCATATAGTGAGCCCATAAAGCTCATAGTTCGTGTCCTCTAGTATCTTGATATAAATACATGTCTTAGAAGAGTTCTATGCGTATGAAAAATCAAAAAGTTAGTGTGCCACCCTCCAAGCGAAAAGAGAAACTATTCTAGCCACCCACTCCTTCTCTTCTTGTCACCAAAAGCCTTCGATCCTAAATAAGTTTACGTTAGAACCTTATAAAAGGAGTTTTCCAAGGTATAAAAAGCGCTCATTATCACAAAAACTACGTAACCAAACTAAATGTTGAGTTTAAGGGTCATGACTCAAAGATCGCAAGCATACCCACTGGAATGTGATTCCAAAGTTACATTCTTTTATGTTTTCTTCAACATTTCTCATTTAATGTGTTCTGTATGAAAAATGCGGAATGGGTTTGATATGTTATTCTATTACATTTATATTGTTGTTTTATGGTTTTAAAGTCATAAAATCCGACCTCAAACCCATTAAACCCAACACAAAATCCCTTTTGTAAGGCTTTAATACAAACTCCTTTGGGCTAGAAGGCTTTCAATGACAAGAAAAAAGAAAGAGGATGGCTAGAATAATTTTTCTTCTAACTTCATAGGTGGCACACAAAAAATTATCTAAAATTTCCAACTTAGAACTCTTCTAAAACATATATTTATATTTAAGACACTAGAGCACACTAGTTATGGCCTTCATGAGCTCAATACATAGACCTTTAGTGATTACTAGTTCACATACCTTTTAATTGTAAAACTCTTTAATAATTGTAACTACAACTCTTAATTATCGATCTCCATTAATACTAAAGCCCGTCTAGCCTTTTAATTATTAATCACTATTAATAATAAAAGTTTAATAGAATTATATCCTTCAACTTAATCAATATCATTAATTAAATCAAAGACTATCATGTTTCTAGTTAATAATCACATTACTAACAAACATGATTAAAATCAAATATTCTCATTCGTGTCTTGTCTCTTTAATGTAATTAATTCTATTAATTAAATTAATGTTCCCATTGTGCTTATAATTAATGATTCCATCAACAAATACCATGGCAATTTATACTCACTAATTTAACACTCATCATACAAAACAACTTTTTTGTGTAACTCCCTAAGTTTATTTTTAATATACCTTGAAAGATATGTGTAGTGCCTAGCCCACACCCTATACTGTAGTCCAATTAAAGTGAACTGAAACGGATCACAATAAACCCTCATAATTATGAGTACCATATGGTATAGGCCTTTCATCTCACTTTCTACCAATCAAGTGAAGGTCATGAATTTAATTAAACTCACAAACTCGATCATATAACTAATCGATATTACCTCATGCGACTAATGTTTCTATTAGAAACTCCTTCCGAATCAAACACTACCTTAGTCAAAAATTTTCATCTCATAGAACACTAGCTATATAGGACAAGCGTCATGCTCACTTGCAAAAAGATAAATCTCTTATTGAATGCACATATACCGCTATACACACCAGATAATAGCATGTTAGACTCATGACCATATCCTACACTAAGATAAATATTGATCCTTGATGCCTTAATTACACATTTACCATCATGCGTACAAAACAACCACGTCGTCTTTAGTCTAAGGTCCACAAATGCTTAACACAATCATGAAGTAAGGCATTAGCCAAGACTGAATTTCATGCGTCTACTTCATAAATGAGCCATTATCCAAATGTTCATTCTCCAATGATGCATCCACAGATATATATTTTTAGTATCTCATATTGAATGGCATAATACTCACCATACAAATACAAGGTATATAAATTATACCGACTCTAATAACCTTTAAAGTATCTATGACTCATGGGCTAGTTTTAGTAATTGTGTACTAAAACAACCCTGTGTCCATATTCATAACTCTTTATGAATAATACTTCTTAACTCAATTACATGGACACATGCAATAGTTTACACCATTCAACATTTGCATGCATGAAAACTTACCATAATGTTGATATGAATAAATTAATATTTTATTAATTAATGTGAAGGTGCATATATAAAACCATAATGCCCCTAGTATCCTTCATTAACTATTAACATAAAAAAGTTAGAGATTCTATATGAATGCCTTTAAGAGAGAATTGCTACCATTCATGTATGACATTCAATGCTCAAAATCCGTATGCCTAAAGACAGATGATAAAAGGAGACATATGGAAGCCATTCCATATGTTTTGGCTATAAGAATCCTAATGTATGCAATATTATATACAAGGTTAGATATCGCCTATATTGTAAGTGTTATGAGCAGGTTTTAGGTGAATCATAACGAAGAGAATTGAAATGTTCTCAAGTGTATTCTTAAGTACTAGAGAAGAATAAAGGATATAATACTTGTATATGAAGATGGTGATCTAAGAGTAAATGAATATGCCGATTCTGACTTCCAATCAAACGTGGATAATAGAAAGTCTATCTCTAGGTTCTTCTTCACTCTTAATGGTAGAGTAGTCAGTTAGAAAAGTTTCAAACAAAACAAAATACAACTACAAACTCTACCACTGAAGCTGAGTACATCGCAACATGTGATGTTGTAAAGGAGGATGTTTGGATAAAGAAATTCATAACTAAACTTTTAAGTAGTTCTAGATGTGGATTAGCCATTACTACTTTATTCTTATAACAATGGCTCAATCCCATAAGTGAAGGAACCAATGTCTCATCAAAAGTCTAAACACATAGAGAGGCATTACCACATTATTCAATAAAGTAGTAGAAGGGCCAACATAGCCATGTAGAAAATAACTTCAACTAACAATGTGACAAACCCACTTACCAAGTTGATGACTAATGTGTAGCTGGATTGCCATCTTCAAAAGACAGTACTAGTTATCACAACGATTGGCATTAGCACTATTGGCCTTAGAATACAAATGGGAGATTGTTAGTGATATGCTATCTAATACCAATAGTTAATGAGGGATACTCAAGAACATCGGGGTTGTATATACTTTTTCAAAGTAATAAAAAAAATATTGATTTTTCATATCAATGTTCTAACAAATTTCTTCATACATATAAATCTTGATTGGCGTAAAGTAATGTATGTGGCCATGTGGTTTAGTTAAGAAGCCATACTCAAAAAGAATTATGAATATAGATACAAAGTTGCCACAGTATTCAATTACTAAAACCAGTCCACAAGTTACAAATACTTTAAAGAGCATTATAGAGTTAGTATAACTTGCACACTTTGTATTTGTAAGATAAGTGTCATGTCATTTGATATGAAATTTTGAGAATAAATATATATAGATGTGCCATTGGAAAATGAGCATTCAAATAATAACTCACAGAATGAAACAGATGATATTAATATGCCCTTTAATGCTAATAGTAAATAAAGAATATTAGAGAACATCATGGTTGTTTATGTACTTTCTCACAGTAATTAATAAATTATTTTTTTCATATCAATGTTCTAGTAAATTTTTCATATATATAAATCTTTGTTAGAGTAAAGTAATGCATGTACACATGTGTTTAAGTTTAGAATCCTTACTAATAAGGAGATGAATATGGATACAAGATTGTTTTAGTACTCAATTGCTAAAAAGCAATCTGTGAATCACAGGCATTCTAAAGGGTATAGAAGAGTTGATATGACTTACACACTTTATATTTATACGGTGAGTGTTGTGCTGATTAGTACAAGATATTAAAAATACAAATGTGTTGATGCACTATTGGAGAATGGATATTCAAACAATGACTCACAAAATGAAGCAAACACATAGAGTTCACTCTTAACTATCAATGTCTCATTTCTTAATTGTGTTAAATGCACATGAAATTTAGACCTTATATGATTTGGTTGTCTTATGTGCATGACAGTCAATATGTCATTAGGGTATTAAGAGTTAATATCTATCCTAATATGCGATAACGTTAACAACCAAACATGTCATTGCCCAAATGCGCATGAAAATATGTGTGCATTCAATAAAAGATTATCTTCTTACAAGTGAGCAAAGCATTTATCTTGTACAATTGGAGTTCCATGAAATAGAAACCCTTAGCCAAAGCAGTATGTGATCGGAAAACAATTTTGGATAAAAGCATTTGTCTCATGGGGTAATGTTGCTTGGTCATGCATCTAAGTTTATGAGCTTGACCAAAGCCATGACTCTCACTCAATTAAGGCAAAGTAAAATAAAAGGTTTATATGGTGTGAGATTCATGATCGAAAAGATTTATTGTAATCCATTTTACTTCATTTTAATTAGGCTACAATATGAGTTGCAAGCTAGATGCTACACATATCCTTCGAGTTCTGCTCATTGCAAAATAGGGATAAACCTAAATAGTCACATACAAAAGATTGATGTACATGATGAGAGATAAATTAGTAAGTTACAAACAAAGCTTGAGACGACTAATGAAATAATTTATTTAATTATAATTGAATTAGAATTAAACTAAATAAATTACCATAATGTTTATTAATGATGAAATCATTAATTAGAAGTGAAATGAAATTTTAATTTAATTAATTGAGATTAATTAAATTAAATTAAACACAAATGAGCCTCAATTATTAAAGAGATTAATAATTAAGGAAATATTTAGGTTGAATATTATTAATGAGATTAATAATAGATAATCCATGGGCTAGCTTTAATTAAAAGTCCAAGTAGTAGGGCTGACGGAGCCCATGCCATGTAACTATAGTGTCTTAAATATTTAAAGAGTGCTTAAAAAGTTCAAGACATCACAATTAGACACAAAATTCGTGTAGCCACCAAGTAAAAAAAGAAAACCACCCTAACTACCCTCTTCCCTTCTTTTCTTATAAAAAAATACTTTTAGCCCAAAGTGCTGGCACAAGAGCCTTGCAAAAGAAATTTTACAAGGTGTAGGAGGTTGTCATCATGGTTCTAATCATGTGAACAAATTAGAGATCGAATTCGAGGATCATAACTCAAGAATCGCAATAAAAACCATTGGAAAACGTTTCCAAAAGGTTAAATTCCTTGTTTATGTAATATCTTAAGTTTTGCAACGAAAACGAATGGAATTTGTTCCGTTTGTTTCCACTGCATATCTATAATGTGTTCATGATTTAAAGTTTTGATTTTTATGTGCAGATCCCAACAAAATCCAACAATAGACACATAAAGTTTACTCTTAACTGTCAATGTGTTGTTTCGTGATTATATTAAGTGCATGTGGACTTAAGAACTAAAACAACATAGTTATTTTATGCACATGATGGTTATCATGTCATTAGAACATTAAAAGTCAATATATATCTTAATATGGGATGAAGTCATGAGTCCAACATGCAATTACCTAAATGTGTATGGAAGCATATATACGTTCAATAAAGGATTTGTCTCCTTGTATGTGAATAAAGCACTTATAATACTCTTTTTGTGATAGTAGATCACTTTATTGGGCAAAGCCCTATGGGCATAGGAATTGGACTCCAAATTGTGTAAACATAATAGGAGCATTGGATTTTATTGTGTTTATTGTTTACATGTACATAGTTGTATTACAACATCAAATTGTAAATTCTAAAATCGCAACATCAAATTAATCAAAATTAACTTAGTGCCACAATATCTAGTCTAACCACTCTGTCTAAACCTTCAATATCTTGCCACTTGACTTTTATTATGGCTTTCTAGAGCCAACTTTGAATCCTATGATTTAGGGGAAACAAAACCCGTTACAAAGTTATGCCAAAGTTTTTTGCATCTAAATTAACAATACTTTCAAGAGAGGGAGTGGCAATTAGCTATGAGATAAGAAAAATATCAAATGAAATTAATCATTGTTTCCATAATATTTTTTGGAGCAATCAAAATATTGGGAGGATAGAGTCATGTCTTAGATTTTTCATCATCAATACCACACTTGCGATTTTTCATCATCAATATATACTTGCGAGTAATAATTAATTTGCTCAAAATGATAGAGTTGTCACTTAAAAACTAATTCTTGCATGTTTTGCCTCATGTACAAAACGGATAGTGATTGCAACATTATAATTTATCAATTCAGTCCAAATTTAATTAGTTTTTGTGCTTGGTTAAGTTTTAAAAATTTTAGAATTATTTGATCAATGGAATCTTATTGTATAATAGGAGCATTCAACTAAGTTCCATGCAAATACTATCGACATGTGAACACTATGACCCATGAGCTCTAATGTAAGATTGTCTATTTGTGATGCTGGCTTAACAAGTTAAATAAAGAAGCTAACTAATAAAACTGTTGATCATTTCAAATTAGCTCACAAGGTTTTAGATACATGACTTCTAAATTGGGCTCAATATGATTTTAGTCTATCAAACCCAAATCTAGTGTCAAAACTTCAGATGAAATTCAAAGTGGATGTAAAGAAAAGTTGATTGGATTTCAATATGTCTGGAGTGAGGTACACTCTACATGTGTGTATTTATATAGCAATTTAATTTTTATTAATTACAATAAAAAAATTATTTTTGGAATTTTAGTAAAACAAATAATTATATTTATAAATTAAAATTATTTAACCATTTTATAAAAGAGAGAAAATAAATTGGAGGTGAGAGGAAAAAATAGAGAAAAAGATGAATTTTAATTGGGATAAAATGATAAACGTTTGAAAAATAAGATTAAGAAGAGCTGGAGAGTGTTGGAGAAGTAGTTGTAATTAGAGAGTTATTTTAAGAACTTAATTAAAAGACAAATAAGACATTCCCCATTCAATGATATATAGCACTTAAATATATTTAACTGTACTTTTGAGTTTATAAACCTAAGACCAAAACTTCACACTAGAACTACGTTAGCGTCAATAAGTCTAAAAAAATTTAAAAAAAAAAAGCTTTTACTTGAAATAAATTAATCGTATTTCTAAATGTGGCTTTTCTAATTAAAATTCAAGTGATAAATAAAATATGTCATATTGATAACTCTGTGTATAATTGTTAGAACTTAAATGATTTCATCTTATATGACTAGCCCTTTATTGCTTTATCATGTTAAATTTCAAATAGTTCAATTATTTTGAAATTATTAGCTGCTTTTACTCAAATTTATTCTATTGAACAAAAGAAATGGATGCAAATTCGAAAGGAGTGTTCATATTTCATCCACAATCATTCTTCAAGTATCAAGGAATTTAGGAATTTTTTTGAAAGAACTTTAGATCCAACACAAATTATATCACAAGGACCATGAGAATTCAACAATCAAGTGAAGAATAATTGAGGAACCAATAAGATAGGCAAAATTTCAACCAAAATATGGATCCAATGTAGGAACCTTAAAGAATTGAAACTAAAGGTTGAAAATTATATTGAAGAACTCAAATATATGAAAATGATCCCATTAAGTTGCTCACTTAAGTCATACATCACAAGTACTCAAAGAATCCCCACTTTGAATTCTTCAATCCAAGAAACATAAGAACAAGAGATCAAACATCCCAATTTGTGAATGAAACAATAAGTTTTATTCATGAAGCTACAATTAGGCAATTGATTCCACTCCAATACTTACCTAGATGTAAATGCAAATATGAGGTGAATTTTTAGTTACAAAATCTAGTGAAACATGGCTCTTCACAAGTATAGAACTTACACTTAAAGAAACCTATCAAGAAGAAACAAAACTGATGCTAAATCAGACAAGAAAAGATGATTTTGCATTGTCTCAATACATATATATATATATATAATTTAATTATTGTCTCAATATAATATCACATCATTCCATCTTTACTACATTTTTATACATATATTCAAATAATTTAGAATTTTTCATCCCATCAAAATTGTACACCAAAACATACTACTCATCCTAGCACAAATATCACCAAACATCATCTCAAAAAAAATACCCTCTCCTAAACATTGCTAGACATTCATGATTGTGATTGTGTCAGCTCTTTTATCATGGTTGCGGCTTTGTTTTCTTCTTCAATTTTGCATTTTCGCCTTTACTTGGCTCCAAACCTTTAAATTGTCATCCCTTTCTAACTCATTTCTAAAACAAAATAAACTCAAGTAAGACATGTTAAAAGTAATGGAAACAACATATTTACATTTCAATTACAATTAGTTGATGGAATGTGAAAATATTTTGGACCAGTCATATCAAATAGTGGTGAAGGGTCATTGTGTCTTTAGAGAGGAACTAAAATGTTTCTATCAGTGTCTCCAATATGCTTTAGTTAAGTTGTAGCCAAATTCTGGATGGAGTAAATTGGAATTAACAAACTTATGGAAATAAACTAAGAAACAATTAACAAGAAGGTAAAGATAACTTAATATTCAAATGTTTATAAGTGGTTTGATAGCGGTACACTTGATTTATGTTGAATTCTTAATTATGATTCTCATTGTTTTTACACTATATTGATAGTCATAATTTTCTCATAATATCTCTTTGAACCATGTGAGACATTAACTCAAAAATTGTATGGGGACCCGTATGTAATCGCAACACAACTTAAACAAGATTCAAATTAATAACTAACAAGGATTTCCACACAAACTGGTGATTTTACTTCAGTTATTTCCAAAAATTTTATGTCAAATATAATCATGGATTGTGGGTTTTACTCCTACATTCACCAACAAATGCCAATCACACAAGAATTGGCCAAGTGTTCGTGCAATTTTCATCCATCAAATCTAACCATAAAAGCATTGATAATTAATAGATATTCAACATGAAACAATTCCCCTACACATTCTATCACCTAAAATAAGAAAATTAAGTAGTCTTATTCATTGATAAACCCAACATTTCAATAAGGTTCGACATCTTTACTACAATTAGAAATGGAGATAAAGATGATGAAAGCTTGCTTTAATTGTGATTGTTCATGAATTACAGGATTCTCCCTCCTTGCTTCTACAATTGCTTCTTATTTTTCTTTTATTCAAGTTATTTTTCTCCTCCTCTTCAATATTGGAACTTACTTCTTTTTATACTTCAAGAGATTAGGGGTTCATATATTCGCTAAAGTTCTAAAAATGACCTTTAAAAGTAAAAATTACATTAGCCTAAATTACTGAGGCTATAGATTCAAATAATCTAAAGATGTCGCTATAGCCATAGCAACTCATTGGGCTACCAAAAAAATCATCATTAAGTCCACAACAAAATCGATGTGGCTGCACACCAGCAGCACAACACTAGTAAGTCTTTCATCTTTTGATTATAACTTTTTTGTTTGATATCTAATTAACTAACCGCTTGAACAAATGAAAATCAAATTCAATTATCTACATATTCATAAAATTTTATTGTATTTTAATCTCTCTCAAGATATAGTTGGCTTCTTACGAAGTTGCTGCCATGTAATATTAGGTATGATTTAATACAGTTCTTGTAGATCTTCACTCTTCCTTTTCTTGCTTATCTCTTAATAATCTCCTATTTACTATAAGGCATTCTCCACAGATCATATATGAAATTACTATAAGACACAAGAGAGATGCCACAAAAATCACAAATATAATACAAGAAACATACAAGCACCAAAGCACTGCAATCAAACATGATAGTAGATGAAAACATACAAAATCATGAGGTTTTAACCCTAGAACACTTGCAAATCATCAAGTCTTCCTATCATACCCGAATCAACATAGGATAGAATTTTAAAATTTTACTCCTTAGTATTTTACATGTTCTTCTAAGATGCATATCATGTATATCTTAAACCTCTCTTACAACTTATCATGCCTAAATACATTCAACACATTTTAAAATTATTTGACATAATTTTTCAAACCTTCATCATGTTCATAATCAAAAGATACACATGCATTTCAAGAATTCACATCCATAAACAATTTTAGAAATCAATTCAATGTCATGAAATTTGCCTAAAAGATGTGTATATGAAAGATTTAATATGTGCAACACAAGATTTTGACATTTCACCCTTTTACGTGGACTACACTAAAGGCGTGCTACATAAAATATTCATATTATAGGTTCAATCCCTAATTCAAAGCATAATAGTTAGAATTTTCTCAGATATGTTTGGTTACAAATTTGAGAAGTTAAAATTATTCTAGTTGAGTTTGTTTTTATTTTTTATTGAGTATTTTTAAATACATTTTTTTGATAATTATGTAAAAGTATAAGAAAGAGAGAAATTTAAAATATAATTATTTAAATGTTTGTCTTTATTTTGCAAAAATATAAACAAACAAAGCTTTTGTATATTTAGTGTGAAAGTCTGTGAACAGTAAAATTCTAGTAAGTGTATATATATGATTTGGTTGTTTTTGTACTCGTATGCATGTGTGCACATATAAAATATCATATAACGATTTATATCATTAATAAATTGTTCCAATGGTATAGATGTTTAAATGTGAGTGGATGTAGAGCCTATAATTTAGTTTGATTTTGAAATGCTATATGTGTAAAAATTTGTTTATTGAAGTTATTTGAGGATTCAAATTTTTGAAAAAAAATGCAATTGAACACAACCTTTAATTTCCTTCCATTTTAATAATCATATGTAGATTAAGAGTGTAATTTTATATTCAAATTTTTCGCAAGTGGCATTTTATTTTACATGTGCTGCAAAACATAGGTATTTTGAAAGATTCATTGTCCAACATCGAATGCTAAAACCACTTTCAACCCTTCTATACTACTTCATACATTATTAGGCTTGAAGGGAGTTGAATGGTAGCATAGCCTCACACTCATGATAGGGAAGTGGTTGCCAATCTAATAGAAATTGGAAAATTGCTCTTATGTGCACAAAAACAATTAATTGAAACAGTGAATAACTAGGCAACTAAGTACCCAACCAAGCTAAAGGGAATCATAGAGTAGTCATGACCCAAACTCAATGGATGATGTTGAGCCTATATTCAAGACGACTATAATCATCACACCTTAATAATAAGTCACGAATCAACTCAAGAACCTCACAAAATAACTTAATTTGAAAAAATGTAATTCCAGAATTTGTAGACAAAATTTAGAAAAAGTGGTAAAATTTTATTTTCAAACTTCAATGACCAAGAGGCCTTATATGTAGGACATTTATAAGGATTACAATAAACAACTTTTGGAAATAAACCAATATAATCCTTTAAAGCCTCCTGGAATAATTCTAATCTCATAAAATTTTCCATAAAATCGTTTAAATCCAATGAGGTCCTTCCTAGAATTATTCTGGTCCCATATCCTTCTAATCCCTAAAAATCTGCTTTAATCAAGTCAAGCTTGATTAATGTAGATAAGACCCATGAAAAACCTAAACAAAAGTCTTGTCATTAGCAACCCACAAAATGATTTTAGCCTAAGTTTCCCTTTTAGGTTATGTATACCTCTTTCCAAGCCATTCATTAACCCAATGGCCACCTCCAATAGATAAGGAATGGCATGTTGGATGTTGGTCTCATCCTTCTCTTGAGACTGAATTATCATCAATTTTAGTTATTATCATTCACTCCAACTAGTACTCAAAATGGCCCATCCCCACATGGCATCAATCTCGACATTCTTTTATCAAGAAAACACTATTTTCACATGTGGACCTAGGCCTAATCGTTGGGCTGAAAAATGACCTTCTTCCATCCCTTCTTGGCTTGCTATGGATACTGGATGTTCTGTTTCTCTATATTTTGCTTCGCCTTCTCATACAATCTCTTCACGAACTCTACATTTTGTTTACCACATGCACCAATTTGCTTTCTACAAGGTAAAGACAACAAATTAAGTGGACTTCGAGGTTTAAATTCATAAGCAATTCCAAAAAGTGATAAATTTGTGGTACAGTGTGTGTTGTGATCACTAGTAAACTAAACATGAGATAGGCGCTCCTCGTAGCTCTTAATATTCTTCCCAAGTACTGACAACAGGGTGGAAACTATCCTTCACAATATTGATTTTTCACCCTTGGGATGTAAGAGTACAACTTAAATCATTCAAAACATGCATAACAAGCAACATAAGAAATTCATATAAAAGGCAACACACTTTATTCATATAACATGGGTAAACTCACACGTATAGAATGGACAAAAAATTTACCTCAAACAATTTGCCATCAAATTCCACGTGTGTGATGATGCTCAAGCCACAAGTCTTAAGTTTTAGTTTTTAGTTTATTCATGAATAAACTTCCATGTGTGTGATACTCAAGCCACAAGTCTTAAGTTTTAGTTTCTAGATTATCTACATGAACAAACTATAGGCCAAAACTTCAAGCACTCTTACAAACACTTTGTGAATATTTGGAAAAATCTAGACAGAGAAAACTAGAGAGAGGGTTGAAGAATCAAACTCTCTCTCTCTCTTTCTCTATATCTCTAAAGTGGAAGGCTAATGCTATTTTCTTGTAGGGTTGGAATAAATTTCACACTTGTTTTATTCCAAGATACAAATTTTAACTTATAGAAGCAAAGAATCTTTTCATAAATTTAAGCCATGGTACATGGAATGAGCCTTAACATGCTTTTGCATTGATCCATAATTTAATTCAAGTCCAAATCATCTTTAATTATTAATCTAAATAGACATTGAAACTCAATTATGTCTTAACTTTTAAATTTAATTAATCCCATTAATTGAATCAAAAGCCCACCATATTTTCAATTATAAATCTCATTATTAACTAATATGATAAGAATAAAGAAATCCACTTAGTCGAATTTCATTGTGGCCTATTAAATTTGATTCTTATATATCTCAAGTCTCAATCATATCAACATTGACAAAATTAACATCTTCCCCTTAACTTGTTCTTATTTGTGTCACTCGCTAGGTTCATATATAATAGACAACAAACATAAGTTAAAATATATGAGTAACACCTAGTCTATGGCTTATATCATGCCCCAATAAAAATGAGGTGATATAATCACATGAACCATTTCAATCGTAAATATCATGTGATATAAGCCTTTTATCTTACTTTATTCCAATCAAATAAAAATCATGGATTTTATCAAATTCACAGGCTTAATCATATGACCTAATCAATAATCTCCATGAGACTAATGTCCATCAAAAGCTCCTTTTTGGTCATGCAATACCTTGGACAAGGATTTCCATTTTTTAACATATCGATCATACAAGACAAATGTCTTGCTACTTATAAGAAGACAAATTCTTTGTTGACTACATCCACACCTCCATATGCACATAACCAACAACATTCTAGGTACATAACCTTACTAAGGTAGATCAGATTTTTCATGCCCCAAAGATGAGTTGACCATGCATGTATAAGATACTATGTTGTTTGAAATCTAAGGCCCACTTATACTTAACACGGTTACAAAACAAGATATTAACTAGAAAAAATAAACTCGATATGTCTACTTTATTCGTCAAGTCAATGTTTGAATACATCATTTTATAGTGATGTAACCACATGCTACTGTCCTCTATATCTCATACAAAATGACATAATACTCACCATACAAACATAGGTATGCAAATCATACAGGTACTCTAATTCCCAACTTCGAGAACCCTCGACTCAAGAACAGGTTTTAATAATTTTGTACTAAAAAGTTCTGTGTTTATATTCATAAGTCTTGATTTATGAGAGATCTTAAAACAATAATATAGGCACATGCAACACTTTACGCCAAATCAAAAATTACATGCATAAACAAAACTGCTATAATTGGTAAAATAACATATTATTTTTTAAAAAATTAATTATGATGTTTACAACAAATACCCCTTCTATTATAAATTATTTGCATTAAAGTACATATCATTGACATTCACTATTCAATATGTCTATCAATCTAGAGAAGACTACCAGTATAAAACAACAATTTGGTCCCCAACTCTCCCCAAAAACTTTTCCAAAAGTAAATAAGAAACTTATCACAGTTGGAAAACTTGTCCTAAGCATACCATGCAATCTAAAAAATTATTTAAAAAACAAATTAGCAATATTAGACACATTATTAGACTTACGGGATGCAATGAAATAAGGTATGTTCAAAAACTTATCAACCAAAATAAAAATACAATCTTTCCTCAATTCTATTCCCAAGAAATCTAAATATAAAATACATAGAAATACCAATATATGAAGTACTAGGGTCAAGGAATGGTTGATATAAACTATATTGTTGTATCTACAAGTTAACCTATTTGTACTTGATGCACTTTTGCAGCTTCTCTCAACGTTTCACCTCAAACGTGATTAATAAAAGTATTCTTACAAAATCAATGTAGTCTTTGTCAAAGTTCAATGACCTAGAGATCTTTGACAAGGGATATTCACGGACATTACAATGAATAATTTATAGAAATAAAAAGAAACAATCTAATCCCTTAAAATCCTCCAAAAATAATTTTAATTGCATAAAATCTTCCCTGCAATCATTATAATCTCATAAAATCCCACCTAAAATTATTTTAATTCTGCCAAACTCTTAAAAACCATCCTATTCCCCATAAAACTTTATTAATTAAATTAGGCTTGATTAACGTAGATACGACTCGTGAAAAATACTAAACTCTTGTCTGGTCATTAGTGGCCCACACAATGAATGTGGCCCAAATGTCACTTTTCGTTTCTACACTTTTGTTTCACAAGTTGTCAGTTTGCACACATTGCATAAAAATGCCACCATGGTGTCCCTCAATTTCTTAGTGCATCCTATTTATCGGCCCAATGACTACCACCAATGGATTAGGTGTCGCAAGTTAGACAGCCGTCTCAATATAACCTACTAAAAATATTGTGATAACACCTTACCACTTAAATTTTATTTGGTTGCTTCAGTTTGCTATTGGATAGTAATCTAAAGTTGAAATTTTATTTAAAAATTATCATGCTTTGTCATTACCTCTTTGTCATCTAAAAGCCACCAAAAAAATGCTTAATATTTTTCGATTACAATCCGTAAATGCACAATGTGTTGTACTTTAGCCATAACTAGTATTAATTTAATCGTGAGAAATAGAGCAGGAAGTTGTGAATGATTTTCTCGAGGAACATAAAATTTGTCATTACAGAAATATGATAAAATTGATCTAACTAGCAAAGAGTTTTTCATTAAATTTATATTAACACTACGAATTTTTGCCCCACCTTATACCATATTTTGATGAAAATATCTTTAAAGATAAGTTAAATGTTAGCAAAATTTCTTTTTTCAGTCCCCTAAAACTAATCAATACACTTAATATCCCACACTTAACAAGGTTTGATGGATCTATAAAAAATTTTTACGTGTGCTTGCGGAGAGAAATTTGGCACACAAGCAACTAGGGAGATTACAAAAGTTTAAAAAACGGAAAGAAAATTAAATCCCATTAGTTGAATAACTTTTATTCAAAAATAAAAGATTAATAAAATTTTTGAAACTATTTATTTAAAAATGAAAAATAAAAAACTGTTTTTCGAAACATATTAATAGTATTTTATCATTTAAAATAATGAAAATATAAAAATAAAATTAAAAATATTTATGATGACGGACTCAAATATATTTGAAATAACAGGGGTATAACATTCAAAACAAATATAAGAAAGTTAAGAAAAAATCATAAAATTTGAAATGTACCTGGAATAGTTTAGAAAATAATTTCAGTTAATTTAAAAAATATTCTGAAAATTATGTATATGGCATCGTAGTAAAAGCAAATATATATACACACACACAGAGAGAGAATAGTAGAAATGTTTTTTACATGTTTTAAACACATTTGCAATAATTTTGAAACATATTAAATAAACTTTTGTATTTTATATGTTCAACTTTTTATGTATTTTGATCATATATTTAATTTGAACAAATATATTTATTACTTAAACAAAATAAAATGTATCATAACATTTAAAAAATAAAAAATAAAATCTACTTTAAATAATATTTTCATTTATTTCATCATTATCAAACGTCTAACAAATAAGGATTAAACGATAAATTAAAATCAATTAAAACTAAAGCACATTGATTTGTTTCCACATAGGAATATAGGATAGGAACGTTCTTCAACACTGAAAAGTGATATTTAACAGAGTCAAACTCAAAATAGATGGATCTAGTAAACATATCTTTGGAGAAATTGAATGTCACTACGTCAGCCTAAAATCAGATAATCAACACCAAATTAGGCACCTTAACAACAGACAAGCAGTAGAAATAAAATCAACAGTGACCTAGCATTGAACAAATAGCAGTAATAAAAGCCAGAAGCACCAAAGCAAGAGGCAATTAGCAAAACAATGAAGACCAGAATAGCCAGAGCAGGAATGTAGGGGGTTCGCATGTGGAACCTTTGTAGATTTGTAGCGGGGGAATGTAACAGTACAAAGGGGTAATATAACATTAACAAGAGAGATACCTGGCAAAAATCAAAAGAAGAGAGATATATCAACCAGATCGGGCTCAGGATCCAGGAGGTCATCACTGTGGGTTTCTGTAATGAAAGGAAATATTTAATTAGTAGAATATAATTGTAGAAACTGAAACATTTAGAATGCCATAGATAGGAACACTGATAAATTAATGGATGAAACCAGCCTGCAAAACATTACAAGGGTCCTTCTTTATATAAATGATAGAAGGAAAAGAGGATATACAAACATCCAATAAAAAACACACGCCTAGCAAACAGATAAAGAAAAAGTTCCTAGAGATTTTCAAATACACCAAAAATCAAAAGGTAAACATGACTCTATCTACCATCATACACACAAACTGCTAATGTAAATTATAATATAGTCAAAAGTAGATATGACATGTCGAAAGTGAATTTATCCTGTCAAAAATAGTTACAAGTAGATTTGATTCATCATTATAACGTGCCCAAATTTGCTTCGAGGGCTAACTCATCTGAATCATATGAGTCAGAAGTTAATTTTCGAATATTTATGAATTAATTTGTTCAGGGCCGTCATAAGTTATCCCACGGTGTTGCATAACCTATTCCACTAGACATTTGTTGTCTTTCTTAGCCCAGTAACACGTTAAAGCCTCTCTTCATAAGTCACCCCATATCGTGACGTTGTGTTGGGCCGAGAGAAAGCTATTTTGAGGAGGCCCCGTTTGGCTATCCAGAGGGCATTTTCTAACTCTATACTATTCTATAAAAGAATTCGCTTATAACCACTACTGATAAATAAGAGCACGGGCCTCTACAAGTCACTTATGCAAGTAAATTCACCCTTTTAGGTCTTATAATACAAATACTTAAAAAATGCATAAATAAAATTATAACATTCAAGAGCATACTCTACATTCCTATAATATATTTTAATAGATGAGTAAAATGTATAAAGTAGAATATATATATATGTGTGTGTGTGTGTGTGTGTGTATGTGTGTGTGTGTGTGTGTATACAATATTCAAATTATCAATTTAACTGTAAGTATATTTTATATATGTTAAATCTAATATATTTTCAAATATATATTATAATATAAAAAAGAAATTAGAAAATATATTTCCAAATAACATAATTAATATAATATTTATTTTTAAATATTTGAATTATGTTAGGTTCATCTTTTAATTATTTGGAAAAATATTTTCCCCTTAGTGAAAATATATAAATATAATTTTGTGTTAATTAGTTTTAATTTAAAACATTTTTTCATATATTATAAATTTGATAATGATTAAATAAATGAAATTATTATATGACATATTTTAATTACAATTCAACTTTTAAAGAATCATTCTAAATTGTCAAAATTTTATAATATGTCATGCAATATTTTTATGTAATATATAAATTTTCCTATTTGAGATTAAATGTGTATTTCAATAATATAAGAAAGCAGATGATAAATTAAATTAATAACATATGGAAGTATACTTAATATATCTCAGTAAAATAATGTGTATTCAAATATATATTCAATATAGTTAAAAAAACACTTTCTGTTATTTTTTGCATATTTTATTTTATTTTATTTTTGCATTTATTATCTTACCTTTTAAATAATTTTGAGAATAATAATTCTTTTAACAAGAAAAATAACTAAAAATTTCATCTAAACTATTTTAGGCACATTTTTTCTAAGTTTCTATTATTTTTGAATGTTTGCAAATAATATTTTTTTTATTTTAATTTTAAATTTTAGATTCAATAAACAATAAACACTATTAAATATATAGTAAAAATTATTTTATCCATCTTTCTTTATTTGAATAAATATTTTTGAAACTTTTTGTTATATTTTATGTTTGAATATTTAAAGTTGAATGGGATTATTTTCCCTTTTTCACTTTTTTTTCCCCATAAGAAATCTGCCCGATTGGGTAGTGAGGTGACGTGTGAATTTTCAACAACAAAGTTTGACTTTTTTAATGGATCCGTCAAACTTGACGACAAAACACATAATTGACAAAAAAATCAAAAAAAAAAAGATAAATTACATCTACCCTCCTGAAGTTAGATCTAATTATATTAATCTCCCACAACTTTAGAAAACCAGCAAAACCCCCCTCTAGAACTTAAAAATACAATAGGGTCACCAAAGTAGACCAAATTACCTTAATGTCCTCATATTTCCGGCAAGAAAAAAAATCAAAGAAAGAAAATAAAAAGAAAAATATGAGTTTACAAATTTGGCTCTTTTTGTACTTGTACCATACAACAATTAGGGTATTTCGTCTATTAATTCAGTTAAACTATCAACTGATTTGATCGAACAATATTTTGGTGTTTCGTCCAAATTTTCCACTGAAACTCTAGAAGAGAGACCCTATCACAATAAAGTTAAATTCATGAATGGGTTTGAGTAGTTTTGCGAAATGGAGAGGTCTAGATATAAATAGACCTAACCTTAAAGGAAGTATATGTAATTCACCCTAAAAAAATTTCAAATTTTAATTGGACAAAATTCATCAACCTCGTAAAGTTTGGAATATTAAGCATATTAGGCTATTATAGTGGAACAATGGAAGCAATTTTGTCCAAAATATTTCGCAATATTTTTATATTACTTTTCATAATTAAAACAATAAAATTCCACCCTACAAACATTGAAACCCAACACTTCACTACTTCAACTAATGGAGCATTTACTTTCAACTTCTCAAATTCCTTTAAAAAGTTGGCTACATGCTCCCTTACCTTAGCTTGATGGATCCTTTGTGGGTATGGAATGGGAGGTTTATACAACTATAAAGTGCTAGTCTCCTTCTTATCCCCTTTCTCTTGTTTTAGTTTAAGACTTTTGATAGGCCTTTGTCTTCTACTACCTCGACACTCACAGCCTTCACGTGCTTAATTAGATTATTTTCAGTGGTGTTTGACAATGATCTAATGAGTCTATTTGTCATCACCTTCATAAGTTGACCTAGTTGCACTTCCAAATTCCTAAAAGAAGCTTACTGATTTTGTAGCAAAACATTAGTCCTATTCGTATAATCTTGAGTAGTCTTAGCTTAACTACCTATTATCTCATGTGTAGACTTTGTCAGGCTATTAACAATATCTTCTAATGAGTACTTTTTTTCTTGCTACATGGGTGCTTGGAATGCAGGCAAATTTTGCTAATTTCTTCATGAAAAGTTTAGGTGTTTGTATCATTTAAGATTGTAGGTATTCGAGTATGGATTGTTGGCTTGCCCTCTTTGGTGGTTCACGAATTCACTTGCTCCCTTTGATTTTTGCCATTGCTTGACCTATTTGCACTACACTCATACACAGGATTTGGAATCGCTCACATATCACAAGCCTGCATCATGGAAACAACCAATGTGTCAGTGTTTGTTGCAATATTATTAATCTTGTTAGACAAGAGCTTCACTTTGGTAGAAAGAGCCATCAATGTTTTCACATCATATACTCCAGCAACTCTTCTTGTAGTGGATCTTTTCGTTGGTCACTGATGTGCATTCAAGGCCATCTCCTCGATAAGATCCCAAGTTTCTTCTGAAAATTTATGCATTAAAGCTCCTCCAATTCCTACATTCAAAATGGTCCTTAATTGCCCACTAATTCCATTGTAAAAGGTTTGAACTTGCATCTATTGTAGGAATCCATGCAATGGGCACTTATTTAGCAATTTTTTAAATTTCTCCTACACATCTGGCAATGTCTCAAATTTCAATTGCTTAAATGTTCCAATTTCTAACTTCAAGTATGCTGTCTTTGTATGTGGAAAGTACTTTATAAGGAACTTATTTACCATGTCTTGTCAAGTTATGATACTATCCAGGGGTAATGATTGCAACCATTGTCTAGTACAATCCCTAAGAGAAAAAGAAAACAATTTTAATTTAATTGCCTCATCAGATACCCTATTACATTTTACTTTTGTCACATAATTTAAGGAACCTCGATAAACAGGTGTTAGCATCTTTGTGTGGGACCATTCCAAAATGGTTTAACTACACTATATTGATTAGTGCATGCTTCAACTCAAAACTATTTGTGTTTACCAGTGGTCTCACTATTCCTATCCCAAAAATGATTTAACTACACCATATTGATTAGTGCATGCTTCAACTCGAAACTGTTGGTGTTTACTAGTGGTCTCACTATTCCTATCATGCTTAGCTTTATCACTAGTTGAACATAGTTGCATATGGCCCTTTGATTTGATTAAGGAAGGTGTTCCTAAAGCTGTGGTTGTGGTGACTTATCTTCCATCTCCGCTATCTCTTGCTATCTCCTATGTAAAGCTTGTCTTTTGTCAAGTGCCCTCTCAATTTTCGGGACAAACTCCAAGTCGGAGCCCTTAGTTTAGTGCATGCAAGATTCTACAAGATATCAACAATCTCCCACAACGACAATCTCAACTAGAAAAGCAAAATAAGGAAGAAAACAGAGAAATAAAGAAAACAAAATAATTGCCTAATCTAGCAGACACTTAAAGTGTTCAACAGTACTTGTTGTGCTCCCCAACAATGGAGCCAAAATCTGATGCATGTCGTTACCACACCAAAATTTATAAATGTGTAAGAGAAGCACTTGAAGTGTATGACTATTGTACCACAAGAAAGGTGTACATGTGTCTATTGATAAAATTAAATATCTACTAGTTAGGCTGGCCTAAGGTATTGCTAATAAAATAAAAAACAATTAGCAAACACATCGAGAGCAAAGTGATAAGCAAGAAGTGACAAGTCCTAAAGATGAAGAGCCTACTCCCTTGTGGTGTGTTGGTTTCTAATGCATTTCGAATTATGTCAATTATCAATTTAATTTCTTGTTGTATATTGTTAATCCTAACATTGTTAAGATGTTCTTGCAAACTCTCCTGACACTTCAATTCATAATCAAGTGTGTTCCCACAATCTAATCAAATTAAAAATCAAGTTCTACGATTAACAATATGGTTCCACGCTAGTTGTATGATTTTACTTCCGTTATTCTCAAAAACTAATATTTACAATTAGATTCTTACGTGCAAATTTTACTTTCATTATTCCTCACACGAAGATAGACTGACTAAATGGGTGATCAAATCCTTTAATCACAACATAAATAACCTATTGCAAATAATAAGTACAAGATCAACAGATTATTATACTATGCATATGTTATTTACCAAACATTCATAATATATTCAAATAAAGCTAAAACTAAATAATTCATCATCCAATCAAACTCAACAATCCCAAAAATAGAACAGAGAAACAAGTATGTGGGTTGCATGGAAACAATGAACCCTCTCGAACTAGGTTTGCATTCCTCCTCCTTTGATTCTCCCGTGCTTGCTCCTTTGATCTCCTGGTGTTTTTAATGTGCAAGGCCCTCTAAAAGCTCTTTAAGACTTATGTAGTAATTTGTATTTATAAGTATGGGCAGCTAGGGTTTGAATAATAAAAAAGAAAGAATAAAACACCCTTAAAACTGCATCCAATTACGCCTCAAACTGTTGCTCGCTCCCGTGAACCTTTTGGCTATGCCCATAGGCCTCCTGGTTGTGTTTGCGACTTTGAGAGCGAATACAACTCCCTTCTCTTTGTTCTTCATCTACAGCCACAGTTCTCCCTCTCATAGTCACGATACCTTGTTTCACAGCCGTAATCCTAATCACAACTATTTTGATAAGGTGCATTCTTTTGCATACAACTTTCTCATCCCAACCTTTGGTTGACTAGATTTTTGCATTGTTTGAAAGTCAATTTAATTTTCTTTTATTTTGTAAAATGTCATATTAATTGAATACTCCAAAAAAATGTAGCGTCTTTCTCAATTCACTTTTAAATCGTTTCTCCTAAATTGCTGGTCTGTCCAAGTTTGTTCCTTTCCTTCAAATCAAAATTAACTAAAAATTCCCAAATCAGAAACATAATTATTAAAACACCTATATTAACTATAATTATACAAGAGTTAAATAAATTAAGCTCAATTCTTATCAATTACTTAACCTATGCAAATACTGCCACGAAGTGTTTTAATTCAAATATTTTAACATTAAATCAAAAAAATAGTATAGAATAAATATTTCCTTTTGTTGAGTTATCACAAGAAAAACACTATAGGTTAGAATCAATTGAAACAAAGGCATAACATTTGTTTCCACATGGGATCAGGACATTCTTCAATACTTAAAGAATGAAATTTAACATAGTCAAACGCAGAATTGACGGATCCACTGGCAAATCTTTTGAAAAATTGAGTGGCTCGACAGAAAGCTACTGTGAGATGGCCCTTTCGGCTATCAAAGGGCTTGTTCTATCTTCTATACTTTTTCTATAAAAGAATTCCCCTATGACCAATGATGAACAAGAGCGCGGCCCTCTACAAATCATTCATGTGTGTGAATTCACCCTCTTTAGGTCACGTAATGCAAATACTTAAAAATGTATAAATAAAATTATGACATTCGAGAGCATATTTCATATTCATATTTTATATTTTAACAGATATCTAAAATGTATAAAATTGAACATACTTGTACATAGTATTCAAAATATCAATTTAACTATAAGTATTTTTATATATGTATATTTATATATATGCAAAATCTTACATAATTTCAAATATATATTACAATTAAAATAAGAAATTAGAAAATATATTTTCAAATAACATAATTATTATAATATATGTTTTTAAGTATTTGAATTATGTCAGGTTTATTTTTTAATTATTTGGATAAATATTTTTCCCTATTGAAAATATATAAATATGATTTTGTGTTAATTAGTTTTAATGTACAACATTTTTCCATGTATTATAAATTTGATAATGATGAAATAATTGAAAACATAATCTAAGATATTTTAATTACAATTCAACTTTTAAAGAATCGTTTAACTTGTCCAAATTTTATAATATGTCATGCAATATTCTTATGTAATAAATAAGTTTTCTTATTTCAAATTAAATGCATATTTCACTAATATAAGAAAGTAGAGGATAAATTAAAACAATAATAGAAGGTAAATATACTTAATATATCTCAATAAAGTGATGTGTATTCTAATATATATTCAATATAGTAAAAAAAAATGCACTTTTTTTTGTTATTTTTGGCGTATTTTAGTTTTTTAATGTTTATCATCTTGCCTTTTAAATAATTTTGAGAAAAATAATTCTTTTAACATGAAAAATAACTAAAAATTTACCTAAATTATTTTAGGAACAATTTTTTATAAGTCCGAATTGTTTCAAATAAATTTTAGTTTTGATAATAATATTTTAATTTTAATTTTAAATTTTAATTTCTATAAATAATAAAAATACTATTGAATATATAATAAAAATCATTTTCCATCTTTCATTATTTGAATAAATATTTATGAAAAATTTAGCTATCTTTTATTTTTGAATAAATATTTAATGTTGAATGGGATTATTTTCCATTTTTAACCTTTTTTTTTTTTCTCTATAAGAAATATTCCCGATTGGTGAATGAGGTGACATGCGAATTTTCATCAATAAGGTGAGAGTTTTCTAATTTTCATCAATAACGACAAAAGACATAACGTGACAAAAATTTGAAAGTTTTCTAATCTCGTAAAGTTCAGGATATTAAGCATATTTGATACTGTTCTTGTCGGACCATGGAAACAGCTTTGCCCAGGATGTTTCACAATATTTTTATATTACTTTTCATAATTAAAAATAAAAAATAGTATTAGTTTGTGAAAAAGTAATTAAGTGGATGGGATAATGAAGTATTGATGAAAATATTGAGTTTTTAAAATTAAAAAAATCAAAAAATGATGAAATTAAACTCTAAAATGATCACAAATCAAACACGCGATGATTTTTTTATTGTAACTTCTTCTTAAAAGTGCTCCGATTAACGTCAGCCGAAACGTGTTTACTCGATTTGTTAAAGGCAAGGTGCCAATACTGATAATTGTAAGTGGAGGCAGTGCAGTTGACCTAGTCAATAGTCAATTATAGGAAAATTAATTTTAGTTCTTTTGGATTATGGATCTATGATCTCCTAGAAAATTTAAATAAATAATTTTCATATGAAAAAAATTATAAACAAACTATCTAATTGATTACCGCATGAAAGTAGAACCAGGAAAAAGGGACAAGTACACGTCCGGAGCAAAGCCTGACTTTCCAGAAAATCCTATTTGGTTCTGCCAAACTAACGATCCCACTCATTTTCTCGTGTTGTCCCACTCATTTTCTCGTGTTGTCCCAAATTCAGCATTTCTATTCCTTCCCTCTCTCATTTCTTTCTTCAACCCATCTATCCTTCCAATTACTCCTTGTATCGCCAAGTCAAACGCATCGTCGTGTTTCTTCAGCCTCGACCTGGGGTCGGAATAGATCACATTCGGAATTAGCTTTATAACCTTTTCCCTCATTGCTGACACCTGAGGTTTTTGGATTTGAGACAGCACCCTCTCAATGCTCACGTTCTTCTGTTTCACATCTGTCTCTGGTATCAGCACAGAGTATGAGCCGAAGTCCTTAGGCAGATGCCACAAGTACTGGGCATAAGCGGAGGCAGGGCTGAAGAAAACAGGAATGCAACCAGCCAGAATCGAGTCAAACGTTGACCGCCTGGTGAAAGAATCCCCCGGGGGCTGCAAGCAGAAACTCGAGCTCTGGAACATCCTCATCACATTAGCCGGCTTCAGGCAGTTGTGCTTCTCGTCCTTGCATTTCATCATCTTACATCGTCGTCTGGAGGCAGCGGCGCCGCACTGTTGCATGATTTCTCCCCGGATGGAGCTCTCCATGTTAGGACGAGGAGCTCCGGCGAAGCAGAACAAGGTCCTCCTCTTCTTCTTTCTCATGGTGTTCTGCCACGTGGAAACTTGGTCATCGCTTGAGGGATGGAAATACGTCGGGTAAGGTATTGCAAAGTCGTTGCTGTCCCAAGGGCTTGACTCGATTGTGATCATTGTCATGTTCTGGGACTCGGGCAGTAACATGAGCTTGCTGCCCCATCCACTGCCGTCGTCCACGGCCCTCCGAAAATCCCACGTTATTCGGCCTGCGACAAGGAAATGATCCCTTCCACCCATCACCTTCCACTCTGGCGTTGCTCTAAGCCAGTTGAACAAGGCCAGGGCATCTGCGTCCTTGATGGAACTGCTGTAATGATCCCATAAATATCGAGAAACATCGAGCCCTGCATAGTACGGAACGTAGATTGCCGAAGCCTTTGAGGACTCGTTTGTCAGGCATTCGTATTGCTTCATTAAGCCATGGAATATGACATCCAGGGAGAACTGGTGCGTGACGTACCAACCGGAGCGCATTAAAAGCCGTTGAGGATTCCCGAGGTCTCTCCCGAGTCCCTCGTTCTCCAAGTATTGGCACATGTCGTCCCATTTGTTCATCAACTTGCACTGCTTGAAATAATTATAGTTGAATCGACTAGGAATATTGTGGATGTAGACGTATCTATTGGTGCAAGGTTTCCGAAGAATCTTTGGATTGGGGGCAATGTCCTGATCTTCCTCCTCTTCTTCTGGTAACAGGGCTTCCAGTTCCTTCTCCAGGCTCGCAAGATCCCCAAATTCATCCAGCTTCTCTGTGGACCAACCGCCGTCGCTGGCATTTCCTTCCTCTTGACCCTCGTGATCCAACACCACGTTTGCATTCGAAACCATTGCAACATTCTTGCCAACTGGGACTTTGTCAGACCTGAGAAGAGAATTTGAACCCTCAACACGAGAGGATTCTTGATTCTTGTCATGTGAGACGTCCTTACTGCGGAGGGAATTAATTTCCTGGTTGTTGTCGTCATCAGACTTGGGAATGGAATTTGATTGGAGAGAATTTTCTTGGCTACGAGACACGGATGAGGAGCGTGAGAGAGAATTCCAATCAAAACCGTAGAGCAATAAATACCAGAAAAGGAACAAAGCGAAGCAGATGAACCAGAATTTGCCTCTAGGCCAGGCGGGAATGTGGTGGTCCATTATTATGTAACGCCTAGAGCCGACGTCTGTTATGGCACAAAGTATTCTTTCAATATTTTGAAATTGCATGAATGAAGCATGTTCTGTTTTTCGTCTTCTCCTTAAGAGAACGGAATATGACAGTAACGCGAAGTTTAGTTTCAAGTGGAAGAATGGAAAGGGAAAGAAGTGAGACTTCTGCATAAAAGACGGTGGATGAATGGCTCAAGTTAAGGCCATTCATATTAAACGGATTATTCTCAACTTAGTTGGGTAATCAGTTATGTTATAGTACATACTAAAAAGTTCTAATACTACAGATATTTTCCTTCTTAATTTTTACTCGTATGTAGTCTTAATTTATAGAAAGAACGTTATACTCGATTGATGATCTATTTTTGACAAATAATTGGATGATGTTTCATTTTTTGAGTGAACGACGAAGTCATGTATTTCCAATGTTGAATTCGGCTGTATCGTATATAATATATAATATATAATACGGAGAGTGACTTTGCTGACCAATTCATATAATCTTGATTAAATTTTCAAATGTCAAAATTTTGAAAAATTTATTTTTTAAAATTATTTTTCTTAAATAATGCATATCTATCTATCTGTCTGTCCATCAACACACACACTAGCTATGCTGCACACTCTATACTTGTGCATTTCAGTATATATTGAAATACGTTACATATATATATTTCTTTGTTGTATAATTTATTATTTGGTAAAAATTATTTATTTTACTTATGTACATAATTTTTTTATCAATGATGATAAATTATAAATTAATCATATTATAAAATTTTTAACAATATAAGTGAAATATTAAAATTGAAATTATGATAATAAAAATTAAATCTAATATATTTTAAAAAATTTAGAATAAAAATAAGTTATTTAAAAATAAAAATTATATTGGACAATATCTATAAAATGAAGAAGCAAAAAACGAAGAGATGGTGAAATAATAAATATTTGATCAATTTTAACCTACTAGAGTTCAATTCTGATTCTCTAGAATCATGAGATTTTTATTAAGTTAAAATTTTCTATTAGTTTGACCATGTATTTAATATTTTTCACATGATCAAATAGGGGTGGCGGACAAAGTAAATTAAATCGAACCTAATTTCAGATTTTACCAATAGGAACTGTGTATTAAGGTGCTAGAACGGTCAAACTTGACACAACATATTAATTAATATGTTAGAGTCAGATAAGAATCACGTTTGAAAGAATTGATTTAAATGAATTCACAGAATTAAGAATTATTCAATTAATTTTGGAGACCAAATATTCTCATTCTAGATAAAACAAACAATTCCATAACTCTTCTATAAAACTATTTTTTTTAATTGAATAAAATAATTATTTATACTAAATCAACTAAGTCATAATCTGAAAAACCTATATGGGTCAAAATACAATGAAAACCCAATAACAAATAAAAAATAAAATAACAAATAAAAAATAAAAAATTTGACAAATCTTTAAATCATGTCGTGCCCTTCTCATAAGGATAAAATTGTTCTCAATTTGAGTTTGTGTAAATGTATAAATCAAATACAAATCTTTGAAAACATCTACATACTCCACAATTAGGTTTCTCTTATACTCTAGGATTAAAAACATGGATGTGAAATTCGCTTGCAACAACTTAAATGTGACAATCCTCCAACTCTCTCGTATGAATCAACCAATATGGAACATACAAAATAATATGAAGATATATCAATGCATGTGAAAACGAATATTCTTGGGCTATGAATATATCCAAATCCTGTGAAATATGAACAAAAAAAGAGAGGTGAACAGTCGAATGGGTCAATATACACGTAAGTCCTTTTCAATTTGATTTTTTTTCACTCCAATTCTTTTATCAACTTTTCTTTGCTTTCTTTCTTTTCCCTTTACAAGGATAATTGCAATATATTTTAATTAGATAGTATGTCATAGTGATCTCGTTAGTTAGAACTTTTGTGACAAAATGTTCTCCATGTTTGAGGAACAACCAAAAAATATTACTTTTGTGATGAATAAATTTATCATGCAAGGTCCAAAAATTAATATATAAATAATTTTTAAAAAATATATTACAAAAATATGAGGAAATATTCCTTACCATGCACTAAAAAATCATGTAATCTAAATGCAATAGCTTTTTGTGATAATATTTTGCTCACAATAACATCACTAAATGTGATGAAAATATTGTTGTATTTAGCCATTCAATTGTGATGAATAAGCATTATAATGTGACAAAATTATTTTCAATGTTATTATTTTTGTTGAGAAAATTGTTTTAACATCTAGCCAATGTATTATGATAAATAAACGTTATAATCTAACAAAAACAACCATCACTTTTAACTATTGTTGTGAGGAAAATTTTGTTGTGTTTTGTCAATCTTACTATAAGCAATTTCATATGTGACAAAATTAATGATCACTTTTAGTTGTTTTTTGTGAGCAAAATATCCTTGCATTTCCTCAATCCCATTATGAGAAATAATAATATAATTTGACAAACATAACTGCCACTTTTAAGAAATTATTGTGAGAAAATAATTAATGTGATAAAATATATTTTTTATGTGAGTGACTGATGTCACATTAGTTTATTACTTATGAGGAACATAGTTCCTCACATTTGTAAATTTTATGAATGGGAGGAATCTATTCACTCATCACATTGGGCTAATGTGAGGCACAATTTATGAGGAAAATTTTCTCTCAAAAAATAATTTTTGTGGCATTTTACCAATGTTACACAGCATGTATATAAAAATAAGTCATATAATCAATGCATGTTTTGCGACTCTTCTATTTTTCTATAATTAACTGTTCAATAAAATATCGATAATTTATACACGTGCATTTTCATATCAATTTTCAATTTATTCACAATATCTTTGTGTAAAATGACCTAATAACTTATTAATGTAATTGTACCCCATCTATTATTTAATTTTAAATAAAATTTGGAAAAATAAAATTAAAATAGTATACTTTGATTAATGATAGTTAAATTTAATGGGTAAAATAGTTACTATTAACTTCTCATATAATTTTATGCAAGACATAAAGTCTATGTTTGTTTTGCTTCATACTTAAAATATACGCACACTTTAATTATTACACTTTTAAAAATTTTATTTCTTTCTCTTTCTTATTTTTATGCAATTTTCAATAAAAATACACCTAAGAATGTATACTCAAAAACCAAAACAAACATACCCATTTCGATACACTTATCTATAAAATGACATTACAAAAATTAAAATTTTCATATTTATTCATTTTATAAATTAATATCCAGATAATTACGATAAAATATTATGCTAATTAGTAAGTGTTCAAATGGCTTTAAATTCATAGGCTATGTTTGGAGGCCAACTTTCCATCTCCATACAACTTATCAAACTCTATATTACCAAAAATCTTATACGACAAAATTTCATTTAAATTGAAATTTATATTTTCTTTTTCTTATATATATAACTAACTATTAATTTTTTAATTATTATAGTTATTAACAATCAAATGAATATCTATATAACTTACATTTATATATATTTGTACCATAAAATAATTATTATCTCTATATATTATTACATTATTCAATCATTATTATATATTTTATACATATATTCAAATAAATCAAATTTTCAAAACATCAAAATCTTATCACCAAGCATACTAATCATTTTAACACAATTCATACCAAATATTATTTTCCAACAAAACCCTTCTCTCAAACATAGCCATATTTTCTTATTTTGTTTAAAATGCGTTAACATTTTTAAATTAATATTGATTTTATAATTTTAAAATTGAGCTAAATTAATATTTTAACATAATTCACTATTTATAAAATTTTTAGATTATTCAGTCAAATTTAATAAAAAATTCTTTTTATAAATCTAAAATTAATAAGTTCAAATTTGAGTTTGAGCTCAACCTAATTTTAACTTGAAACTGTTAAGAGGTTGAGTTTGAATGAACTTCTCTTGAACTTCAAGTTCAACTCAAATAAATATATACCAAGTTTAAATTTGTAATTTTTATTTTAATTAGATTTCAAAATTGACTCATTTGTACTCGTTACTTGTATACAGACATGGAGTCTCTTTCATTTTTAATTTATACTTTTTTCTTTAATTCTGTGATTGGCTTTGCAATTTTGGTTAGGAAAAAGAAAAATTCTAGAGGGAAAGAGGGGGGGGGGGGGGGAGAGAGAGAGAGAGAGAGAGAGAGAGAGAGAGATCAAAACTTTATAATTTGCTTGGTTGAAGGATGTCAACAACATTGAAAACATTGGAAAAGGAGATATAAAGTCAACAAAAATTCAAATTTTAAAATTTATTATTTAAGAAAAAATAATGGAGAAATAGATGATAAAATAGAGGCAGCAAATGTTTTGAAGAAAAAAATAATTTAGCTTTCCCTCATTTATAAATTTTTTTGTGATGAAGTGAATTTCATCTTTATACTACTTTTTTTCCCATTTCTTTTCTTTAATATTTTCTTTATTAACCAAACTTTCAAAAATATTATTATATTTTATTATTTCCTTCTAAAATCTCTTTATTTACGTAATGTCAATTTCTTTGTACATCCCCTTTCCACATTTCTTTCTTTCTTTGTTTATTTATAAATTGTATGGAATTTATATTTGAAAAACATATTTCTATTAATTTATATAATAATGCAAAAACATTACAAATACAAATATATTTTGGTTGCATAATATGTAATTACTAAGATACCTTTAATTCTCTATATACTTTTTTCACTTTACACCCTTAGTTTTTACTTATTTCATTCACTTCTGTCAATTTTAATTTCTTTCATTTTTTCTTTTTTCTTTTATCACTTAATAAATTTTATAAATTATATCAAATTTATATTCAACAACATTATTTTATTTATATGTATAAACATGGATTGTTGCTGAACCTTAATTCTTTATTTTTTATTTTACTCATCTCTCTTAATTTTTAATTTATCTTATAATTTCTCTCTTTTTCAATTCTCTTTGTGTCCCTTATTTTATAAGTAATACAAAAGACTTTTGATTCATTTAATTATTATATATATGCAATGAATATGTCTTTATTACTTTTATATCTACGTTGTCATAGAATAAGAGAGGGGCTAATTGATATTTTAATTAAACTTCTAAAATTCTCTTCTACTTACAACCACTTATCCAGCACTTTCTATTTTTTAGTTATACTACTAACCCACAGCCCATTTATTCAATTAAAAAATTCTTAAATTTTAATAATATTTAATCCAAGTACCTGTTATTATTATATTTATAATCTATATTTATATATTTATGTATATTTTAATTTATGTAATGTTATTTTATTATTAAACTACTAAAATCATAACAATTTTGTATTTTTATTATAATTAATAAAATTATATAATTATTGATAATCATGCACACACAAAGTGTGTCAATTTAGCTAGAATAGATTAGGTGACTTTATCAATCTCTCGAATCTCCTTGTGGAAATCCAAACTTTTATTTGTCCTATGGTGTTGCATTGATTTATTAATAAAGTGCTTTAAAATAAAGAATGAAAGCAAGAAAGAAATACTATCACTGTCTTCTTTCATGTTAAGAACCGCAAAATTTAGAAGGAATATGAACTTGTCTAACTTCACTAAGACATCCTCAACCAGCTTCAATGTAACTTTTACCATTTTGTCTACTAGTTGGGTGGACAACCTTGTGGACTTCACTTTCAGTGAGTTAAGTTTCTTAAACAAAGAATAAAGCATCAAATTAATACTTGTATCTAAATCACACAAAGCTTTAACTTAACATTCACCAACATTGCAAGGGATTGTAAAACTCCTTGGATCTTTTAATTTCAAAGGTAACTTGTTTTGAATGATTGCAAGTGATGTGGCTTGGTTGGCAATGAAGTAGCCCTCTCCTTTCCTTATCTTTTTCTTCTTACCTTTGCTCTCCTCTTCTTCTTCAAATTCTTGATTTTCCCCTTTGATGGCTATTCATTTAGCTACTTCCCACTCATATAAGTGATTACCCTGTATTGTTTTCTTGGAGTAGGCTTTGTATTATTTGGCAAGGATCCTTAAGGTCTTCTTGCAACATCTTTAGTCTACTACCTAATTTGTTATTCCAAGATTCTTAATGAAACTTGTTGGTTTTGGAGCACAAGATCTGTCCTATTCTTGTAATCTCAGATTGTTTTGCAAAGTTTCCAATGATTTCCTATGTAGACTTTGTCAAGTTTCCCACAATATTTTCCAACGACATACTTCTCTTCTTGTGCTTGGTATGGAGAAACTTGTGCTATTGGGCATTGTGCTTGAAATCCTAAGATTTGTGGGAGCTGATTGATTCTTCCACAAAAAGTTGAGGTGGTTGCTCCACCCTAAGTTATAGGTGTTAAAGTATAGATTATTCTAAAGTCACCGTTGACTGTTCACATAATTTGGTTGCTCCATATTCATTGACTACTATTTGAACTTTCAACTTAACTTTCATGTATAGGGTGTAGACTTATACACATGTCACATGCCTGCATAATCAAAGGTGAAGTAGCATTAGAGTTTATATTTAAACTATCAATTTTCTTTGCAAGCAAATCAACTTTAGTAGACAAAAGTAGTAAAAGCATCTAGATCATGAATTCCAACTACTCATCTCGTGGCAAATCTCTGTAAAGGCTATTATTAAGCATTTGCATCCATTTCCTTAATAAGGTCCCATGTTTCCTCCAGTTCTTTATTCATGAGAGTGTTACTTGCTACGGCATCCAAACCTATCCTTAATTGCCCACTAATACAATTGTAGCATATTTGGATTTGGAGCCAAAGTAGAGATCCATATTGTGGACACTTTCTAAGTAGCTCTTTAAATCTCTCCCATGCCTTTAAGAGTTTCTTTCGAGTCTAAGTGCTTAAATGTACCAATCTTCAAGCGTAGTTGTGTAGTCTTAGGAGTTGGAAAGAACTTTGCTAGGAATTTATTTACTATGCCCTACCATGTTACTATGCTTCTATGTGGTAATCCTTGAAGCCACAATCTTGCACGATCATGTAAAGAAAATGGGAATAGTTTCAACTTCAATGCATCTTTGGCTACCCCATCAGTGTCACATAATTTTGGTAAACTTACTAGGTGAGTGTTGGCATGTTCATGTGGGGCTTTTGCAAATTGGTTTAGTTGCATCATAATACTTAGTGTAGGCTTCAGCTTAATGTTATTTACATTACTAGTAGTCTCACTATTCCAATCATATTCTAATTCATCACTAGTTGAACATATATAAGGACAGCTCTTTAATTAGATAGTGGAAGTTGTTGGGGGGTGGTGGTAGTGGTGGATTGTTTTCCATCTTTAACTTTTGTTGCTGTGTCTTTTGCGAAGCTCGTCTCTAGCAACATGTTTTTTCAATGTTACATCAAACTCCTCCAAATTAGGCTTTTACCACAGCGTATGCAAGAGTTACCTATAATGCTTCACAACCTTCCCACATGAAGATATCCAATCAAACAACAAAAAGAAAAAGAAAAAAAGCTACAGATTGAAGAGAAAAGAATGGCCTAATCTAATATACATTAAAAGTATTCAATAGCATTCGTCACCCTTTTCAGCAATTGCGCCAAAAACTTGATGCAAAGTGTGGGAATGTTTGAAATATAGGAAGTGTGTATAGTGGTGAGTAAGGTATTGTATCCATAGAGAGGGTGTAGGTGTGTATCAATTGATATAACCGAGTGTGTATTCATTAACCCGCCCAAAGGCGATGAAGGAAAGAGTAGCAAAAAACTAAGCAACTAGTGCCCAAGAAATAAAGTAGATGACAAGTGATAAAGTATCAGTGGTGAAGAGTTTTAGTCCCTCGTGTTGTGTTGATTCTCAATATATGAACAATTATGTCAATTATAAGTTTAATTATCTTGTCATTGATTGTTAATTCTAATGTCTTTTAGATGTCCTCGTAGATTCTCTTAAAGTCTTAATTTCAAATTAAGTGTGTTCCCACAATCTAATCTAATTGAAAATTCGTTCAATAATTAACAATATGAACCCACACTAATTTTACAGTCACAATTCGATTAGAGGATAGCTAGTCTTTTTAAAGCATTGAGTACATTAATTAAAAATAACAACAAGGGCAATTAATCACAAAATCAAGCAATCATTAATCATAAATCACAAACACGTCTTATAAAATAGTTTAGCAATCTATAAAGTATTCAATCAAAACCTTAGCTAAATATATCATTCTCCAACAATTTTAACAATTGAAGAAAAGAGAAGAACTTCTTACTCTTAGGCAATGGTTTGTAGGTGAGAAGAAATTCTTCACTTTGGTATGGATTCTTTCTTCTCTTGATCTTAGTTGAATCTACCTCATTCTCTCCAAGTCTTCTATGGCCAAAACTCCCTCCAATATCAAATAATCTTTCATTTATATGACTGGGTGGCTAGGATTAAAAGAATTAAAGGGAATGGTTGAAACTACCTTCTAACTTTTTAGCAATTATGTGTTGCTCTACAACTCGTGCCCATGAACATCGCTCCCACAATTGCAAGCCCCAATTTCTCTCTTACAAACCTAAACATGACATTTACATAGCCCTTGTTTCCTAGATCTTGTGGTCGCATACCCGCTTCTTGTGGCCACGGACCTCTTTCTCATGATCAAGAACTTAATTGCAGCAAAAAGTTGGTCTTTGTTGCTCTTCTTTTCGCATTGTCTATCTCCGTCCTTGTGGGCACGAAGTTCATCTTCGCTATCGTAGAATTCTCTACTCTCTGTTCTTATCTTAGTCGCGGTTGCTAAACATCCCTTTGCAAACTACGGGATTCTCCTTTGCAGCCACAAGACCTGAAAATGGTAGAACAAATTCTAAGTATAGATTTTGTCCAAATTTAGTTAAATTTCACCTAAAATTGTACTCAACCTCTTCAAATCAAGGCAATTAGCACATATAAGCACATGCACACATAATAGGGGTAAATTAAACTTCAATTGCTCAAAATACTAGCACATTCAACAAGAATAGAGGTGCAAATTGCTGTAAAATCATGAGTCATCACTTGTCCTCTCATGTTTATGGCTCACGAGTACTTAACACGATTACAAAATAAAATATTTATAATTAAGAGTGAACTCTATATGTTTATTTTGTTCTTTGAGTTATTTTTCAAATACATCATTCCTTAATGAAGTATTCATGCACATATATTTTCAATATTTCATATTAAGTAGCATGACACTTACTATACTAAACATTGTGTGCAAGCTGTACCAATACTTTAATACCTTTTTAGAAAATTTGTGATCAGAAAAAGGTTTTGATGATTATTAAGCAGTTTTATATCTATATTCATAACTCTTATGAATAAAGCTTTTTAGTACAATCAAATAGGTTTATGCATAACTTTATTCCATAGCAAGAATTACAAGCATAAATGAAAAATACCATAATATTGATAAAATAGAATATTATTATTTTATTAATTAATAAATAAAAAATTCAAAACAAATTTTCCTAAAAAATAATTGGCTTTAGAGGACATATCATTGACAATCATCTACTTGTATTGTAATACTAAAAATCCTAATGTTAATCGCTATGACATCATGCCCATTTTTCCAAAATGGTAATCCAGCCATACTAATTCCATTGGCTTGGTGAGTGAGTTAGAAACATTATCTACTGAGCTATTTTTTGCATGGCAGTATTGCTCGTCCAATGATTTTTCAAATAATATACTAGTGCCCCTTAATATTTTTGGATTTTTGGTGAGATATTGTCTCTTTGCTTGTGCAATTGTTTTGTTATTATTACCATAAAGTAGTGACAACAACAAATCTATCCCTAGAATAACCTAAAGCCGTAACAAACTTTTTGATCCAAACAACCTCCTCTATGACATGACATCACAACATCACATATTGCGATATATTTAGATTCAGTGATGGAATTTATAGTAGTACTTTATTTGTAACTCTTCTAAATCATTGCTCATTCATTGAATGTGAAGATGTATTCTAAAATAGATTTGTTATCATCAACATAGGACTAGAGGTTTGATACAGTGTAGTCAATCTTCAGTTCTCCATCTCCATACACTAGCATTGTATTATGCTATGATATAGAATGTAGTTAAACAACTTCTTAACTAGAAAAAAAAAAAAAATTCAGATCAAGTTAAAATAAGATGTAATTTCACTTGTATTTGGATTAATTATTTTTTCATAAAATATGATTCAGTATTATATTATGAATTTATCTACCATAATATTAATTTTGATTCTTGTGGTCAATTTAATTTTAAATATAATTTCCCAGGAGTGAATTATTAACCCCACATCGTATCAAATGATCAGAATAACCTTGTAAACTAATTAATATTTCGATAATTCAAATAGTTTGGTGTTTTGACAACTAAGATCTGTGGTAAAATGCATAGCCTAGTTAATATCATAACTAGATCCACATGTACGTGGCTTTAAAATCTAAATTATTTTTTCTATAAATAATTAATTTTTTCGGAGAGGATATTCTCCTAATCAATCAATTCATTAATTTAGTCGTCTATATATTTTTGCAACAATATCTAAATAGTTAAAAGAAATAATGCCATAAACCAATGTTTTGCAGAATTTCCACGTTCTATAATATTCACTTTCATACTTTTTAGTTATTGCACAAAAATAATCCTTCGATTGCACACTTGCATTTTATTTCTACCAGAGGTTTTGTTCCTAATCGAAACATTTTTAATATTTCTTTTATAGTATATATGTGTTTTTTCCCCTTTTATTCTTATGGAGAAATAGTGAGAGTTTATGCTATGGTTTTAGTTGAACCACAGATATTCTTGGTTAGGCGTGTGTTTGGTGAGCTTAAGGCAAAACTTAACAAAAATCAGTTAACAGTTGTATTTGGACATTTATACAAGGCTCCTAGCAAATCGAATTTTCTTGGCAATTAAAAGAATCATTATTATTGGCGTTAAAAACGAGTTTTTTATTTTTTTATTCTATTTTGTACTACAATTTAACAAATTACCCCATTCAAGTAGAAGTTGTAAAATTAACCAATTTCGTCGTTCGAAACGGCGAGATAGAGTCTGATTGGACGAGACCGAGTCTGGCCCAACTAATGAAATTCAACTTCCAAGATAATCTCGCCGTTTGAAATGACAAGATTGGCCCAACTTACGAGGTATATCTCGTCGTTTCATAAAACACTCAAAAAAGTAATATACAATATTATAATAAAAATAAAACACTCAAAAAGTAATATACAAGATTATAATTTAAAACTCAATTTATTGAAATAAAATTCTTTTATTTAAATAAATTTTTTTTATTTCAAATAAAAATATAATAATTAATATTTATATTAATTTATTATAAGATATTATGACGTCATCTCGCGGTCTACCTAAGGGATGATGATGAGAATAACGTGTAGTATTTAATATTATCTCTTATATGTATTTAAAATTTTCAATTTTATTGGCATTTATATTAATTTTATTATAATTACGTTATATAATTTTATTTAAAATTTATAACACACATCTTTTAATCTATTATGTAAATAAATTTTTTCTTTTAAATAAAATTATAATAATTTCATATTTCAATAAATTATTATTGCAACGGAAATGTCTAAACATAAAACACTCAAAAAGTATTATATAATATTATAATTTAAAACTTAATTTATTGAAATAAAATTCTTTTATTTAAATAAATTTTCTTATTTCAAATAAAAATATAATAATTTATATTTATATTAATTTATTATAACGTATTATGATGTCATCTCGCCGTCCAAAACAGCGAGACGATGTCATTCGTATTTTCTTCTGAGAAATACGAAATATTATTTAATTTTTTTTAAAAAAATTTATCTTGCCGTTCAAAATGGTGAGATGACGTCATCTTGCCGTTTGGAACGGCGAGATTAGTTACTTTTACAATTTATCTATGAATGGAGTAATTTATTAAATTGTGATATAAAATAGAATAAAAAAATAAAAAACCCGGTAAAAGCTCGGAAATAAAATGACTGACAACGGAATCAACACAAAATTTAAAGAAAATTCCCACGCTTGGTGGCCCAACTCCTTTTCCGACGGTTTAAACGAGGAAAGCCGAAGGATTCAAATTTCACTCCCACGTGGCAGCATCGTGAACGCTTATGGCCCACAAAAGAACAGGGCTGCGGGGAGTTCTATGCGGGGACCTCTAATAGCCGGTGGATTACTGGCATCTAACTATGGGTCCGGCGATAGAGGTCAATCGTACAAGAGTTGGGGTTTAAGCACTGGCGTTGAACAGGTGGCTTTCGAAGGGTGTTTCCCATCATTTCCAACGGAGAGAAAAAACAAGCAAAATTGGGGAATTTAGATGAAAACGAAGCCAAAAACAAAAAAAAAAAAAAAAGAAAAACGAGGGAAACGGAGGGGTTGTTTTTCTTCATTTTCGGTTTTTTAGCTGTTCGTCTTGTTAGTGTAAAATGGTTTATAGGATTTGAGTTGTGGAAGATTCAAGATTTGTCCTTCAGAAAGGAAAAAGAATCTGATCCTGCGTTTGCTGTTAGCGTAGTTGTAGGTAAACTCTGGAGAGCTCTTTTGTCCTCCTTCCCGGAGGAAATGATCTGGAATTTGGAGGAAATTCATGATGCCACGGTTGCAATATAGGTTTTCTGCAGGCGAGATGATTAAATTCCGGGGTCCCGCTTTCTGCGATTTGGTGAAGTTGGAGTCTTTGACGCATAATGTTATTCTTTTTAAAAGAGAAATCTTAGGAAAAGTCGGGAAAATCTGAATTAGTGGGAGCTTACTTCTGTTTGTCTGAAGGAGGGTATTTCTTTTCTTTTTGCTTTTTTCAATTGAAAGTCTTTGCTCCCCGTTCTTCTTCTGTTGGTAGTGCAGCGAAACAGGGGCTGTTTTCTTCTTCTTCTGACTATAGTTTTACCTTTTTAATGAAGAGTGTTTCTATGTCATTTTCATTTCCGTACTTCCTCTCCTTTCCTGCCATTCTGAATTTTGTGTTTGATCTGGGATATTTCCTTGCATAGTATCTTCTTTTCCCCCCCACGAATTGGTTCCGAATATTTTTGATGGTTCTTGTTGAAATGCATGTACCTGGATGGTCCGGCCGGTTGTGAATTAGCGGCCATTTATCGGATCTTCTCCAGCAGATAAAGAAGTCGCATTTTCCTTTTTCTGCCTTCTGATGAAATCGTTGTTGTTTTCTTTCTCGCTATGTAGCGGTTACGTTTTTCTTTCTCGCGCGCACGCCTTTATTAGTGTAAATTGCGTTTTTGTAGTGGTTTTTGTAACTCACAAACAGAAATCACATTTTTCATTCCCTCGCCTGTCAGCTTCCTTTTCCAAACATTTCTTCTCCTTTTCATCTGAATCTGCGGCGATCGGACTTGCTACACCAGTGCAAGTTTTTCTACATGGTATCAGAGCAAGGTCGAGAGGGAAAGGAAAATTAAATAAAGATGTCTGGATCTTCGTCTTATAGCGCAAACCAAGAGCTGCGGATGAATCAACGCCACACAACAATGGACAGGTTTCATAACCTGACAGATCCAAATAACCATTTTCGACTAGACAATGGAGATAACCCGACCGTTGGACTCGGAACAAATCTCCTAACCAATGAGAATTATGTAACCTAGGAAAGGAGCATGAAAAGAGCTCTTAGAGTAAAAAACAAGCTAGGCTTCATCAATGGCCAGCTGAGGAAACCAACAGAGAATGAAGATCCACTTGCTTGAAGCATGGGAAAGGTGTAATGACATGGTTTTGTCGTGGATCTTGAACTCTATCATTGCATCAATTAGATCCAGCCTGGTCTTTATTAACGATGCTCACTAGCTTTGGAATGAATTGAATGATAGGATGTCGCAGCAAAACAAACCACGGATTTGCCAACTTAAGACGGCTCTAAGTGTCTTAACACAAGGGGATGATTCTGTCGTTAGTTATTATGGGAAGTTGAAGATGATTTGGGATGAATTGGCCATAAATGACAATCTGCCGGAATGCTCTTGTGGATAGTTGAGAGGCAGCAACGAGACTGCCTGATCCAATGTTTGATGGGGCTGAATGAACCGTATGGCAATGTGAGGGACTAAATACTAATGATAGATCCGATGCCTTCTGTGAATAAAGTCTTCTCTATCAAACAGCAGCAGGAGAAGTAGCTTCAAATGTCGAATGGAATGCAAGGACCTGATGCAACGGCACTAGCTGTGCAACGAAACTTCGACAATCAAAGAACAACAACAAGAAGGGAAAAGCCTTATTGTATACATTGCAAGATGATAGGACACAGCTTGGAATCCTGTTTTAAGGCAGCAAATGCAGAGGTCCCAATCTGCACACACTGTAACATGAAAGGTCACCTGATTGAGAAGTGTTACAAGCTACGAGGATACCCTCCAGGCCACAAAATGAACCAGAAGGGAAATAGATATGGAGGATCTGCAAACTTAGCGCAGAGTGGTTCTCAGATTCTAGGAGGTTAAGAGGCTGACGAAAGTGAGAAGATGTCCCTTACCAAGTTCAATACTAGGAATTGTTGGCTCTGCTAGTTGGAAGGAAAGCAGTGATTAGTGGAGGTGAAGAGGCAGATCAGTTGGTTTGCCAGAGTGCTGTCAATACGGTGTTTCTCAACTTTTAGTGCTTCATCATCGTCTATGAACGGTAACACTAATTCATTAACCACTCATAACTTGGACACATGTCACACCACTTCTCACATTTGGATTTTTGACACTGGAGCAACAGATCACATGATCTGTAATCTGAGCCTTTTCACTATTATTGTTACTAGAGTTGCCAAACCAATTAATCTGCCAAAGGGTTCACGAGCTTTCTCTACGCACCAAGGCACTGTCAGATTAATGGTTGCTTGACTCTGCAGGAGGTCTTGTGTGTGCCTTCCTTCTCATTTAATTTGATTTCTGTCAGAAAACTTGCTCAGTCCCATAAGTGTTGTGTTATTTTTTCTCCAAAGGCTAGTTATGTGCAGGACCTTACATCATGGACCACTCTTGGGAAAGTTGAGGTTTGAGATGGCCTGTATACTCTGCGAGGAAGTTGACACCACATTCGACGGTTTTTAAGGCTGCTAGATCTGGTGATATCTGTTGTATGAATTCTGCCATTAAGTCAGTTAGTCCTAAAAAACTGTGGCATTATCGCCTAGGTCACACATCTAGCAATGTATTAGGTTGGATAGAGGATCCTATTTTAAGAACACACATAGATAAACTTGATGAGGATCCTTGCGACATCTGTCATTTGGTAAAACTGCACAGACGCTCATTTCCTCACAGCTATCATAGAAGTTCACATCCTCTTGAAATGTTGCATTGTGATTTATGGGGGCCTTTTCGTGTTGTTGCTTATGATGGTAGCCGCTATTTTTTAATCATAGCGGATGACTACACTAGAGCCACTTGGGTATACTTATTAAAAACTAAGGCAGAGACCAGATAATGCATCTTAGCCTTCCATACATTGGCAGAAACTCAATTTGGAAGTAAAGTTAAAATAATTAGAATGGATAATGGTACGGAATTCAACCTAAGGGAATTCTACTCAAACCAAGGGATCATACGCCAAAGGACCTGTTTAGAGACACCCCAACAAAATGGAATTGTGGAAAGGAAACATCAACATCTGTTAAATGTAGTAAGATCTCTAATGATTCAGTCCAACCTACCCCTGACCTATTGGAATGAGTCTATTCTTACTGCTGCATATAGTATCAACAGACTCCCTAGTCCAGGGGCTAATAGCAAGGCACCTTTTGAGCTGCTTTATAGATTAAAACTAACCTATCAACACATGAGGGTTTTTGGTTCCTTGTGTTATGTAGTGGCACTGTGTCAAGGCAGAGGAAAGTTTGATCTTAAGGGAAGAAAATGTGTTTTTTTAGGCTATCCATATGGTGTGAAGGGGTATAAGATGCTTGAGTTGGAATCAAAACAAATTATCATTTCAAGGGATGTGATCTTTTATGAAAATATTTTTCCCTTACATTCTACAAGTCAAGAGCCTTGTCAAGCTGAACAGTTGGAAGAGTCTAGGAATCCTTTTCAAGAGTGCACTATTTCTGATCCAAACTCACCAATGCCCTCTCCACATAAAACCTCTGGTCTGGACATGCCAGTCCCTGTAGAACCAGCACCAACCAGTCCACAGGAAGTTAAAAGACCTTCCAGAGCAAGGAAAACTCCGCACTACTTGCAGGATTATTATTGCAATCAGGCTAGCTCAAGTACAGCTAGCCCAAAGACTCAAGGTCAGTCCCCACTTTCCTCTGCTCATTACTTGTCGACGCTGGGATATCCAGTCACTCTCTTCACCCACAACACCCAGCCTTCTCCACCATTACCTCTTCCCCAGCAGAGCCTAAAACCTATGCTGAGGCATCTAAGGATCTTAAGTGTTGTGAAGCAATGCAAGTTGAGTTGAAAGCTTTGGAAGACAACAAGACCTGGACACTTGCTGATCTACCAGCAGGAAAGCAACTAGTAGGATATAAGCTTGTGTACAAAATAAAGTATCGATCCAATGGTGATGTGGTAAGATATAAGGTAAGACTTGTAGCAAGAGGGTTCACACAGAAGAAAGGAATAAACTATGAAGAAACTTTCTCCCGGGTAGCCAAAATCAGCACTGTCAGGTGCTTGCTTGTTGTTGCTACAGTCAAGGGATGGAAGTTGCAGCAATTCGATGTCAACAACGCCTTCTTGCATGGGAATATCAATGGAGAAATATATGTGTATAAGCCACCAGGATATAGCAAAGGAGGGCCAGCACAGGTGTGCAAACTCAACAAAAGTTTATATGGATTGAAACAGGCTTCTAGCCAATGGCATGCTACCTTGTCTGATGCTCTTGCTAGTTTTGGGTTTAGCCAATCCAAGGCAGACTATAGCCTCTTTATCATGAAGAAGAAAGACTCATTCATAGCTTTATTGGTGTATGTGGACAATATCATTGTGGCGAGTGATTTAAATACTGCTATAGACCAGTTCAAAAACTTCCTCCTCACCAGATTTAAATTAAGGATTTGGGTGGTTTAAATTTTTTTTGGGCATAGAAGTGGAACGATTAGATGCTGGAATCTTCTTGAACCAGAGGAAGTATGTGCTGGACATATTAAAAGACGGTGGTTTGCTGACTGCTAAGTCAAGCCACATACCGATGGAGCAGCGGCACAAGTTAAGTAAGGAGACTGGGATACCTTTGAGGGAACCGACAATGTATCGAAGACTAATTGGAAGGTTGATATACTTGACGACCACTAGTTCTAATATCACATATAGTGTTCAGGTTCTGAATCAGTTTTTGGAATGCCCATCAGATTTGCATATGAAGGCTGCTTTCAAGCTGCGGCGCTACATAAAAGTAGCACTGGAATTAGGAATCCTCCTTTCTTCGAGGAGTGACCTAAAGCTGAAGGCATAGTCTGACTCCGACTGGGGATCATGCCCTGACACTCGCAGATCGAAGACTGGTTATTGCACGTTTGTTGGAAATTCATTGGTAACATGGAAAGTAAAGAAACAATCAGTAGTTGCTAAATCATCTACAGAAGCTGAATATTGGGCAATGGTGTCAACATGTTGCGAACTGTTGTGGCTGCGATATCTCCTGGAAGCGTTACAAGTCTCAGACAACAAGACAGCAGACTTATATTGTGATAATCAGGCTGCCATCCGCATAGCTTCCAACCTGGTCTTTCATGAGCATATCAAACACATTGAGATGGATTGTCATTTAGTAAAAGACCAACTACAAGAAGGTTTGGTTCAGATGCATTACATCCCAACCAAGAGTCAGCTAGCGGATGTCCTCACCAAAGCCTTACCCTTTTATCTCCTCAAGAGTCACCTGGCCAGGATGAGGGTGGTTAATCACCACCCTTTATCTTGAGGAGGGCTGTTGAAATGCATGTACCTAGTGGATGGTCCGGTTGGTTGCAAATTAGCAGCCATTTGTCTGATCTTCTCCAGCAGATAAAGAAGTCACTTTTTCATTTTTTTGCCATTCTGATGAAATCATTGTTGTTTTCTTTCTAGCTCTGTAGCGGTTACGTTTTTTTTTTCTCGCTGTACACCTTTATTAGTATAAATTGCGTCTTTGTAACTAACAAACAGAAATCACATTTTTCATTCTCTCGCCCTTCAGCTTCCTTTTCCAAATAATTCTTCTCCTTTCCATCTGAATCTGTTGTGACTGGACTTGCTACACGAGTGCCAGTTTTTATGCAGTTCTGATCCATTGGCGAGAAGGTGTTCATGTTACTTTTGATCTGTTGTCCTTTGATTTCTGATCATATGTTCATGTTCCAAATTTTACTACTGGCTAGTTATTTTTACAATTCAGTGTTGCATCAAATAAATAGGATGTCTGTTGGCTATTGCTACAAGTGCTGTTAAAATTCCTTCCCTTGGGGGCATTTTGTGAGGGCTTATTTTTTCTACTCTTTGTTGTACACTCGGAGAATTTGCTCCTTTCTTTGTTTCCTCTTTCTTGATCGTTTCTTTTTTTGCCTGTCGTGGAGGAGAGTTAGCGATTAAATGTGAACGGGAGGAAGCCTAATGAACCACTTATTTGATGTAACAAATAAGATTGATGCCAACTGCTTTTTGCTTCTTCGATGGTTGTCTCTACTTTTCAGGATTCAACGGTTGTCTAGTTTTTGAGGATTAAACACCAATGTTGTCTAGTGTTTATTTTTTGGCTCCAAGGAGATGTCAGAAAGTTACATTGGGTTCTTGTATAGCAATAGTTTACTTTTTTGTTGAATGCTTACGAATTTTCTTAGGCCCTGATCGGATTGAAGGATATGATAGAATGTGTTTTAAATTCATAATAATTAATCCATTATATTTGTTTGGATGGCAATGTATTTCAAATCTTTGAGCTCCTATTTTAAACCATTATCTTAGTAATTATGGTAGATTTGAAATTCCTCTTATATTAGAATCATTTGAAGTCCTCTTTTCAAATCCTTTCTTTAAATCTAAATCCTTCAATCCAGGCCTTAGATTTGCAGGAAAACAGTTAACAGTTTCTCTGGTGAGATTTGCTTTTAAGACTTTCTATTTTTCTTCATGGTTTCTGGACTGCTAATACAGGATAGGTGCCCTCTGGCATTAAATGGCTCTTGCATTCTTCCCCAGTTGTGGGTCCTTTGTTGCACTTCTATAACTGTGATCTTGTTTTGCGGGCAAAAGTCGAATTTTATATTTTGCATTGAATAGGAATTATTTCTTTGTGGTATGCCATGTGTATGTAACATGGAAGAGATCAAGAGTCGATGTTCATAGCCTGAATTCTCCATTTCGCAATGGTGCATCCACATACATGTATTCTTAGTATCTCATACCAAATAACATGGCGCTAATAGTACAAATGTAAGGTGTGCAAGTCATAATAACTCTCTAATGCCATTTAAAGTGTTTGTGACTCACGAATAGGTTTTAGTGATTGAGTACCAAGAAAGTTTTGTGTCTGTATTCATAATTTTTTATAAATAAGGCCTCTTATAACATATGGGCACATGCAAAAATTTAAGCCAATTGAGGTTCACATGCATGAAAACTTGCCACAATATTGATATGAAATTAATATTTTATTAATTACCGAGTAAAAGTACATATACAATTAAATACCCTTTTAGTATCCCTCATTTTCTATTAGCATTAAAGGGTATATTATTAGCAATCTCCCACTTACACTCTTATTTCTTACTACTAATACAAGTCACTATAGTATCTAATATTTATCTTCTCAAGATGGCAATCTAGTTGCACTTGAGTTATCGCCTTAGTGAGTGGGACAGCCACATTTTTAGCTAAAGACATATTCTATATGGCTACATCATCCTTTTCAATGATTTCCCGAATAATATGGTAATACCTCTCTATGTATTTGGATTTCTAATGAGACCTTAGTCTCTTCGCTTATGCGATTGTGCCATATTTTCTATCACAAACTCTTTATCCAAATAGCCTCCTTTACTGCATCACATGCAGTGATATACTTAGCCTCAGTACTAGGGTCTACGGCCGTACTCCATTTGGAACCCTTCTAACTAACTGCTCCTTTGTTAAGAGTAAACACGAATTTGGAAATATTATTTCTGACATCCACATTTGACTGAAAGTCAGATTGGTATATCCATCTACTCTTAGATCACCATCTCCATACAGAAGTACCATATCCTCAATTCTTTTCAAGTACTATAAGATACACTTGACAGCATTCTAAAGCTCCCTACCAGGATTTGATTGAAACTTGATTGTAAAAATTATGGCATAAGTAATATCTAGCCTCATAGATAGCATTGTGTAATTTAGGTTCCCAATTGCCGAAATAGATGGAATGGCTTCCATGCTTCTCCTCCCATCATTTGCCTTTGGGCACATGGATTTTGAGAGATGAATGTTAAGCATGAATGGTATCAACCCTCTCTTAGAAGCCTCTATACTGAACCTCTCAGTACTTTGTCTATGTACAAAGATTAGAAGAGACTTAACAAATCTTTTTGCTCTGCCTCTATTGATGGGAGTGCTGAAGATGTAGGTCACTTTTCCCTAGTCTTTTTCATAGAGAGTGTACCTAGATAACCATGTCTTAACAAAACTTAACATCCCAACATCATATCGTATCAGTAGTATGTCATTCACATACAACGTAAGGAATGTTATTGCAGGGTTCATCTTTGTTCTTAATGAAGACAAACAATTTGAATGTACTATTAAAACAAAAATTCCAACTCCTTAATGCTTACTTAAGGCCATAAATAGACCTGTTAAGCTTGCATACCTTATGAGACTCATCTTGGACTTCAAAACTGTGTGGCTACACCATATAAATGCCCTCCTCAAGCATTCCGTTGAGGAAAGCGGTTTTGACGTCCATCTAGCCAGTCTTAAAATCTAAGTGGGTAGTTATTGCAAGTAGAATCTAAATAGACTTTAGCATGGCTACCCGTATGAAGGTCTCCTTATAGATCTACTAGATTTTGATGCGTGTGCAAAAGCACAAAAGTAAAAGATAGTGGTATATGCTAGAACCCAATGAAATCAGTTTGTACGAATCGTGAAGGATGACCCAATGTAATGATCTTTGGTGAATTGTAGCAAAGAAGACAACCACAACTAACACGCCTTATTAGTTAATACACCATGAATTGACCAAGAATACACTTGGAATAATTTGATTTGGACTTCACGAGAAATTGAGCCACTCAAGTTCAAGGAAGAAAAGAAGTAGTATATTCAATATCAATAATCTAAAAGTAAGATTTTAGTAACACAACCAGGTTTTATTTATAATGTTAAGGAGCCTAGAAACCTTAAAACTCTTATATACAAATTGACTAAAGTAAGAAACTAACACAAACGGAAGTTTCCAACTATAATCTGACTCTAGAACATCCGTGCTCTTGATCGTGTAGATGTTGATCTCATGCCTCCAGATTGTAAAAATATTGTGTCAAGTCATCCCAGTATTTATCATCATGCCTTGCGTGATTGAGCATGACTTAAGCAATCATAACTATAAAATGTCGTAGTATTTAGGGTGCATGCCTTACACGATCGAGCGTGACTCGTCTGATTGCAAATGCCAAGAATAC